>CAKNXH010061042.1:32663-45673 GCA_932178445.1 Andricus quercusramuli | reverse complement strand
AAGATTTCACAAAGATTTTAAGTACTTCAAGAGATCCAA
Source organism: Andricus quercusramuli (assembly GCA_932178445.1). Classification (NCBI taxonomy): domain Eukaryota; kingdom Metazoa; phylum Arthropoda; class Insecta; order Hymenoptera; family Cynipidae; genus Andricus; species Andricus quercusramuli. The sequence continues at coordinate 45,634 of CAKNXH010061042.1, read as the reverse complement.
GGAATTCACAAAGATTTCAAAAATTTTCAAAGATTTTAATAATTTTAAAGATTTCAAGGATTTCAAGGATTTTAATGATTTCAAGGATTTCAAATATTTTACAAAAATGTAAGAAGATTCCAAAAGATTTCACAAAGATTTTAAGTACTTCAAGAGATTCCAAAGAATTCACAAAGATTTTAAAAGATTTCAAAGATTTCAAGGATTTTAAAGATTTCAAGAATTTCCAGGATTTTAAAGATTTCAAGGATTTCAAATATTTTACAAAAATTTAAGAAGATTCCAAAGGATTTCACAGAAATTTCAAGTTTTCACAAAGATTTCAAGTACTTCAAGAGAGTTCAACCAATTCACAAAGATTTCAAGGAATTTACAGATTTCAAGGATTTTAAATATTTCACAAAAATTTAAGAAGATTCCAAAAGATTCCACAAAGATTTTAAGTACTTCAAGAGGTTCCAGAGAATTCACAAAGATTTCAAAATATTTCAAAGATCTCAAGGATTTTAAAGACTTCAAGGACTTCAAATATTTCACAAAAATTTAAAAAGATTCCAAAGATTTCAAATATTCCAAGGATTTTAAATATTTCACAAAAATTGAAGAAGATTCGAAAAGATTCCACAACGATTTTGAGTACTTCAAGAGATTCCAAAGAATTCACAAAGATTTCAAAATATTTCAAAGATTTCAAGGATTTTAAAGACTTCAAGGACTACAAATATTTCACAAAAATTTCAAAAGATTTCAAAGATTTCAAATATTTCAAGGATTTTCAATATTTTACAACAATTCAAAAAGATTCCAATGATTGCACAGAAATTCCAAGATTTCCCAATGATTTCAAGTGCTTCAAGAGATTTTTTAACGAATTTACAAAAATTTCAAAGATTTTAAAAATTTCAAGGATTTTAAGGATTTCAAGGATTTTAAAGATTTCAAGGATTTCAAATATTTTACATTTTTAAAAAATCCAAAAGATTTCACATAAATATCAATATTTCACAAAGATTTAAAGTACTTCAAGATATTTCAATGAATTCACAGAGATTTCAAAGATTTTCAAGATTTCAAAGATTTCAAATATTCTACAAAAATTGGAAGAGATTCCAAAAGATTTCACAGAAATTTAAAAACTTCACAAAGATTTCAAGTACTTCAAGAGGTTTCAAGGAATTCGGAAAGATTTGAAAAGATTGAAAAGATTTCAAGGGGTTTGAAGATTCTAAGGATTTTAAATATTTCACAAAAATTTAAAAAGATTTTAAAAGATTTCACAGAAATTTCAAGATTTCACAAAGATTTTAAATTCTTCAAGAGATTTTAACGAATTCACAAAGATTTCAGAGATTACAAGGATTTTAAAGATTTCAAGGATTTCAAATATTTCACAAAAATTAAAAAAGATTCCAAAAGTTTTCACAAAAATTTCAAAATTTTAAGTGATTCAAGAGGTTTCAACGAATTTGGAAAGATTTTAAAATATTTAAAATATTTCAAGGGTTTTCAAGATTCTAAGGATTTCAAATAATTTATAAAAATTCAAAAAGATTCCAAAGATTTCACAGAAATTTCAAGATTTCCCAATGATTTTAAGTGCTTCAAGAAATTTTTACGAATTCACAAAGATTTCATAGATTTAATGGATTTTAAAGATTTCAAGGATTTTAAAGATTTGAAGGATTTCAAATATTTTAGAAAAATTGAAAAAAAAAATCCAAAAGATTTTACAGAAATATAAATCTTTTACAAAGATTTTAAGTACTTCAAGAGAGTTAATCAAATTCACAAAGATTTCAAAGATTTCAAGGATTCTGAAGATTTCAAGGATTTCAAGAATTTAGAAAATTTCAAGGATTTCAAATATTTCACAAAAATTTAAGAAGATTCCAAAAGTTTTTACAGAAATTTCAAGATTTCAAAAAGATTTCAAGTACTTCAAGAGAGTTTAACGAATTCAAAATTACACAAAGATTTCAAATATTTCAAGGATTTTACAGATTTCAAGGATTTCAAATATTTCATAAAAATTTAAGAAGATTCTAAAAGATTCCACAAAGATTTTAAGTTCTTCAAGAGATTCCAAGGAGTTCAGAAAGATTTCAAAATATTTGAAAGATTTCAAAGATTCCAAAAGATTTCAAGGATTTCAAAGATAAGGGATTTCACAGAAATTTCAAGATTTCACAAATATTTTAAGTACTTGAAGAGATTTAAAGTATTCATAAATATTTCAAAGATTTCGAAGATTTGAAGGATTATAAAGATTTCAAGGATTTCAAGCATTTCACAAAAATTTATAAAGATTTCACAGAAATTTCAAGGTTTCACAAAGATTTTAAGTACTTCCAGAGATTTCAACGAATTCACAAAGATTTCAAATATTTCAAGGATTTCAAATATTTTACACTTTAAAAAGATTCCAAAAGATTTCACTGAAATATTAATATTTCGGCGATTTCAAGGATTTTAAGATTTTACAGATTTCAAGGATTTCGAGAATTTTAAAGATTTCAAGGATTTCAAATAACTTCAAAAAATGATAAAAGATTTAACAGTAATTTCAAGATTTCACAAAGATTTTAAGTACTCCAGGAGATTTCCACGAATTTGCAGGGATTTCAAAAGATTTCAAAGATATCAAAAGTTTCAGAGATTTCAAGGATTTCAAAGATTTCAAGAATGTCAAATATTCTACAAAAATTTCAAAAGATTTCACAGAAATTTCTAGATTTCAGAAAGATTTTAAGTACTTCAAGAGAGTTCAACGAATTCCCAAAGATTTCAAAAGATTTCAAAGATTTCACAAGATTTCAAAGACGACTTTTCTTCGCAAAAAATTAAGAATTTCTTTACCCATGGTTCTGATTTCAATAAAAAAAATTGAATTGGCTCATTTTTTCCATCTTTAACAACCGGCATTTCATTACTAGACGTAAAAAAACTAGACCTGGAAAAACTTGGCTCCTTGACCTGGAAAGCCTGGAAAAGACCTTGAATTTCGTTCCCAAGAATCGCTAGACACCCTTTCATGAATATCTTCAAATTCGCATACAAAGAGGTGTCGGGGAAAGTTGCAGCAAATGTGGAGACAGCCTCTGGAGTGTGTGAAATGAGCCTTATTAGCCAGAATCCTGTACTGGATAGCGGGGAGCCAACAATATGGAATAAGGAATAAGGAATAAGCAATAAGTGTTTTGTGTTCTACGACATTGGAAACTATTGTAAAGAAAGGCTGGCGTCCGCCGCGACGGTCGACGTGCCAAGTTCGTGAACCTTGAACTCGTTCACGTCAACTCGTTTCGAGAGTCAATGACTCCATCGCTCGTGACTGTCGAGCCACCGATTCTGAACGTTTTTACCGACTGACTGTGACTGTGACTGTGCTACAGTTGCATTCGACGCGAATCGCCCCGGTAAATATATCTGCGTGCCCTCCCGGCTCCCGCTCTCCCGGCCCCCCCCCCCACCTCACCCAACCAAGTGTAAGTGCGCATCGAAAGTAAAAGCGTCTAGGCTGAACGCTCAACATCACCAGCGAGACGGTGCCTGCTTGCATTTCAAAAATTCCCAACGTCTGAAATGAGAAGCATGAATATTCCTCAAATTCTATTTTCCAGGGGGGGGGGGGGGTCGAGACATTTTGTTACGATTTGTTATGGTAGGGGGTCCTTCACTCATGTACGTAATTTTTGCAGGTTCGCGAAAATTTTCAATTTTCAACCAAAAAGATTTCACGAAGATTTTAAGTGCTTTAAGAGATTTCAAAGAATTCAGAAAGATTTCAAAAGATTTTAAAGATTTCAAGAATTTTAAAGATTTCAAGGATATCAAATATTTTACAAAAATGTCACAGAAATTTCAAGATTTCACACAGATTTTAAGTACTTGAAGAGAGTTCAACGAGTTTACAAAGATTTCAAAATATTTCAAAGATTTCAAGGATTTCAAATATTTTACAAAAATTAAAAAAGATTCCAAAAGCTTTCACAGAAATTTCAAGATTTCACAAAGGTTTTTAAATACCTTAAGTACTTGAAAAGATTTCAACGAATTCACAAAGATTTCAAAAGTTTTCAAAGATTTGAAGGATTTCAAGAATTTTAAGGATTTCACACAGATTTTAAAAAGATTTTACAGAAATTTGAAGATTTCACGCAGATTTTAAGTATTTCAAGAGATTTCAAAGAATTCACAAAGATTTAAAAAAATTCAAAAGATTTGAAGAATTTTAAAGATTTCAAATTTCAAGGATTTCAAATATTTTACAAAAATTTAAAAAGATTTCAAAAGCTTTCACAGAAATTTCAAGAATTCACAATGGGGTTTTAAACACCTTGAGAGATTTAAACAAATTCACAAAGATTTCAAGAATTTTAAAGATTTCAAGGATTTCAAATACTTCACAAAAATTTAAAAAAGTTTCACAGAAATTTCAAGATTTCACACAGATTTTAAGTACTTCAAGAGATTTCAACGAATTCACAAAGATTTCAAAAGATTAGAAAGATTTTAAAGATTTCAAGGATTTCAAATATTTTACGAAAATTTAAAAAGATTCAAAAAAATTTCACAGAAATATCACGATTTCACAAAGATTTTAAGTACTTTAAGAGATTTTAACGAATTCACAAAGATTTGAAAGATTTCAAGGATTTCCAGAATTTTAAAGATTTCAAAGATTACAAATATCTTCAAAAAATTCAAAAAGATTTAACAGAAATTTCAAGATTTCACAAAGATTTTAAGTCCTTTAAGAGAGTGCAACAAATTCACAAAGATTTCAAAGATTTCAATGATTTCAAGAATTTTAAATTTTTCAAGGATTTCAAATATTTCACAAAAATTTAAGAAGATTCCAAAAGTTATTACAAAAATTTCAAGATTTTAAAAGCTTCAAGAGAGTTCGACGCATTCGCAAAGATTCCAAAAGATTTGAAAGATTTCAAAGGATTTTAAAGATTTCCAGGATTTCTATTTTTTGACAAAAATTTAAAAAGATTTCACATAAATTTCAAGATTTTACACAGGTTTTAAGTTCTTTAAGAGATTTCAACGAATTCGCAAAGATTTCAAAGATTTCAAGGATTTCAAGAATTTTAAAGATTTCAAATATCTTCAAAAAATTTAAAAAGATTTCAAGGGTTTTAAAGATTTCAAGAATTTCAAGTATTTTAAAGATGTCAAGGATTCCCAATATTTTACAAAAATTTAAGAAGATTCCAAAAAATTGCACAGCAATATCACGATTTCACAAAGATTTTAAGTACTTTAAGAGAGTGCAACGAATTCACAGAGATTTCAAAATATTTCAAGGATTTCACGGATTTCAAATATTTTACAAAAATTTAAAAAAATTCCAAAAGCTTTCACAGAAATTTCAAGAATTCCCAAAGGTTTTGAAATACCTTAAGTACTTCAAGAGATTTCGAAGAATTCACAAAGATTTCAAAAGATTTCAAAGTTGTCAATAATTTTAAAGATTTCAAGAATTTCAAGGATTTCAAATATTTTACAAACATTTAAGATGATTAAAAAAAATTGTACAGAAATTTCAAGATTTCAGAAAGATTTTAAGTACTTCAAGAGAGTTCAACAAATTCACAAATTCACAAAAATTTCAAGGATTTCAAGGATTTCAAGAATTTTAAAAATTTCAAGGATTTTAAATATTTCACAAAAATTTAAGAAGATTCCAAAAGATTTCACAGAAATTTCAAGATTTCGAAAAAGTTTCAAGTACTTCAAGAGAGTTCAACAAATTCACAAATTCACAAAGATTTCAAAGATTTCAAAGGATTTTAAAGATTTCAATGATTTCAAATTTTTTACAAAAATTTAAAAAGATTTCAAAGAAATTTCAAGATTTTACACAGATTTTAAGGACTTCAAGAGGGGTCAACGAATTCACAAAGATTTTAAAAGATTTCAAATATTTCAAGAATTTTAAAGATTTCAAGGATTTCAAATAATATAAAAAATTTTAAAAGATTTTGCAGAAATTTCAAGATTCCACAAAGATTTTAAGTTCTTCAAGAAATTTCAACGAATGCGCAAAGATTTCAAAAGATTTCAAAGATTTCAAAGATTTCAAAGATTTTAAAGATTTCATGGATGTCAAATATTTTGCAAAAATTTAAAAAGATTCCAAAGGTTTTCACAAAAGTTTCAAGATTTCACAAAGATTTTAAGTACTTCAAGAAATTTCAAAGAATTCAGAAAGATTTCAAAAGATTTTGAAGATTTCAAGAATATTGAAGATTTCAAATTTCTTCAAAAAATTTAAAAAGATTTCACAGAAATTTTAAGAATGCACAAAGATTTTAATAGATTTCAAGGGTTTTAAAGATTTTAAGGATTTTAAAGATGTCAAGGATTTCCAATATTTTACAAAAATTTAAGAAGATTCCAAAAAATTTCACAGAAATATCACGATTTCACAAAGATTTCACGAAGATTTAAAAGATTTCAAGGTTTTTAAAGATTTCAAGAATTTTGAAAATTTTACAGCAATTTCAAAAGATTCCAAAAGATTTCACAAAGATTTTAATTACTCCGAGAGAGTTCAATGAATTCACAAAGATTTCAAAAGATTTCAGGGATTTTAAAGATTTAAAGGATTTTTAAGATTTAAAGGATTTTAAAGATTCCAAGGATTTCAAATATATTACAGAAATTTAAAAAGATTCCAAAAGATTTCACAGAAATTTCAAGATTTCACAAAGATTTTAAGTACTTTAAGAGATTTAAACGAATTCACAAAGATTTCAAAGACTTCAAGGATTTCATGAATTTTAAAGATTTCAAAGATTTCAAATATATTCAAGAAATTAAAAAAGATTTCACAGAAATTTCAAGATTGCACAAAGATTTTAAGTACTTTAAGAGAGTGCAACGTATTCACAAAGATTTCAAAAGATTTAACAAAGATTTCAAAGATTTCCAAAATTTTACAACAATTTAAAAAGATTCCAAAAGATTGCACAGAAATTTCAAGATTTCACAAATATCTCAAGTATTTCAGAGATTTCAACGAATTTACAAAGATTTCAAAAGATTTCAAAGAACTTCAAGGATTTTAGAGATTTCAAAAATTTCAAATATTTTACAAAAATTTAAAGAGATTACAAAAGATTGCACAGCAATTTCAAGATTTCATAAAGATCTCAAGTATTTCAGAGATTTCAACGAATTCACAAAGATTTTAAAGACTTCAAGGATTTTTGAGATTTCAAGAATTTCAAGAATTTCAAATATTTTACAAAAATTTGAAGAGATTCCAAAAGATTTCACAGAAATTTCAAGATTTCAAGTACTTCAAGAGATTTCAACAAATTCAAAAAGATTTCAAAGATTTCAAGGATTCCAAAGATTGCAAGGATGTCAAGACTTTAAAAATTCCAAGGATTTCAAATGTTACACAAAAATTTAAGAACATTCCATAAGATTTCACAGAAATTTCAAGATTTCAAGTACTTCAAGAGAGTTCGACGCATTCGCAAAGATTTCAAAAGATTTCAAAGATTTCAAGGATTTCAATGATTTTAAGGATCTCAAGAATTTTAAAAATTTCAAGATTTTATAAAGATTGTGTATACTTCAAGAAATTCCAACGAATTCACAAAGATTTCCGAAGATTTTAAAGATATCAAAATTTTTTAAGGATTTTAAAGATTTCAAGGATTTCCAAAATTTTAGAAAAATTGTTAAGATTCCAAAAGATTTTACAAAGATTTTACGACCTTCAAGAGATTTCAATGAATGCACACAGATTTCAAGGATTTCAAGGATTTTGAATATCTTCAAAAAATGTTAAAAGATTTCCCAGAAATTTTAAGATTTCACAGAAATTCCAAAATTTCAAGAATTCGCAAATATTTCAAAGATTTCAAAATTTTTAAAGATTTCAAGGATTTTAAATATTTTACAAACATTCAAAAAGATTTCACAGAAATTTCAAGATTTCACAAAGATCTTAAGTACTTCAAGAGTTTTCAACAAATTCACTAACATTTCAATGATTTCATAAAATTTTCAAAAAATTCACAAAAATTGCTCAAAAATTCCAAAGATATCAAGGATTTTAAAGATTTCAATGATATCAAATTTTCTTTACAAAAATTTAGATAGATTTCACAAAGATTTTAATTACTTCAAGAGAGTTCAACGAATTATCTTTTTAGTTATAGATTTTATTATTTGGTTAAAAATTTAACAATTTTCTTAAAAAGACATAATTTTTTTGCAAATTCAATTGTTTTGTTAAAAATTTGTCTTCTTGGGTATAAAATTCAAAAAATTTTTTGAAAAGGGATACTTTTTGGTTGAAAATTTTTTGTTTTGTTAAAAACTCAACTATTTTGTAGAAAATTTACTTTTTGGTTGAATTTAATATTTTTGTGTTGAAAAGAGATTTGAAAAATTTTCTGCATGCAAATTCAACTATTAAAAATTTTTTTTTAAATTAAAAATTCATCTGTTTTAAGAGAAATTTCATCTTTCTTGGAAAAAATGCAACTGTTTAAAATAATCACAAAATCAAGCAAATTAAGTAGTTTTCGAGAGATTTCTAAGAATTCCATAAAATTTTAATGATTTTACGAAATTTGAAAAAATTTCATAGTTAATTTTTCTTCAGAAAAAAAATGATTTGAAAATAATTTTTAATTCCTAACTCCATATAGTCTGAAAAGACGTTAAAATTTCTGTTATTCTCTGATGATAATACAGATTCCTTGAAAATTTTAAGTTGTACCACCTGGCATAATAATGCTTGTATTTTCTGAAAAAAGTTTCTTCTCTCGATCTCTCTAGTAGCTTAATTGAAAAACACCTGACCGGAAATCAGTAGTTCTATGGTTCGATTCCCAGCAAAGCGAAACGAGAAGACCTTTTTTCAGAAAAAAAATTGATTAAAAAAAATTTTTAATTCATAACTCCATCTAGTCTGAAAAGACGTTAAAATTTCTGTTATTCTCTGGTGATAACACAGATTCCTTGAAAAATAACGAAATGTACCCTAATTGTCAGAACAGTAATATTCTCGCTGAAGTAATACTTCACGTTGATTTGGTTACGGGAAATGAACAATTTAAGATGAAATGAGAATTTCTACCATAAGACAGATTACCATGTTCAGAGAGGATGCTGCTGATGCTTCTAGATACAATTTAAGAGTCGATGCAATCTACAGATTTTACGTTTATTACAGCAATTAGTCTCATAGACTGCCTAGATGAATCCGTCAGTGAATCCGGTTCATTTGTTGAAAGTTTGAATAATTTAAAGCATTAATCAACATTTTAATTACGAATTCTCCCCCTCCCTTCTCAAATACCCCTAAGTTCCCCTCATTCCCCTCTCGCACTTCAACCTTTGCTTCCACTCCCTTCTCTAACTTCTCCATTCACTGCCCCCTCTTCTTTCTTCCCTTCACACTTCCTCTCACTTCCTCTACACCCACACTTCTCCTACCCCTTCATTTCTTCTCACTCCTCAAATACCCTAAGTTCCCCTCATTCCCCTCCAACCCTTCAACCTTTGCTTCCCTTCCCTAACTTCTTCCTCATCCACTTCCTCCTCTTCTTCCATCCCTCTTCTTCCACATCCCTTCACACTTCCCCTCACTTCCTCCACATACACACTTCTCCTGCTCCTCATCCCTTCTCACTTTCCCTAGTTCCACTCCCATCATTTCTCCTACTACTCCACTAATTCCTCACACGTCACCTGATGCCCCTCCCTTCATTTCTCCTTACTTCCTCTACTGAATTTTCCCACAATTTTCCCTACTTCTACTTCTACTTCCCTTGTGAGTTAGGAGTTCGCTTCACTTCTTCTTGAAGAAAAGTGTCGGTTTCGTAGCCTATTAGGAGGTTAATGAAGTCTTTCAAATCTCCACCTTCCCTTATTACTCTCCCCTCACCACCTGACCCATCCTGTCTTATCCCACCTTCCTACTTTCAGTTCCCTTCCCCTCGCCTCACTTCCTCTACACTACGTCCCATTCCCTTCCCACCACCTATTTCCCTTCTCCTTAATGTCACTACTCCTCATTCCCCTCTTCATAGACAACTCTACTTCCACCTCTTTCCTCTCATTCTCCTCACTACTGCTCGCTTTTCCTCACATCCTATACTTCCCCTCTTCTCATTTTCCTCTCTCACTACTCTTTCCTTCCCCTAACCCCCTCCACACAATTTCCTACACCCCTCACTCTCTTCAATCCCCTAACACCATCCCTACTACCAATCCCTACCACCTATCCCCTCTCCTCACTTCCCCTCCCAAAAGTGATCCGCCCTTACTTCCCTACTCACCCTTTCCCCTATTTCTCCTCCCCACACTTCCCCTCTCGGAAAAAAGTACGACGAACGGAGACCCTACCAAAAATTTTCTAAACATTATTAATAAAAACGATAATTTTAATAGTAAATGATTTTGCAATATTGCGAAATAATTCTCTTCTTAATATTTTGTTCCCACAATATAGTTTTTCAGATTTTTCAGACTTTCAAAGAGATGAGAAAAATTCAGAGGATTTGAAAAAATTAAGAAATAATTAAAAATTATTTCACAAAATTTAAAACAAAATGTAAGTTTTTGAAGATTTCGAAAACAAATTTCGAAGCTTTTTAAAAATGTTGAAAGGGTATCAAAAAAATTAAAAAACGTTTTTTAAAATTCCTGCTAAAATTTTTATTTTTTTAATTTTTAAAGATTTTTAAAATGACGAAACAAATGCGGAAATTTTCGGGCATTTTTTTTAGTATCAAAACATTTTTATAAATTTTAGGAATAATTTTGAGTTAAAAATTAATTTTTTTCTGGTTGAAAATTCATAATTTTTAATGAAAATTCATCTCCTTGGCAGAAAATTCAACTATTTGGTTTAAAATTAACTTTTTAAATGAAAATTCATATTTTTGGGACAAAAAATTATTTAGGTGAAAAATTAATCTTTTTTTGGTTGAAGATTCAACTACTCTGTTAAAAATTAATTTTTTTGGTTGAAAATTAATAATTTTCGTTGAAAATTCATCGCTTTGATTAAAAATAGAACTATTTCCTTAAGAAAGGTCTGTTTCGGTAAAAAATTAATTTCCTTTGTAAAAATGCAATTATTTGGTTTAGAATTAACTTTTTTGTGGAAAATTCGTATTTTTGGGTTAAATAATCAAACCATTTGGTAGTGAATTCCCTTATTTAAATAAAAAAATCATCCGTTTTTGGTTTAAAAAAACAACTGCTTGGAAATTAATATTTTTTGGTAGAAAATTCAGCCACTTTGTTGAAAATTATTATTTTTTTGTTGAAAATTAATTATTTGGTTGAAAATAAACATTCGGTTGAAAATTCATATTTTTGGGTTAAAAAATTTAACTATTTTGTAGAGAACTCGTTTATTTGAGTAAAAAATTAATAATTTTTGATTAAGAAAACAACTGGTTTATAATTAATCTCTTTTGGTTAAAAATGTCATTACTTTGTTGAAAATTAATTTTTTGTTGTTGAAAATTAATACTTTTCGTCGAAAATTCTTCTCTTTGATTGAAAATGCGACTGTTTCGTTGAAAAACATCTGTTATAGTACAAAAATTAATTAATTAAAAATTTAAAAAATAAAAAAATAAATTAAAATATTAATTTTGTTTAAAATTAACACTTTTGTTGAAAATTCATATTTTTGGGTTGAACAATTAAACTATTTTGTAGAGAATTCGTTTATTTAGGTAAAAAATGATCTTTTTTGGTTTAAAAAACAACTGCTTGAATATTAATCATTTTTTGGTTGAAATTTTTTTTTTAGTTGAAAATTCATATCTTTAGTTGAAATTGTAACTGTTGCGTTCAAAGTTCAAATTTTTGATTGAAAAATTTATTTATTTTGTAGGAAATTAGTTTAATTTTATTTAAAAAAAAAAAAAATGGTAGAAAATTAATCTTTTTTGGTTGAGGATTAAACTATTCGGTTGAAATTTTGATTTGACATATCTGAAATCTTCAAAATTCTTTAGAAATTTTCTTTAGATTTCTATAGGAACCTTAAAAACAAATAAAATAAAAAAATGAACATTTTTTCGAAATTTCAATTTTGTATTTAATTGAAATCACTTTTTAAAATTGAATGAAGAATTTTTCTAAAAGAAAAATCCAAAATCGGTCAAGAATTGACTTCTGACTCGTTTTTTGATTTCGCCCCACTTTGGGGCGCCCCCTACTGAATTCAAGTAAAGTTGATCTGAATTTAAGAAAACAGGTATCGACCTTGAATAAAAAATTTTTTATCTGAATTTAAGGTGCAATATTTTTAAGTATTCTTCTTTTTCCATTTTTTTAAATTAAAAAAAAAGACCCTCAATTGGGTCCCCTCGAAAGTTAATTAAAGTTTTAAGCGTATATTCATTGCACTTTTATTAGCACTTGTCCTGCGGATGTTGAATGCGGAGGGAAGGTAGTCATGCGAAGAAATTTTGCGCAGGCTCCGACACCACTGGCCTTCCGTGCGCCAGAGGAGCAAGTCACGTGAGTAGGGCCCCCCCGAAGTTCCAGTGGGACAGCGGAATATAGCATACATAGCCTGATTGAGAAACGCTGTTAAACGGCTGGCCGAGACAGGCCGGCTCAAGGCCACTCGGCGGTCCCACTCCCCCACCAACTGAGTCCCAGTCAAGGGCGTTCTCCCACCGCCAGGGACTCACTAGAGTGGAGGTAGCGGGGAGAGTGGACCCCCCCACTCTCTTCCGACCGCTTTCACTCTCCTTCGCCCCACCAATTCGCACCCTCCAGCAACTATGATTTTTCTTCTCCGTTCATTCGTTATCCTCACTAGACTTGACAATAGGAAGGACTTGATGTTATTCCGCATTCATTTTTTTCTCATTCGCAAAGTGCGCGTCCTTGATTTGCCCGACCTATGTCTGCACGTCCTATGTTTGCACGTCCTATGTTTGCACGTCCTATGTTTGCAC
>CAKNXH010061042.1:9491-19993 GCA_932178445.1 Andricus quercusramuli | reverse complement strand
AAAACTAAAAAATGAACAGAAAAAAATGTGTTTTCATCAAGAAAATAGGAAGGAAAATTGTCCCATTAAGACACGCCTTATCCACTGGCGCACAGTGGGATAACATTTCTTTTTTTGTTCAAAATAACGTACAGCTCACAAATATTCTGTTGAAATGAAAATAAATACTAAAAAAGGAAAAGTAAATAAATGTGTTTTCATCAAGAAAATGGGAAAGAAAATTGTCCCATTAGGACAGGCCTGATCCACTGTCGCACAGTGGGAAAAAATTACTTTTTTGGTTTCAAAATAAGGCACAGCCCAGAAATATTGACCGATTTGGCCCAAAAAAAATTGAAAAAAAAGCTAATAAGATTTCTAAGTGAGTTTTTGAGTAATATTTTTGAATTAGGCTTTCAATTTGTTATAAATAAACAAATATGACGAAGAAAATGGCAATTTTTCCATTTAACGTTCCCGCTGCTCCCAATAACAGAAAAATTGTTGCAATCGCGTAAGTTTCATAGAGTGACATTAGTTAAAGTTGTTCCAATGTTATGAAATGAACAAAAAAATTTGTTATAAACAAATTATTTGTTGAAAAAATGTTTTCTACGATTTTCCAGAATTATACGTTTTTTTACGTTATATTACAAGAAATTTGAATGAAAACAATATTATATCACAGAAATTTTCTTTTAAGATTATAATTGTTTATATTATAAACAAATTTACTGAACAAATGCAGTAATCAGGCATTTTTCGATAGAAAAATTAAGTTTTTTTCGACGTCAATTTTTTAAATTAAGAACTTTATGATAATTTTAGCTAAAATCATAATTTGCTGATTAATCTCTTGATTTTTTAAAACAAATTTAATAAACAAATGCATTATTCGGGCATTTGTCGACCGAAAAATTCGTTTTTTTTCTATGCCAACTTTTTAAATTGGGATCTTCATGATAATTTCAGCAAAATTCAAAACGTTCTGATCAATTTATTCATGATGGGTTCATAATTTTTTCACTTTTATTAACAAATTTAACAAACAAATTTCTCTCTCGAAAAATGCCTGATTACTGCATTTGTTCATTAAATTTGTTTATAATATAAACAATTATAATCTTTACATAAAATTTTCGACAAATCTCTCTGAAATATTATCAGTTTTTTTTCAATTTTTTTCTCTTGCTTTTTTGTGTAAACCATATAAATGAATAAAACCGAATTGTTTAAATAATTGTAAAATTATTTGAAAAAGTGACTTAACTGAAAAAAATTAGTAATCAAATTAAAATGGATTAAACAATTAAAAATTAGTTTAAAAATGAACTGGAAAATAGGGTAATTTTTTAGGAAAAAGGGGGAAAATAGGGGAAAGATAATTCAATTATTGTTTACATTAATTATTAATTAAATGTCATAAATTCCCTACTGAGCGTCCACTGGGTGAATATTTTATATTTTTATATTTTTTATTTTCAAATTTTATACTTTTATATTCAATTTTTATTTTTTTATATAATTTTATATTCAAAAAAACATTATTTGCCAGTAGCGACCCGTTTTCGAAAAAATATATTTTTTTCCAAATTCTTGTTTTTTCAATTTTCAACCGTTAAAAATTTAATTTCCAATAATTAAGTTTTTAGTTTTCTTCCATTTATATTCAGAATCCTTTGGATGATAATTAATTAGCCAAATATTATTTTCAAAAATTGAATTTTTAAGTGTTGAAAATTTAATTATCAATTTTCAACAATTTACAACTGTTGAAAATCATTCAATTGTTGCAAATTTTATTTGTTCAAAATCGAACTCATTATCAAGAATATTTTCTCATTTAAAAATCTTTATATCAATCTTTATAATTTTATTTAGCGCTTCAAATCGATAAAAACGAAATAAAAACTTATTTTAACTTATTAAAATTAGTAAATAATGAAATCGTTTAACTTATTTAAAAAAATAGAATCCACAAAACTAGAATTTATTTGGAAAAAAGTAATTTTTTTTAAATGTCCTTAAAACCCTTTTGCAATTTTTATAATCCCGAGAAAATTGTCCGATTAGGACAGGCCTTACCCACTGGCGCACAGTGGATTTTTTTTTATTCAAAATAACGTACAGCTCACAAATATTCTGTTGAAATTAAAAAAATACTAAAAAAGGAACAGTAAAAAAGTGTGTTTTCATAAAGAAAATTGTCCCATTAGGACAGGCCTTATCCACTGGCGCACAGTGGGAAAACATTACTTTTTTGGTTCAAAACAACGTACAGCTCACAAATATGCAATTTTTATAATCCCTAAAATATTTAAAAATCCTTGAAATCTCTTCAAAACTTTTGAAATTCCTCAAAACTTATTGAAATTAAGTTTTGATGAAAGAAAAGCATGAAAATTGCATTTTTTATTGTTATCATCAATCAACAAAACATGGTAAATCCATTTTATGAAAAAAAATTAACTTTGCATAGTTTCAGCATTGTCAGGACTTGAGGAATATTATCATTGACCCTTGATTTATAAAACAAATAGTAATAGTAATATAATAGTATAGTATATAAAATCATATAATAGTAATAGTAGATCATCAGATAAAGAAAAACTTGAAAAGTCGCATGCTTCTTTGTGAAAGAACACGTATTACTCAAGAGCAAATGAAGAGAAACAAAACCATTTAATAATAAAAATTGTTTTTCAAAAAGAAAGAATGTTGTACGAAGTACCGTAGCGAAGTGAATCGGCAAAACTGCGTCCGACTGAAAAAAAAGAAAGAAAGGAAAGAAGCAATTGAATGAACGGAAACAAAGGATAAGAAAAACTTGCGCTTGGTTTTATTGTATGTTTTATTATATAAAAAAGTTAAAATGAAAACAGAACACCCTCAGGCATGTGCGCGGGCCCGTATCCTGGCCGACATTCACGGATGCATTGACACTATATATTATTTAAGATTAGGAAAGTATAATGATATCCTGGTGATCTTTGGGAGCTGCCGGTTCGGTCAGGTCAGGGCCCGTTTTCGCCGAGACACTCGTCAGTCACAAAACATATCTATAAGACGAAAAAAAAAGAATCTTTCGCTCTCCTGATCCCTAAATCACTACCGGAAACCTGGTTCCACTATAACTTGCATATACTATAACTTTATGAAAGCAGCGAAGATTCTTCGCGAAAAAATCGGCTTCATGCTTTGCAGAGAATTATTGCACCGGTAACGATCTTCTAGCGGCTGAATTTGCACCATCGTGAAAGCCATTTAATTTACTGTAACAAAACTCAACGGATTCTTGGTTGGGATTTTCTAATATTTATAGCTTCAGAGCTACAGTTCGATTGACGTAAAAAACATTTAAAGTAAAGGTTCATGAAATTGTTGGAATGTAGAGACTGTAAGAAAGCTATCAATGAGAATAATGTTACGTTCCGACAACAAAACGATTTGGTTGCTAGACAAAAAAATTTGAGCAGTCAACTCGTTTTGTTCGAACAAACATTTTTTTCAAACAAATATTGTTTTCAGAGTATTGAATATTTTCAATAGTACATATTACAGTATAAACGTCCCTCTTTGATTTCATTTATAATTGCAGTATGAAACAGAATTTATCGGTTCGTTCGCTACTTTCATGCACATTCGAAAAATTTCGTACATGCAACACCAATGCCGGTTGTTCCAATTTACAATATTACGATTGTGCGAGTTTTGTATCTAATAAAAAAACACATATATACGTATAATTAAATGCATTTGTGTGTATATGTTTGCATTTACTATTGCACCCGCTTAGCATCGATCGAGTATTAAAGCTAAATTTTCTTTTCAAGCGAGATCTTGTTTCATTCTTTTTTTGCTTTAACGAATGTTCTGCGAGGCAGGATTGGACGTTTATATGAGTGTACATTGTGTACTGTACAATAAGGTGTCAAAGCGTTCGCTGTCATTCGAATTACTGGTGATTCATGCACGAAAGTTGCAACTACAAATAAAAACAAAAAGGTTATAAAGGAATATTCTGTTGCATCTATAGCAACCAAACATTTTTCTCAAAGTATTTTAGTTATGTGGTTCTTCAAGTTTTTGGCTTCGCCACTGAGAAAAAAGTTTGATTGGGACAACAAAACATTCTTGCCCTAACTTTTGGTAAGTCAACAAAACGTTTTTCAAATATCCTGAATGTTTTGTTTTATCAAAAGCAACGAAATGTGTTTTTACAAACCAAATATTTTTCTCAATGTATCTAAGTAACATGTTCTTCAATTTTTATCAATATTCTTGTGGTATACTACATACCAGATACTGAGAAAAAATTTTGACTGGGACAAAACATTTTCCTTGTCCTAAATTTTGGTTAATCAACAAAACTTTTCTTGAAATAACCTAAATGTTTTGGTTTATCTGAAGCAACGAAATTTTTTCTCACAAACTAAATATTTTTCTCAGTGTATCTTAGTAATAGTTCAGGCTTTATCAAAAATTTTGTGGTATACTACATACTAGGTACTAAGAAAAAAACTTTGATTGGGACAACAAAACATTTTCCTTCTCCTAAATTTTGGTTAATCAACAAAACTTTTCTTGGAATAACCTAAATGTTTTGTTTTATCTAAAGCAACGAAATGTTTTCTTACAAACCAAATATTTTTCTCAATGTATCTAAGTAACATGTTCTTCAAGTTTTATCAATATTCTTGTGCTATACTACATACCAGACACTGAGAAAAAATTTTGACTTGAACAAAACATTTTCCTTGTCCTAATTTTTGGTTAATCAACCAAACTTTTCTTGAAATAAGCTAAATGTTTTGTTTAATCTAAAGCAATGTTTTCTTATACAAACCAAATATTTTTCTCAGTGTATCTTAGTAGTATGTTCTTCAGGTTTTATCAAAATTCTTGTGGTATACTATATACCAGACACTAAGAAAAAAAGTTTGATTAAGACAACAAAGCATTTTTCTTGTCCTAAATTTTGGTTAATCAACAAAACTGTTCTTGAAATAACCTAAATGTTTTGTTTCATCAAAAGCAACGAAATGTTTTCTCACAACCAAATATTTTTCTCAGTGTATATGCTGCAGAACTTTCTAGCAGGATAATGATCTGGATTGAGGTTACTATTAGCAATTTATAGACGCTCGCGTAATCTTTTTTGACAAGACACTGGATTGAACTTGAAGAATAAAATCTCAAACTTGAAGAATAAAAGCTGGTTCCTAAATCACAGTCGTTTTTAACATAGTGAGAGACCTGATACAACAAAGTCAAAAACTTGAAGAGGATAGACCATGCATCAAGACAAGTATTTAAAAAGCAGCGATGGACAGCGAATGCGTTGAGCGAAGATGTTTTAGTAGAATATACATATAACTAAAGAAGATTCGCGTTGCCGGACACATCATCCCATCGCAGTTAGTCAGGCGTTAATCGGCCTGGCTTGAGTCTTATAAAGGAAACAATAATTTACATATCAGATAATCTAATCTTAACCTAATGTATGTTGAGCATTCAGTGGGCGAGAGGGATGCTGAGCTCGGCGAATATTCTGTACGAAATAATAACAGTCTAAACAAGTTTCACTGGTGTGAAGAGATACTTGGTCACTTGTGGAGTAATTGCTGGATTAACTCAAACAAGTATATGAACAAAAAAGTATTTTGTGGCTATGGCGTCTACTTCAGTTTGAATGGCCAGCTTCAACAATTTACCTTATCAAAGTAATTTTTGTTTTTTATGTAGATAAAAAACTTAAATATTGATGTACTTTGAGATCAATATGTGCTAGCTTTCAGTAGCATCGTAATTTGGCTCAAATTGTCAAGAACACATCAAGAACACATTAAGTTTCTTATTATCTTAATAATTTGAGCCACCGTCGGATAATTTGTGCGGCTGCTATTTGAAATTATTCTCTATTTCTTATGTAAAAATAAAAAATCCCTTGGCCATTCAACACTTTGAGCTTCTGCGTTAAAGCAATTGGAATAACGGTTCGCTGTCAATGTAAACCAAGCGTGGCCAATAAAAATTGCACCTCCGTCAGTGCTTTTTCGTAGAATCAAAAAACACAATATAACACAAATATAAAATCGGCGTGTGGGTATACTAGACACTTATGGCACGACGAAATCTAATATTAACAATATTAACAAGTTCCCATGCAAATGGCGACGTTCTCGTATCACTTTTCTCCCCGCTTTGATACACTTTTAACATGGAGAGAAAGGGCGGACTTTGTTGCTTCGTAAATAACATGCTCGTCTCGAACAAAAGAAAAAAATAGTTTCGAATTTAACAAAAACAATAAATTTCACTTATAATTTTACAAAAAAAAAAAATACTAATCCTGACGAAAAATTTAACGCGATAAATATCTAGTTTAACCTCACTCTTAAATGCAAAAAACGCGATTCTGATAAAATTCTTTGAGGCGATTAGATTTTGTGACTGCGAGAGTAAAGAGTAATATTGAATAGGAATTATTCATAAATGCGTCAAAACCTTCTGCGATCTCGAGATATAAAGTAATAGTTTCGAGTTTTGCCTTTTGTATATTTATATATATGCATTTATATATTATATAAAAACGAAAACTCTACAGTATAGAAACTAATTTCTACGATGTACACAAAATCTCTGACGAAAGGCTAAGAATATCGTAATCAAATAAGGAGTACGGGGTACAATCATAAGAATAATAATAATTAATAATAATTAATAATAATAAACAAAAGATCTCTTGATATCTACAGTTCGCCTATGAAATATAGGTCATTTATATATATCTATATATATAATTTTCTAATATTTCTTCCTAACTCACACTCGAAAAAAGCCAATGCAAAGTATATTCCCCTTCGACATTATGCTGAGATTCGGATTTTTACGAGAAAGGAAACAAAAATGCGTAAATTAGCCTATAAAGCCAAGCAAGAGTAGAAAACTTCAGGACATTCTGAGGAAAGTAAAAATCTATTTTTAAAAAGCGATAGAAAAGTATCAATCAAAAAACTATTTTAAACCTTTACAAGAGGATTAACCTAATAGGTACATCTATGTTGTGTAACATTTTTTTTCAAATCAAATAAGATATACCATTTCTTAAATGTAATTCTGAATGTTACGTAGATTATAACCCTCTTGAATCAGAAATGCAAAACTGGTAATTTTCTCGTATACTCATAATACGGAATTACTTCTAATGATATAAAAAGTGTTCTGTTCAGTTCTGCTAAGAAAACCTAGCGGCAAAGTAAGATTCTTATTATTGCAGAATTAAGTACCGATAATTTGAGATTTTTTAAGCAGATGGCAAGTTAAACGAAGAAAAGCTTCACGTCTCTTCAAGTCTTAAGTATTAGTCTGCAACTGTACAACGACTTCTTTCTGTCCGAGAATGTTAACTTTTTAACATTACAATTATCATAATAATATAACAATGAATAACTATTGTTTTTAAAACATTTTTACATGAGTCGATAAAAAAAACTGAATATTTTAGATTACAGTAATAATATCAATACAAAGTGCTAATATGCCACTATTTTCCTCCAAGTTCGACTTCACTGAGAAAAATTGCTATATTATAGCACTATAAAAATATAATTTATTTAAAATTTAGGTAACTTGTATCGAAATATACAAATGTTCAAGCTTGTTCTGGGAAAAGAGTGCTACTCATAATTGAAAACATGTAATTAATATTTATATATATTTTTAACAATTAAATTAAAGTTTCTTCCATTTCAAGACAACCGAGGTTATATTTTGCTCTAATTTTCATCAGAATTGATTGGAATGACCAGAAAATTGGTCAAGTTCATAAAATTTTGATTATTATTGCACGACCCTATCACAACTTTAGGCAAAATTAGATCACTGTGTGATCAACTTCTGTTCCAACATTTTCTAACTAATCTTTCTAAAATTCTTTCCAAACCATTATCATGTGACCCATTTTCTGATCTCTCCATTCCTGAAACGTGCATGCTTCGTGAGAAGCAATTTACTTATAAAAATGTTCTCTTAAAAAAAAATGTGCAGAGAAAATCATGAGCGGCACTTTTGTTATACAAGAAAACCGAGTGTCACACACTCAGAAGAAAAGTTTGCTTGGTTGGTTCAAAAAAGTAACAAGATGCGATGATGATGTGAAGATGCAAATAAAATTTCGAAGGTTATACGTTGTTTTTATGAACAAACAAAAATTTGTTTAAATCAAACAAAACCTTTGATGGAATGAACCAAATTGAACCAATAAAACTTTTTTCTGAGTGGTGGGCATTGGGGTAAAACAGTGATATAGAATCTCAAAAAAAAAAAAACTGTTGGCGTATAGTCTTTACAGAAACAACTTATCAGTCGTAACCTTTACTGAAGATTAGGATGAGACATATTGTTAAAATATAGCTATTATCGAGGTATACGGAAATCGGCAATTGTACCTTCAGCATGGAGTTGGGTGTATTGTAAACACTTGAAAACATGTATAGTGTGTAGTGAGCATTCGTTCAGCGGTACTGTCATTAAAGTATAAAAGAAAAAAGAAAAGGATAAAGTTAATACGTACAAGTACAACTAAATCGACGTAACAACTTACACTCCTCATATCACACCGAGGGCTTGCCTAAAAAGTAAAAAGTATCGCTCTTCAATGTACACTGTACAGTCTTTTTTCCCCCTTTGGCCTCGCGGCTACCAACGCAACGCGAACAGAATGCATCTCGAGCGACCAACCAGTCAGACGGGATTTGGCTACCGAGGCTTCGTCCCACTCTCGATGCATTAAATGCATCCGAGAGAGAAAGAGAGAGAAAGAGAGACGCATCGGGCGAGGTGCATCCTGTGGAAACGTTCAATTCGCGAGCTCATTCTAAACAGCAGTCAGAAGAAATATTCAAATTCGTGTCAATAGAATTCCTCATTTTGATCAATTCACTCAGAAAAAAGGATTCTTGGATTCTAAGGAAATCTCTTTGAATCAAGATGTTAGCATCAATCAACAATACATAATTCATTTTGTGGAAAATAGTTTTGCTTGGTTTTAGCATTGTCAGGACTTGAGGAATATTGTTATTGACCCTTGATTCACAAAACAAATTCTAGTGCATTACTGAGAAAATTTCTTTGAATCAAGATGTTAGCATCAATCAGCAAAACATGATGAACCCATTTAATGGAAAAAATTAGTTGTGTGTGTTTTTTAGCATCCTCAGGACTTGAGGAATATTATTATTGATCCTGGATTCACAAAACAAATTCCAGTGCATTACTAAGAAAATTTCTTTGAATCAAGATGTTAGCATCAATCAACAAAACATGATGAACCCATTTAATGGAAATATTAGTTTTGTATTGTTTTAGCATTGTCAGGACTTGAGGAATATTATCATTGACCCTTGATTCACAAAACAAATTCTAGCGCATTAAAATCTCGCTCTAAAAATGTTGTAACGAATCTAAGAGGTTCAATAATTCGAAAATATTGGACAAACAGACGGTTTCCTCTGTACGATGCTATCTGATTTTTTTCATCTCTAGTGTACTTATGAAATGTTATCATCAATCAACAAAACATGATGAATCCATTTAATGAAAAAAATTAGTTTTGCATGGTTTTAGCATTGTCAGGACTTAAGGAATATTATTATTGACCCTGGATTCACAAAGGAAATTCCAGTGCATTACTAAGAAAATTTCTTTGAATCAAGATGTTAGCATCAATCAACAAATCATGATGAATCCATTTCATGGAAAAAATTAGTTTTGCATGGTTTTAGCATTGTCAGGACTTGAGGAATATTATCATTGACCCTTGATTCACAAAACAAATTTTAGCGCATTGAAATCTCGCTTTAAAAATGTTTTAAGTAATCTAAGAGGTCCAATAATTCGAAAATATTGGATAAGATGGTTTCCTCTGTATAATGCTATATACATTTTTCCTTTATCTCTAGTGTCCTTATGAAATGTTATCATCAATCAACAAAACATGACAAATCCATTTGATGAAAAAAATTAGTTTTCAATGGTTTTAGCATTGTCAGGACTTGAGGAATATTATCATTAACCCTTGATTCAATTTGAAAGATTGGATAAACAGATGGTTTCCTCTATATGATGCTATTTGATTTTTTTTTATCTCTAGTGTCCTTATGAAATGTTATCATCAATCAACAAAACATGATAAATCCATTTTGTCGAAAACAGTTTTGTGTAGTTTTAGCATTGTCAGGACTTGAGGAATATGATTATTGACCCTTGATTTATAAAATGAATTCTAGCGCCTTAAAATCTCGCTTCAAAAATGTTGTAACTAAAATCAGAGGTTCAATAATTGGAAAATATTGGATAAGATGGTTTCCTCTGTATGATGCTATCTGATTTTTTCTTTTATCTCTAGTGTCCTTATGAAATGTTATCATCAATCCACAAAACATGATAAATCCATTTTATGAGAAAAATTAGTTTTGCGTTGTTTTAGCATTGTCAGAACTTGAGGAATACCATCATTGAAC
>CAKNXH010061040.1:34747-58302 GCA_932178445.1 Andricus quercusramuli | reverse complement strand
ACTGTCGCAGTTTGCAAAAATGAGCCTCATTTGTCAAAAACTGCTAGGAGAAGGAACATTTCCGTGATTTGCGTTTGTTTATCCTTTGTGTATAGGTTTTGCAAAAAAAGTGAAGTGAGCATTTTTCGCAGTAGAATTTTTTGATTGACACGATGGAATGGTTGGTTTTTTGATATTCATAATACTTTTCTTGTTTCAAATTTTTTTAGAAAAAAGTACATGCGGGGCGAGGTAGCCAAAACGGCACGTTATGCTGAAAAGGCTAAAAAGCGAATTGCTTTTGGTGGCCCTCGACGAGGCCGCCCGAAGAAGGTATAAACTCCTTATGAAACCTTGGACAGCCGCAACGAAGATGACATTTTATTTTTTTTATTTTTTAAAATTTTTTGTTTTGGTTTTTCTTTTGAGTTCCATTGAATGTCCGAGAAGACAAGCTACGTCAAAATGCCATTAGGAAATTTTGTAGCCAAAGAATTAAGCTTTCTAACGGCACCGTACGCAATTTGATATAATTTCGAGCAAGTGCTCTGTACTCTAAAATGTGGCATCCTGGCTGCCTCGCCCTGTTCTACTCTACCACCTAATCTAACTTGGAGATGGAAGACGCTTGCATCGCGGTCCTTGCAGTATACGAAAATTGTCTATAAGCCGCCGTAGTACGGACCACAATCGAAATATGTATAGATATTATTTAAAATCCCTCGGAAATAAAATTAATCAAATTTATCCCGAGAAATTCTATTGAAATCCTTTAACCTCTTTTGCTTGTTGCAGAGTTCAGTATACAATTCGATTGCCTACCTAATGGCGAACCTATTCCTGGAGTTCCTCGTGGCAGACCTTCTTCTTCTTTTCATTCTTTTGACGGACACAATTCTCCTGAGAGTTCTCATCCTCCTACCGAATATCCTGTTCGTGCCAGGTCCAGGACTCCTTCTGCCAGTCGTTGTCCTCCTGTCAGTACTCTGGCTCTTCCTATAAAGTTAGCTTCTCCTGAAATATTGGGACATCGAATGGAACAACTTGAATTTATTCGACTTATTCCCTTCAAGAATCCGCAGCGAATATTCGAACTTCGAAGATACACTTTCCCTGCCGGTACATCAATTAAAACGAGAACAGGAGATAATACTTATGGGCCTATAACAAACCAAGAACTAGTTGTATTATCAACACCCGATGGCGATGTTTTTGCATTATTTGAGTCTCCGAATGTTCTTTCTGGAATGTATGCAAGTATTAATTCCGGTATGAGACGTTTGAAAATAAACATGACAAACAACAAGATTACAGTATTGACCCGAAAAGAAATTAATGAAATTCCAGTAGGCAGTCACCGTCGTGTTAGGTCAGGTTTTAGAGTAGAGCATGTTAACCCTCGTGGCTACCACAATCCTTTACACAATTAATACGAAATCTGCAACCATACTCTTTGGTCGCCTATTGGTTGGATTTGTATTCAGAAATGAAAAATAAATTAAACTGGATAGAAGGAATAAGTTTTAATTAAAATTGAAAATAATCTTCCAAAATGAATTCTAGAAACTGATAAAATACCATTAATAATTATAATAAATATAAAAAATACAATTATTTATAGTGAATAAGTTAGTACATTAAGTGCAGTTAAAAAGATGAAATGAAATAAAGTTGACACATTGTACAACATTCGAGCATACTCTCTTCTTCTCTCTCTTCATCTAAATGTTAAGGAAACGGATAAACCTGAGTCATGTTACTCAAATGTTGAGAATTCGATACTACCTTCCAAACTAATTTATTAGTTTTTAGTTTTCAGATAATTAATTATAGTATTCATTATCTTCTTCGCTTTGGTAACACTTGGTTTCTTTGGAATTGATTATCTGATAATACATTTGCAAATTCCTTTTAACTATTTTCCATAAAGACTTCTTTTAAGAATTTATAATCGATTTCTTCGGCAGAAATTTTTCTCAACATGCTGTCAGATGTCATAGGTTCTAGAACCTTCAAAACATAGTAAAGCTATTTTGTTTAGCACCAACTGCTTAGAAGTTTTACAGGCTTCACAAAAATCTTCCTTGGGAACGAAAGCAGCAGTTACTTTCTCGAAAATGTCTGCGCCATATAAGGTTGATTTCTGTTATTCTCAAAAATGTAACGAAGCAAACGAGAGCCGTCAAATGGTGCAGTATGAGCCGCAAGAATACATGGTTTTGGTGATAACTTTAAAAACTCTGCAAATGATTTGGAAGCGTCCACAGCAGGAACAGAAGAAACTCGCTCGCTATGATAATACAGTTGACCAACAATATTTTTCAATGCAGTGACTTGAGATGTTTCTGAATCAATAGCTCCAGAAGAATTCAGGTATACACTAAACGCACGGCTTTCAAATTCAGAAGTAATCTGGAAGATATCAGCGCTCTTTTTAAAACCTAAAGTCTCTAAATTAAAATGTTGCTGCTTTTTTTCTCTTAATTAACAAAGGGCTTAGCGGAATAAGCATGGGAAATCGGCCCCCGTTCGTATGAAGCTTAAATTGATGTCATAAGTTTGTTTGCATGTGGTATGAAACCCCACCAAGTTTCAACTTAAAAATCCCATTATTGTGGGAGATATGGAGGGGGAAAGCGAAATCGAAAAAGTGATTTTTCTCGAAAACGGCTCGAGCGATTTTGATAAACAAAATATATGTTTCTAAGACCACTATGGAGTATTCAAACAAAAAAAATGATAAATTTCTCGAACAAAGAATAAGCATTGAAAACATGTTTTAAAATTATGAATTTTTTTTTTCTATGTTCTTTTAGAGATACCACTTTTATTTTCTCGAGAAAATATCCTTGCATTGTGCACTACAACTCAGATTTTTTTATGATTTTTTTCATGTGGTGGAACATAGTTGAAAAAAACAATGTACGTAACAGTGTGGCGCCGCCCGCTGCCGAGGTTCACGGTGGATGGATGGGACCCATTTTTTAAAGGACGTCTGCACTTTGCCTATACACGTATAGTTTCCAGAGTTTACCACGAGGAGGTTGCAGTACGTTTTTAAACTCCTTATTATCGGGGTGCTTTTTTAAAGTGAGTCCCCTCGCCTCTCACATCAGTTCATAATCATCGGGGTGCTTTTTTTAAAGTGAGTCCCCTCGCCTCTCAATCTCCTTCACTATCACTGTCAATTACACCAGAGCTTCGTTATATGCTCGCGCGACTGCAGGCGATATTAGCAATTCCTAGAATTGCTCGTCCCCACACTTTCTCAGGGGGAAGGGTGAGAGACGGTTGCGACTCCGCCTATGAAGGGACGCACTGCATTACTCTGTAGTCAAGTAAATTGCGCAATATCATGGAAACGGTTCAGGCGGCCCTGACTGTTTACGTTCCGCAGCTGGCGATATATGCGCAAGGTTATTTTCAGGCAACCCCCGAGATTGAGCATATAACGAAGCTCTGGTGTACTGGAATGCAATTATCGTTCTTAAATAAATCGCTCAGTATTTCTGTTGGTTTAAAAACTTTTGATAAATACTTTGCGTAAGATAAATAATAAACGATAGCTGCAATGTGAGAACAGCAACCAACTGTTCTTCTACCATTAGCACATTCACATGCATAATGTGTCAGACCCGAAACCCCAACGCTGTTAGGCTTATATCTTAAAAAACACCTATATGTTGTGCGAGAAATATGTCTGGATGGAACTTTTACATTCAGCACATTTTCCTCATCTTTAACATGTTGTATATTCAATGTGCCATCTTTATGGACCATTTCAGCTAAATACGACACAGCTTGGGAGAGTTGATATGACCCAGTAAATAGAATCTTAAGATCACTTTTTGTCATCTCCGGATGACAAGTCTTCGGATGTAATACTCTGCAAAGAGAGTTGCTTTCGAAACCATCCTTTCTTTTCAGCCTCAATAGCCAAAGTATTTTCGATTGATTTTTGAGTATGCATCCCCTGAACCACTTCATCTAAAATGTCTAAGTCTGAGGGTGACCTTCTTCCGAAAGTATTATTTAAAAATGCCGCAATTCTGAAGAAACTTTCCACTTTAGGTAACAGCTTGTTATCAAGCTTGTGATCAAGAAGGGGATACTTTTGTTTTAATATACCATGCACAGATTCAACAACCCAGCGAATTTTAGTAACAAAACGTGACTGATTAGACTCTTCTGCTGCCAATTGCTTCCTCTTGCCTTTCAACGCAGGCATTAATACTTTAAACATTTTTTCCTCTAAACTACATACAATATCACGAAATCCGCGATCAAGTACAAAAGTATCACCTTCCTTTAAAAAGCTGCGTAGACCATTTGCATCTTCCAAAATATTTTTCAGAATTTCCGCATCATTTTTATTTGCAAGATACGGTCCAAGCATATCAATCACAAAACCTTCAGTCGGGCAGATAGCGAAGGGTTTGCGAAGAGGAACTTTCTTTTGCCCCGAAGAAGATTTCCTCTGGTACTCGTTGTTGGAACTTTTTTGGTGTCGTGCATACGTACCATCACAAATTATGAATAAATTATCACTCACATCAAACAGTTTCTTTGTTATTTCCGTAGCGTGATTTTTAATAAGATCATCTCTGTTCAAAGCGCTTAAGCTAAAAGAAAATGGTAGAATATCAGTTTCGAAAGATTTAATTATGCTTGCACAATAATCAGAAATTGATTGTTCATTATCTAACTGAAAGACACAACTAATTATTTTATTTGAGTTTCCTCTACGTAGTTTGAAGAGAAACAGAACCGGAGTTTGAATTACTGAACGGGATGAACGGTTTCTCAAAGAAATGATCTTATCTTTTAAAGCAGTTAGCTGGTCCCATGTCAAGCCCGTAAAAACTTTAACTTCTTTTTCTGGGAGGCTGCATTCGCCGACTTTATCAAATAAAGTCGCATCGCATTTGACAGAAAGAGTTTCCATCACTTTGGATAACTCTAATACACTAAGACTTGTTGTATTAGAGTGCACTTTCAAAAGCATAAGATCTTTTATGAAAATGCGATTTTTAATTATATGCCTTGAACAGCACCGATTACCAACCGGTATGTAGATTTGATTTTTTATGTAGGATTGCATCCGAGCCTCTTGCGGAATTACAATCAGATCGTCTGTAGAATGACAAATACAACAATATTTATGCGTGGAAACAGTTCTCTGAAGTGGCATCTCAATATATTCGATCTCAGGAGTAGCTTCATTGTTTTTTACGTTAATTACGAATGATGGATCAACAGTTGAATCAGCTTCCAATTCAGAATCTTCTACGCGATTGTCTTTTTTGTAAATAGAAAGTCGGCATTTGTGACATAAAATATCCTTAACAACTGTTGTTCTTTTTAAAGAGCTAGAAAAACAATTCGCTTCTTCTTCAGTTCGTACCATTTTTTTTCTACCAGTAATTTTCTTGAAAGAAATGTCGCAGGCAGCACACTTCAAATGCTTTAGTGCTCAAGACATTTTTTAGAGAATAATAGTTAATTATTAATTAACACAAATTATAGTAATCCTTCAATGAATAAAATGAAATCAGATATTCAATAATGATGAATAAAGAAAAGATACAAAATATGGTACTATTTTATGAGACCGCAGAACACCTACTGGAAATTGAACTCAGTCCTCGCTTGTGTCTGTTACTAGTCAGAATGAGAAATTGAGCGTCGAACTTTT
The DNA here is from genome assembly GCA_932178445.1 of Andricus quercusramuli. NCBI lineage: Eukaryota > Metazoa > Arthropoda > Insecta > Hymenoptera > Cynipidae > Andricus > Andricus quercusramuli. Next base: position 52,628 of record CAKNXH010061040.1, on the reverse strand, counting down.
CGTGAAAACGTAACAAGCAAATGACGATTGCTGCGATCGACGACTGTTTTCATGCATAAGCCACAAACAAATGACGATTGGTGCGATCGTCTTTTTTTTTAATGTCTACACCACAAACAAAGTGGCTTGAAATGACAGTGGTAAACTCTGGAAACTATACGTGTATAGGAAAAGTGCAGACGTCCTTTAAAAAAATGGGTCCCATCCATCCACCGTGAACCTCGGCAGCGGGCGGCGCCGCACTGTTACGTACATTGTTTTTTTCAACTATGTTCCACAACATAAAAAAAATCATAAAAAATCTGAGTTATAGTACACAATGCAAGGATATTTTATTGAGAAAATAAAAATGGTATCTCTAAAAGAACATAGAGAAAAAATTATAAAATTTTAAAACATGTTTTCAATGCTTATTCTTTGTTCGAGAAATTCATCAATTTTTTTTTTACTCCAGAGTGGTCTTAGAAACATATATTTTGTTCATCAAAATCGGTCGAGCCGTTTTCGAGAAAAATCACTTTTTCCATTTTGCTTTCTCCCTCCATATCTCCAACAATAATGGGGTTTTTAAGTTGAAACTTGGTGGAGTTTCATACCACATGGAAACGAACTGATGACATCAATTTAAGCTTCATACAAACGGGGGCCGATTTCCTATCTACGCCTTTTAGTAAGTGATAGTTTTTCTTTCATTGCTCTTGGTTTTCTAGTTTTATCGAGTCGTCTTGCAAATCAAGCAGTATTCGTGCCAGGTGATACAGACAATTTTTTCTGGACGTTGAAACACTGGATTATTCTTTCGCTTTTCCCACACAATGCACCAGCTAATCCGTAATTAGATAATTCACTGAGACTATAGGAACAATTTTCATGGACCTAGTGTGCCATCATATTATTCAGACTTTCGCTTGCTTCATTTGACGCGGAAACGGAAAATTTCGCTGCATTGTTGGGCGTAAAGCGGCAATGGTAGAGCTATCTTCATCTCCAATTCGGACTCTAATTTGGGGAGTAACTTCCTTCAGAATAGTGCTATTGTTTACCAAAGCTGCACCTACATCCGGTTCCATCGCCTTAGCACTTCTTCAGAATTTTCTTCGACAGTGGTGATCCTGTTTACTGTGACCCTTATCACAGATCCTATACGTTTCCGATTAGGAGTTGAAAAATCGAATATTTTCCCAGTTAAAAACCCAATAATTGTTCCGCAGCCATTACGACTATCGTAACTCCTACCATTTCCGCGCTTGCTCTATCCCATATCTTATGATACGATGATATTCATAATTTTTCCTAAAGTTGCATCAAATTATGCACATTGTGATTTCCATCTTTGCTTCTAATTTGCGTACCAGATTCTCGTAGAGTATTCAGATGTGGATATACATCGTCGACTATTTCTATAGATCTGCCATAAAAATAATGTATGGACATTTTCTTATAAGTAGAAAGTTCTCTTTATAACATTCGAAACAAATTGTTTTTCAAAAAATATGCACAAAAAATATGCACGAAGTTTCAATACCTAATTAATTGTTAACTATTTGAATGAATTTGATGTAAAAATATAGATTTTCGTGGATTTTTAATCGGCAGGTTTTCCTTCTCCTTATCTTAGGTTACTTTATCATGTTTCTATCCTGTTTTTTTCACGAAATCAACTAACAATGACTCAGAAAGCACTTCATTTTTTGGGAGATTTTATCAGGTGACAATATTTGTTAACTGTTTAAATTCATTTGATAAGCAGTTACAGACTTTCGTCAATTTGTAAACCGACAGATTTCATTTTTTCAACGGAATAAATTTTAAATAATTAGGAAAAAGCCTTTCCTCATGATACTTAGTCAACGAACAAACATTTTGTAATGTTTAAAAAAAATTTATTTACAACATGTGCGATTTTTTATTCTTAAAAAAAATGTTTGACAATCTCAGACCTAGTGCAAGTCCCAACGTACTCTGAAAAAAATTAGGCCTCTCTTTTTTTGTTGCAGAGTTGAATTCTCAGATCTATAGGCTAGCTAATGACGATAATATTCCTTATATTCCTCGTGGCGGACCCTCTTCTGATTTTGACAGACACAATTCTCCTTATTGTTCTCTTCTTCCTACCGAGCATACTGTTCGTGCCAGGTCCAAGTCTACTCCTACGAGACATCTTTTCCTGTTAGGTCCATGACTCCTCCTACGAGGCTGCCTTCTCCTGACGGATTGGGATGTGGACTTGAAAATCTTAGATTCATTCGGCTTATTTCAAATAAGAATCCGCAGCGGATATTTGAATTTCGCAGATACACTTTCCCTGGCTATAAATCAATTAAAATGAAAACAAGAGATAACATGTATTGACCTATACCAAACCAAGAAATAATTGTATTATCAACACCTGATGGCGATGTTTTCGCAATATTGGAGTCTTTAGATTTTCTTTCTGGAATGTATAAATATATTAATTGCCGTGTGAGACGTTTGAAAATAAATATGACAAACAACACGATTACCGCACTGAACCCAGAAGAAATAAATGAAATTCCAGTAGGTGTCCGCCGCCATATTATGTTGAGTTTTGAAGTTGGTCATGTTAACCCTCATTAGATTTCTATTCGCCGTCTGTACTTTAAATTCAAGATGAGAGCTGTCAACCGAGGACTAGCGAAGTTTGCGCAATAGTTATTCATGTTAAATTTTAAGTTATGTTGTAGAAGTAATAATTATGACAATAAAATGATGATAGGTATCACTGAAAATAATGTGTCCCTAATTTAATTCAGAATACTACCCTGTAACGCTACAATTTTTAAACTAATTTTATTCCAAAGACATTGCACCTTGGCACCGTACTTGGAGATTGATTTTAATACCGGAATATAAATTATAATCTTCTTTCTAAATTGCCACAGTAACAGATAAATTCCACTTCGAATTCTCCACGATGAGCTTTGCAAATTGAGGAATTATGGAGCAACGAAGATGCTTTGATAGGATCACGAAGCGAGAAGAGGGCGAGTCAGAGCGTCGCTTTGGGATATCATCTGTGATTATCGATCGACTGCGAGCGTCACATTTAATCCTAATAGGCATGGTCTTGCTTGTGGACTGATGATAGGGAGGTTTTCATCATGAAATTCAGTGGGACTTATAGCAATTCGGAGTTTGTTAGATTATGTTAAATTAGAAGTTTTGTAGTCGTAGAGATGTTGGATCGTCGCCTTCCTTCACCTGGAGTAGTCATGAGCATGATCTAACTCACAAAACAATCCCCTGAAAATTTCAGGATTCGATCTGGAGCACAAGCCGAGCATGTCATCCGCGTCGGATCTACAGAAGTCCCATCCTAACGGATGAAATTGACGAGCAAAACCTTCATGATGAGAAACAAGACTTGATTCCGCACTAGGTGGATGAGTCTTGTAGATGTTCCTGAAGCTTTTTTTTGGGCAATCCAGGAACTCGGAGGCATTCCAGTCTTGAAACTCCCTCTTGAGATTCGATACTATTCAATCTTGGCAACCTTTGATGAGAAAGGCGCGACACTTTGAATGTACCCTGTCGCAGTATGAGCAGAATGGCAAGGTGAACGATTTTCCTGATGTCCTCTTCTTATCTTGATGCCATCGAAGACGATATGTCCATGACGCCAAGACTCCGAAGGAATCACATATAAAAGAGGGACAGTGCGAATCAGTCCTGCAGTAACGTGTGGCCCAGGACCTCAAATCATAAGATTTGCTTCTGGTCAGACAACAGCCTATTGTGAGTTGTCAAATAAATTGCAACGTCACAATCCATAAAAGTGAAAAACCATCCTCTATATTATTATTATTATTATACCATTAAGCGAGGAACATGAGGGGCTAACCCTCATTTGGAACATTTTTCAGGAAAACAGAAAAAGTGTATCATTTGTTATTTCTGTGTAACATTCTGTTAGCTTCAACAAAGCCGAAAGAAAATGTTATATTATACAACATGTCAAGGTTTCAGAGCAATATTTGTAATATTTCTTTGACTGTTGGCTCTTAATGTTTTCTGAGAGCTATCCCAAGCAGTATTCGCGCAACATGCAGGGTTAGCCCTCAAGCCATTCTTACATTCGTGCTGCATTTAAAATAAAATTGACAGTTGCTCTGATTTTTCTACACGAAAAACCGAAAGGCCCCTTCTTAAATATTACGTTTTTCAATTCAATATAAGTTACATTACCTATTGTCAGGCGCACACTGTAAGCGCGCGCATGACATTCTAGTTACATTGAAATTTAATGTATTGTAGTTTTCGAGGTTTTAATATTTAGTCGGTTCCCCAGCCAGTCATTTTTAGATAAAGATAAAACAATTTTCTCCTCATTCTGATACGAAAATATTTTAGAAATTTTCATATCCTAAACGCGACTCTCCGGCACGACTAGGAATCAATTGGTCTGTCCAGCGTTAAGGCGTGCTCTTTCAATCCAAACTCCATACCAATCTCTCCTGTGTACCTCCTGACGACTCTTAAAGCACTGTGAGGCTGCCTTACAACATTACCATAGATGTTCAGGTCATCAATATAAAATACATGAGTGATCTTATGCTCGCGATGATTAGTGTCGCCGAAGATCTACCAGAAGAATTGCGTAGTGCGGGAGATAGTGGCAGAAATGTGATGCAAAAGAGGAGAGGGCTCATGGTGTTGCTCTAAAAGATGCCCTTCTGGAAGGTGCCGCTGTTCGTTGTCATACACTTCAACCATTCCAACAGATGGGTGATACTCTCAGTGTTTTCCTCAAACTGTGGTTCGAGCTCATGCACGTTTTACCAAAAAGCCTCGACCCCGTCAGGCTTGCGAAAATTTCTAACAGCAACAGGGATATTGCTGAAGAGACGCGATTGGTCAGAGAGAAACTGTTGGATCTTCCTGGCCCACCTGTCCCTCTTCCGTATTCTCCTCCTTGCGCCAGATGTTTAGTGTGTGCTCCACTGCTCCATAGACTGTCTAACTGATGTTATCTAGTCAATTATACACTGAACACCCGACGCATTCTGTCTTGCCCAGACAATCTTATTTTTCAATTTTAGCAAGCGTCTTGTGGTCTTTTAATCTATTTTCAGTTCTAGTCTTCGATTCAAATTATTTGGAGCTCTCTCCGCACAACAAACTGCACAATTGTTGGTCTAGAGCTCGGACGCCTCTCTAGTGGGTATCAGTTTTGCCAGATTCCTATCCAAAAAAGTCGCGAGTAGAGGACGCAGGAGTAGCCCAAAAAGCGCGAAATTTCAAAACCCCAAATAGCATTTATAAATTTTAAATAAGGATTCCCATTTTGTAATTTGTATAATTTCAAGATAATTTTTATAATATAAAGTACTTAAAAATAAGTATAATTTAAAGATAATACAGAGGGGAGAATCGATTAAATAAAAAAGATTCGTAATTAAAAAAACGTGTGTCAGTAAAATCGGACTTATAGGTTATAGCGCGTCAATTTGGGCGTCTTTGTAATTTCATAAATTTACGACAAGTCCTCGCAATATTACCATAATTATGCAAACTTGGTTGGTCGGCTCTATTTAAATTTTTTTCACGTGCGATGTTGCCCAAATGGCGACTAATCGCTGCGATAAAATTTGAGTCGCCAAACAGTAGATCGTAGTAGCCCAATCGGCGATTAGTAGTCCAATCTGGCAACACTGGTGGGTATCTGCTTCTCGCGATTGGTCTTATTTCGCTTCCTTCTTTTCGTGTGTGGCTTGTTCAACTCTCTGTGTTCATGACCAGTTTGCGAGAGTTAGGCAGACTAATTTCGAAAAGAATGCTGCTGTGTGCTGGTTGTTGTGATGGAGTATGTGATGTTGGAGGTAGTTGACGTGGTGTTGGATGTGAATGTGGTGGAGTATGTGCTAGTGAACGTAATGGTGGTGGAGTATGTAGTGGAGGTTGTGGTAGATTATGTAGTGGTGGGTGTGATTATGGTAGATGTGATGGAGATGAAGGTGTTGGGTCACCGCACCGCTACATCCAAATTCTCCATCACATCCACCATGATGTCCTTTACCACATGCTCCACGTTGTCCACCGCTACCACATCTACCACATCCTCTACCATAGTCGCCTCTACGAAAACATGCATCACCATATTCACCTGCACCAAATCCTCCATCACTTCCTCCACTAAATCCATCTCCACATCATCTACAGCATCCTCCATCGCAGTCACCAACCAAACGACCACCACCACTACTACATTCACCACCACAACTACCGTATCCTTCACCACACCTACCATCACTACATCTACCCAACTTCTCTACCGCTCTACCGCCTGCTTGTGTAATGGAAAACATTTGATGTCCCTTATGCAAACTAGGGTAATACCCTTAGAAACTGAACACTCTTCAAGGGGTGCTTCTTGAATATTTAGACGTGATTCTGTTAAATAAGGCGTTTTCTACTTCTAAGTTGTGATGCCGATATATTTAAAAGCCGAAGTATCTTAAGAGTTCGATGTACAAATAAAAAAAAACACACATTTAACGTTCTATTCTTCAGAGAAGGTATTTACTTCTTTTCAAGAGTAATCTTTTAATTGGGTAGAAGACTCATTTTCTGACATCCTAGCAAAACAGTCAAGCCTATTTAATATAATTATTCATGATTCTCGGTATGTATAACATTTTCCGACGCCCCCTCCCCAAGTAATTTCTCTGGATCTTCGTCTGGCTAGTAGTTAAATATTTAGCCTTGAAGCTGACTCTAATGAAATGTAAATATTTCAGAAAGGCTAGCTTGATGCCTATAATTTGTGTGATAGTAACTAAGGTATATATTAAATAATCTATAATAAAGCACCAGAATATTCCTTTGCTACACCTGTTGACTAAATTTTTTATTAATACTTTAATCAGTATTTCATCTAATCTGAAAAAATGAGGATCGTTGATATTCTGTTTTTCGCCTTTCTAATCATCCTTATTTCTATTGGTGAATATAATAGTATAATAATAGAACTGCGCTAGAGTTCCGCTATAGTACCCATTTCGGGGGTACCCTTAATCAACAAAGATACTATCTCGGGACTCTCCGAGCCGTTTTTTTCTCTTCCTTTCTTGGGTATTCTTATAGCGCTGAACCGTAAAGATCGCAACTCCGCTGACCTTTCGACCACCTCCCTCATGTCCCCTTGGACCGCCTTGTCCCTTATCTCGGGAAATACTATTGTGGGACTCTAGTGCATAATATTTTGTTTCTTCAGAATTTGAAAATCCTACTTAATAGGTGATTTTTTAAATATCTATTTCGAATTACACTAATAATGTGAACTTTAATGAGGCGAGCAACAAATGCAATTTGAAAGAAGCGATGCGACGTCTTTCTTTGCTAACAGCTGTTGCAAAATGGCGAATCACCGATTGGACATGTCCACGGTGCAAGCGCAGTTCTTCATCTTGAATTTCATGATTTCAGTGTTGCGAAATAATTGACAAATCCTTTATGCGAGTAGAATAATAACTGAAATATGAATGTTCAACTAAATAAATAAAACTGAGATTTTTTTTATAAAAATGATTGTTTTGGGGTAAAAGTGGTCAAGAATGCGGACATTAGAATCTAACCCCGAGCTTTTTGGCTGCAAGCTCAAAACTATACCGCCTGATCTAATTTGGAGAAAAAAGACTCTTGCATCGCGGTCCCTTCAATGTGCGTGGATTTTCTTCGAGCTGTTTTAATTATACAAACTTCTTTAAACAAATTTCCAACAATCTCAGGCCTAGTGCAAGTGCCAACGTACTTTGAAAAATGTAAAGCTCTCTTTCTTGTTGCAGAGTTAAGTTCTCAGATCGATAGGCTACCTAATGACGATACTATTCCTCGTGTTCCTCGCGGCGGACCTTCTCCTTCTTTTGACGGACACAATTCTCCCGATAGGTCTCTTCCTCCTGCCGAGCATCCTGATCGAGCCAGGTCAAGGTCTCCTTCTGCCAGGCGTCCTCCTCCTGTTAGTTCCATGAATCCTCCTACAAGGCTGCCTTCTCCTGACGGATTGGGATGTGGACTTGAAAATCTTAGATTTATTCGGCTTATTTCACATAGGAATCCGCAGCGGATATTCGAACTTAGAAGATACACTTTTCCTGCCGATACATCAATAAGAATGAAAATAGGAGATGATACGTATGGGACTATACCAAACCAAGAACTAATTGTACTATCAACACCTGATGGCGATGTTTTCGCAATATTGGAGTCTTTAGATGTTCTTTCTGGAATTTATAAGAATATTAATTCCGGTATGAGACGTTTGAAAATAAACATGAAAAACAACAGGATCACCGTATTGAACCGAGAAGAAATGAATGAAATTCCAGTAGGTTCTCGCCGTCATATTATGTTAAGTTTTAGAGTGGAATTCGTTAACCCTCGTGGCCAAGCCAATCCTCTACACGATTAATTCAATTGATGAAACGGAAATCTGTAAAATACATATTGTTTGTGATCCGACGACGGATCGAAATTTGACATTTAATGGCGGTGATTCTATCATAAAACAGCGGTTGCGATTAATCCAAAGGAGCTTATTGGCATCTGAAGCCACACTCTCTTGTCACCTATTGGCTGGATTTTCATTCGCCGTCTGTACTTCAGAATCGAGATCAGAGCTGCCAACCGTGGACTGGCGGAGTTTGCCCAATAGTTATTCATGTTTATTCTTCAGTTATGTTGTAAAAGTAATAATTATGATAATAAAATGATGGTAGGCATCATTGAAAATAATTTCACCCCAATTTAATTCAGAATATTACCCTGTAACGCTAGTATTTTTAAACTCATTTTATTCTAGCAGCATTCAACTTATTAGTTTATCCTAGTGAAAATTTCCTCAATACTGAATGTGCTTTGTGATAATCGAAACCTAAGTAGGATTTCCAACCAGAGTTTACTTTCGTAGCTTATCTAAAATGACTATTTGAATTGTAAGGTACAATCAATTCAAAATTGAATAATCAAAAATCAGAGAAAAAGAGAAGAAAACTTTAAAATCCGCTCCCTAGAAATAAAGACTAGAAGAATTGTGGAAGCTTTACGTGATAGGAAAGCGGAAACTCAATTTTCTAAATCGATTGTGTAAATCAACATTTCAGGTTCATATCTCTACTAGGATTGGTACCGACGTGCAAACTCGGAACCAGTTTCCTAACTCGAGCAAATTAAATCTGTCGAAAATTCAAATTTTGTAGATTTGTGTCTATGAAAGAGTACTAATCGATACATTCATATTAGCTAAACCATTAATTAATTATGAAATAAAATAAAATACTATCTTCAGTCCAGACTAAAAAGTGCGTGCTACAAAAATAAATAATAAGCACGCACGTGGAGCGCGTGCTTGTATTCTAGTGTAGATATAAGTTTTTTAGGTAAATTACTATATCGTCGGAAATTATCTACATGGCTAACTGCGAGCGGCACTAAAAAACGCTGATGATTTTGACCCAACATGTGCAGTGATATATACAGCAATTGGTTAATTCAATTAGTCGTGACTGGTATATAATTAAATATTTAGTTTTGAAACTGACGCTAATGAAATGTAAATATCTCAAAAGGATAAGCTTCACGCCTATAACTTGTGAGATAACGACCATAGGATATATTATTTAAACTATAATGAAGCACCAGAATATTCCACTGTCACACTGTTAAAGAAATACTTTATTAATACATCAATAAGTGCTTTCTGGACTTGGAAAAAATGAGTATCGTTCATATTTTGGCCTCCTGCTACGTAATTATCATCAATTCTATTGGTGAATATAGTGACATAATAATGTATCTCTAATTTATTTTCATTATTTACATTTTAAAGATTAATTGAGTTATTGACTTGTTCAAACCCGATTCGAGCGGCCTATGATCACTTTTGAAAAGACCTTCCTTTTTACAGATATACTAACGATACTTTTCGCATCTAAAGAAAATAGCTAATGATTCCTTCTCAATTTAGGAATATCTGTGTGCTGTTTCTGTCAGAGCTTTACTTTCATATGTGGCTAATGTAGAACTTCTCCAATTCATTTTGAGAAACAGCTACAAACTTTAAATCAAAGGCTTATTAGCATCAAAAAATATTTAAACCGGATATTTGATTAAAATTTCTTTCAATTTATGAAAAAGTTTTTTCTGCGTTAGCATATTGGCTAATTCGTTTGCCTTGGACATGTTCATACATTTGATCTAACCCTAGTTATCTTCTCTTAATAATTGACTTTTTGAATCTGCATTCTCGCATTCGAGTAATAATCCGATCTCTTATGAGACTAGCAGAAAATAAAATTCGAAAAAAGGAATTCGATGTGTAGCGTTGATAACAGCTGTTGCAAAATGGCGAATCACCGACTGGACACGTCTGCGGTGACGCGTCAACAGAAATGACGCAAGCGCATTCCCGTATTAAGGCTATCCATTGTAGATCATGAAAAATTTTCAAATTTAATATCAAACTGTTTTTTTTTCATAATTATATCCCGAATATCATGATTTCAATGTTGCGACATGCTTGGGAGAAATCGGGCCCGGACTTTTCAGCTTCGAAATCAGGACTATAGAGTAGAACAGGGCGAGGCAGCCAGTGGGGCGAGGCAGCCAATTTCTTCTTATTCCCACAGCGTTAATTGAAATCGCACGCCTTTGTAATGTGAAGTCGGTTAGGTTAGTCCGCTGTACTTGCCAACAGTTGAGTGTCGTGACTGTCGCAGTTTGCAAAAATGAGCCTCATTTGTCAAAAACTACTAGGAGAAGGAACATTTTCGTGATTTACGTTTGTTTATACTTCGTGTATAGGTTTTGCAAAAAAACGTGAAGTGAGCATTTTTCGCAGTAGAATTTTGTAATTGACACGATGAAATGGTTGGTTTTTTGATATTCAAAATATTTTTTTCGTTTCAAATTTTGTTGGAAAAAATCACGTGTGGGGCGAGGTAGCCAAAACGGCAAGTTATGCTGAAAAGGCTAAAAAGCGAATTGCTTGTCGTGGCCCCCAAAGAGGCCGCCCGAAGAAGGTTTAAACTCCTTATGAAACCTTGGGCAGCGGCAACGAAGATGACATATCAATTTTTTCAATGTTTTCCAATTTTTTTTTTTAGTTCCATTGAATTTCAGAGAAGACAAGCTACGTCAAATGCCACTAGGCAATTTTGTAGCCAAAGAATCAAGCTTTCTAACGGCACCATACGCAATTTGATATAATTTCGAGTAGCTGCTCTGTACTCTAAAATGTGGCATCCAGGCTGCCTCGCCCTATTCTACTGTACCAGCTGATCTAACTTGGAGATGAAAGGCTCTTGCATCGCGGTCCTTGCAATATACGAAAATTCTCTATAAGCCGTTTTTTCTTGATAATAGTTGACCAGCACATCTTATTACTTAAGTACATTGCTAGTTTCTTAATGATCTAATACTAAGAGGAGCAGTATGATTTGAAACAAAATTCCGAAAGGCGTGGGTTTCCCTTGTTGGTAAAACGGACCACAATCGAAATATGTATGGATATTATTTAAAATCCTTCGGAAATAAAATTAATTAAATTTATTCCGAGAAGTTTATTTGAAATCCTTTACAATTTGTAAAATTCCCTGAAATCTTTGACATACTTAGAGATCCTATCATATCCCCTAAAAAAATGTAAACCTCTTTTTCTTGTTGCAGATTTCAGTACACAATTCGATTGCCTACCTAATGGCGAACCTATTCCTGGAGTTCCTCGTGGCAGACCTTCTTCTTCTTTTCATTCTTTTGACGGACACAATTCTCCTGAGAGTTCTCATCCTCCTACCGAATATCCTGTTCGTGCCAGGTCCAGGACTCCTTCTGCCAGTCGTCGTCCTTCTGTCAGTACTCTGACTCTTCCTATAAAGTTTGCTCCTTCTGACATATCGGGATATCGACTGGAACAACTTGAATTTATTCGGCTTGTTCCCTTCAAGAATCCGCAGCGGATATTCGAACTCAGAAGATACACTTTTCCTGTCGGTACATCAATTAAAACGAGAACAGGAGATAATAATTATGGGCCTATACCAAACCAAGAACTTATTGTATTATCAACACCCGATGGCGATGTTTTTGCAATATCTGAGTCTTCGAATGTTCTTTCTGGAATGTATGCAAGTATTAATTCCGGTATGAGACGTTTGAAAATAAACATGACAAACAACAAGATTACCGTATTGACCCGAAAAGAAATGAATGAAATTCCAGTAGGTAGTCACCGTCATATTAGGTCAAGTTTTAGAGTAGATCATGTTAATCCTGATGGCTACAACAATCCTTTATACAATTAATTCGAAATCTGTAACCATACTCTTTTGTCGCCTATTGGTTGGATTTGTATTCAGAAATGAAAACTATATTAAACTGGATAGAAGGAATAAGTTTTATTTAAAATCGAAAATAATCTTCCAAAATGAATTCTAGAAACTGATAAAATACCATTGATAATTACAATAAATATAAAAAATGCCATTATTTATAGTGAATAAGTTAATAAATTAAGTGCAGTTAAAAAGCTGAAATGAAATAAAGTTGACACATTGTACAACATTCGAGCATACTCTCTTCTTCTTTCTTTTCATCTGAATGTTAAGTAAACGGATAAACCTGAGTCATGTTACTCAAATGTTGAGAATTCGATACTACCTTCAGAATTGAATTTGAAAAAGAATTGAACTCGAACGCAAATGAGTTTCTTTAACTATAGTTTTCAAATTAATCTCCTCATCGCACTTGTGAACTTTTAGATTATCAAAAATTACATCTAATTCAACAATGCGTTTCCAGGTGCATTTTTTAACGATGAAGTGGCTTTTATCTTTCTAGCTTCAGCCATAGCCAATAAACTCTTCAAACGTTTATCCAACACTTTATTTTTTATAAATTTAGGTTTATGTTTCAGTCGGCCCGAGATATTTAACTTTTCTTTTGCACAATCTTGTTTGCTTATCTAAACCTTGCCTCACACATCGTCCAGAATTAGCTGAGTGCGCTGTTGCCACGCTCATTGCATAACTAGTATGCGTTGTATACGTATATTATAGGCTTGTTTGTGTCGCGACTGATAGTGTACAAACCTAATCAAAAGTTGTGACGAAAGGTTAGGAGAAACGCAATAGCCTTTCGGGTTTGCCTGAGTTTAAACTTTTGAACGATTTTTGCGCCCGTTAACTACCTTAATGCAATAATCAGTCTTCCCTCTACTTGGCAACAATGAGTATCATTCATATTCTGGTCTTCATCTTCGCAATCATCCTTAATTTCACTGGTGAATATAACAATATAATAATACATTTTCTTGTAGCAAAACTGCTCCCAAATCATTTTGGGAGGTAACCACACACTTAAGGTCAAAGTTTGCTCAAAAACTCTTTCTCTGCGTTAGAACATTGGCTAATTCAACTAACGTGCATATGCTGAATCATTTGGGCCAACCCTGTTGTCTTCTCTTAATGATTGATTGTCTTATAACTTCCGCATGGTACAAGTTTGACAATGACTCATTGCTGGAAGGAGTATTATTTGAAACAAAATTCCGCAGAGTGTCGGTTCACTTTGTTGGTCAAAAGAGCCACAAGTTTATCAAAACCCAAATAGTTCATCACTAGAATTTCTGGGTTTTCTAGTGAGAATCTGACAACTCAAAGAAAAACGCTGGTTGTAAATTTGTTGGAACTTATTCGTCAATTTCATAATAGCTAACAGCTGTTTCGTTGCATTCTGTTTCATCACCTTTGCGTCTAGAAATAATTTTCCTTTTCAAGGATACTTAATTTTTGGTAATTAATTGGGTAGGTGCGTTGTCGTGGTGAAGATCTCAGTCGTCTCTTTCCCGCGAATCTAACCGTTCCCTTCTTACTGCGCGAAATAATTGCTTCAGAACTTCTTGGTAATACTGTTTGATCATCGTCTGACATTTTACGTAACGAGACGACTGAAGATTTTCCGGTCTGTTTCACTTAGTAGTAGGCCTCACAGAGGTCTCCTCAAAATTGTAAATATCTCTTGGATTATAAATTTAAAATAAAAATTTTTAAAAGAATGATTGAAAACGAAAATCATTGAGTGTTGAGTATTGTGGGAACTAACAAGCTATAACAATTCCAGGTTATGTTTTGGGGTTTTGAATGGAAGAGAATATTTCAAAAGATAAACTAAGTATTTAAAGAAAAGTTGTAAAAAGTTTGAAAATTCGAGATTATGTTTGTATTTTTATTATTTATTATTATTATTCATTTATTTATTTCTTGGTAAAGGATTTTTAAAAATTTTTGTAATATGGGCGAATGCCAAAAAATTCATCACTTTAAATTGCAGTAATTTTTCACGTTTCCTTTAGATAATGAATTTTTGACAAATAATCTCAGTACACTACTTATCTCAAAGCAAATGTAGTAAAGTTTGGGAATTTTTGACGAAAAGCGACCTTTGATGCGACACGAACGAAAAGCTATCCATTTTTCGACTTTTTGGCATAGGAACTTTTTGTCGGGGATGCCATGAAATTTCTATAGAAATTCTTGAAGATCTTTAATATTCCTTTTCAATTCCCCTAAAATCATTGAGTTCTTTGAATTAGTACGAAAGCTGTTCTCTCTTTCTTGTTCCAGAGTTAAGTTCACAATTCGATTGTTTACCTAATGGCGAACCTATTCCTGGTATTCCACGTGGTGGACCTTCTTCTTTTCCTGGAAGAAGTCATTCTCCTGAGCGGTCTCTTGCACCTGCCGAGCCTTTTCTTCGTGACAGGACCAGGTCTCCTCCTGCCAGCACTCCTCCTCCGGCCAGGTCCATGGCTCCTCCTATAAGGCTTCCTTCTCCTGACGGATTGGGATGTGGACTTGAACAACTTAAATTTATTCGGCTTATTTCCAATTTGAATCCCCACCGGATATTCGAACTTCGAAGATACACTTTTCCTGCCTATTATTATTATTATTATACCATTAAGCCATTTCCCTTTCGGGGTAGGCGTGACTGGCTCGGTTGGGGAATAGTAAACAGGTGAATAGGTATAGAGTAGGTTGGTATATGGCAGGGCTCACCACTTTCAGCAGGTGCAGACTGACACGACAAGTGCGAGACTGACAGAAAGTTTTTCTGTAATTTTTTTCTCCGGTTTCCAGGAATCCTGGAAAGGGTTACGGTCTTTACGGTCACGGTTCGTTGCGGCTCATTGTTCACACCGAGGGGTCTGATTTTTTTCTACTTGAGTCCGCAATACATTTTTTCAAACTATAATTTACCGTGAAGGATTAGGGACCAGTCGAAGGACAAGTTCGACGAAAATTTATTGGGGTCTATTTGACCTAGTCTTCGTTACTGACACTGTCAGTCTTGTCAGTCAAAGACTGCATTCTGGCGAGCCCTGGTGTATGGGCATAAGGTATATAGGAGTTTTATAGGTGTTAGGGATAGGTGTTTTAGATCGATCTGGAATTCTCGTGTCATTTATTTAGATGACACGTTCATTCCGCAACACTGCTCCGACCCAGGTTGCTGATCAATCTCTCTAGCGATCACCCCAAGTGAGGAACCTCACAAAATTGTTATGTATGGTTCCCCACTTGGGCCCATTAGTATCCAAAGTCTCTGTTTCAGGCGCCATTCACACTATTGTCACTCTGTTTACAAACTATTTGTCGCCACACATTTCTGTCCTGGCATACTACTCTAGCTTCCTTCACGTCCATGCATTTCTTCACGCAAGCTCTTCTGTTCCTATGGCTTCTTACGTCTCTTCGGATTAATGTCTCATTCACAGATTCTGACCATTCTTTCGGCGGTCTACCTCTGGGCATTCTACCATTTACTTTACCTTTATACACTTGCTTCGTCAGTCGTTCATCTTTCATTCTTTCAAGATGTCCGAACCACCTTAGCTGATTTCTTTCCCATATGTCAACTAGTGTATCTTGGGTACCACATTCTTTGAGGATTGTCTCATTTCTGACTTTGTCCATCAGTGTTTTCCCGCATATTATGCGGAGAGGTTTCATGCCGACCGCGTTGATTTTGCTCCTGTCCTTTTCTTGACAGGTCCATGTCTCGCTACCGTATAGTACAGTTGGTACGAAGATAGAGTTATGTATGGCCATTTTAGCTTTTTTTGATATGTTTTTATTTCTGAGGATGGATCCTGCTCTACCGATAACCTGCTTACCCTTATTTATGCGCCTATCTAACTCCCCATCTATTTTTCCGTCGCTAGTGAATAGGCTACCCAGATATACGTACTTGTCAACTTGTTCTAATCCCTCACCATTTAGGACAATGTTGCACATTGTTTTCTCGCTTTTTCCCTCAAACACCATGATTTTCGTTTTATTCACGTTAATTTTGAGGCCCATGTTCTCCATGCTTGTATTTAGTTTATTCAACATTCTTTGCAAGTCCTCGATTGATTCTGCCATAAGAATCTTGTCATCTGCGAAAGCTAACCCACGTACCTTGACGGTTTCGAGATTTACACCTTCTTCGTCGAAGAGGGCAGTTCTTAGACATTTATCCATGAATATGATAAATAGCCACGAGGACATAACGCATCCTTGCTTCACCCCTTGCATAATATCGAACCAGTCGCTCAGTTTCCCATTTACCCTTACACTCGCTTTACTGCCTGTATAAATTGTTTTTATTGCTTGTAGGAGCCCTCCATTTACTCCATACTCTTTAAGGATTTCCCAAAGTTTAGTTCTATTTACCTTGTCGAATGCTTTTTCTAGATCAATAAATGCACAGAAAACTTTCTTTCCTACTCTCAAGCTCTTTTCTGTGATCTGTCTTAGGCTAAATATCTGATCTGTACATGACCTTCCTGGCATAAATCCACATTGGACTTCCCATATCTTCTCTTCTGTAATTTCCATTACCCTACGGATAAGTATTTTTGAGTATATTTTACTTACGGTACTTAGTAGGCTGATACCTCTGTAATTACTGCAGTTGCTTTTATCTCCCTTTTTATATATTGGTACAATAATCGCCTTTCTCCAATCGTCTGGGACTTCTCCTGTCTCGAAACATAAATTTATCAATTCGCACAACCTGTGAGGTATGTACTCGCCACCGTATTTAAGCATTTCAGCGCTAATATTGTCTATACCCGCAGCCTTACCGTTTTTCAAGTTCTTAATTATATCTCTGACCTCAGTGACACAGACTTTTTCAATTGGGTTTTCTAGTGCATTATGTTCTATGTCGCAGTTTTGTTGCCCTATATCTTCACCTCCTAATAGTTCTTTAAAAGAATCTTTTAAAGCGTCTACTATCCCGTCTATATCATATAGCATTTCGCCTTTACTGTTTCTCATGCTAGCAAACTCTGTACTTTTACTTTCCTTCAACTGTTTATATAATAGTTTCATAATTCCTTCAAAGCAGTTTTTTATTTTGTTCTCTTCTTCTGTTCTGATTTTCTCTTTACTCTCTTTGACTAGTCGTTTAACTTTCCTATTTTTGTGTCTGTAATCATTTTTAAGTCTAGTTTTCTCCTCATCGCTAAGACCTGTCATGTTCAGCGTTCTATTGCGCGCTTTTTTCTTTTCTTTTTGGGCTGCCGCAATTTCCTCATTCCACCATGCATCACCAGATTTTCTTCCTACAAACGCCGTACCACATATTTCGGTCGCAGTTTTAACAATGATATCCCGCAATAAAGTCCACGCGCCCTCTACATCTTTATTGCTTATAAGCGCTTCCCACGTTGCCCTATCTATGCGTTCAGTTAACCTCTTTTGGAACTCTGTTTCCACTTCTTGTCTCTGTAAATTTTCAATTTTTATTCGTGTTTGTTTCGTTTTCTTTGTTTTCTTTGTTCTCCATCCCCGCCCTAAGTTTATTTTGCAGACTA
>CAKNXH010061040.1:2060-33502 GCA_932178445.1 Andricus quercusramuli | reverse complement strand
GAGACAAAAAAAAAGGTTCAATCTCGAAAAATTAACAATAAAAGTTTAGACTTAGGTTTTGCGAATTGACTGTGTTGCCGCCGTTTCTCCTGGAAGCTTCTTCTTAATTTTCGAGTTGGAATTTCGGAAAGGCACTAAGTAGCACGTTTACGGGAAATTTTATTTGTTTATTATTAGTATTATTATTATTAATTTGAAGTCATAGCGCAAGGATATTATTACGACCTTTTCCTAAGACGTTAGAGTTTGGACTGATTGCTGTCGAGTCAGCACATGTTTTCCTTTTCTTTTTTTTTTTTATGTACAGAATACAAAGGGGCGGAAATTTAGACACTTTAAAAATTCTTCGAAGACCCCTTAAGTACCAACAAAGACTGAAAGTTCGTTAAAAATCACTCCAAGCACCACAAAGACTAGGAAATTCTCTCACGTTAGAAAATATCCTATTATATTTTAAAATTTTCGAAATACCGTGAAATTTGAAAACATTCCCGAATAGTCAAAAATTCCCGGAAAAAAGAATTCCCGACAGAAAATACCTGTATTATAAAATATCCAAACTACAAAATTCCGGAATGAATAAAATATCCGAACTGGAGTATTCCCGAATAATAAAACTGACGAATTGGAGAATTCGCGAACAGTTTATAATGTTGCATGATGCAACATCCAAACTGGAAAATTTCTGAATTATAAAACTCCAGCACAATAAAATTCCTGAATTTCAAAATTTCCAAATAATAAAAATTACTGAGTTAAGGAATTCCCAAACAGTCTACAATATTTCAATGCTTGAAAATTCCCGAAATGATGAAATTTTTCAATTATAAAATTCCAGTGTAATAAAGTTTCTGAATTGAAAAAATGCCCAAATAACATGATTCCCAAACCGTTTGTTTTGAAGAAGTTTTGCTTTAGTAAAGCCGTAAATGTGTCATGGAATTCTATATTTCTCGAATATCTGAGGTTCAATTCGCTTGAACTTTCAACTAAAATGAGCGGATAAAAAGTTTTACGTGGTTTAATTTAGAGAAGAAATAGTATACCCCCCCCCCCCGCCCGGCAGAGACAAAAAAAAAGGTTCAATCTCGAAAAATTAACAATAAAAGTTTCATTTAAATTGAAAACAGCAATTAATACGTATGGACCTATGCCAACCCAAGAACAAATTGTATTATCAACATCCGATGGTGATGCCTTTGCAATATTAGAGTCTTTAGACGCTCTTAATGGAATCTATAGAAGTATGAATAGCGGTATGAGACGTTTGAAAATAAACATGAAAAGCGGCATAGTCGCCCGAATGAACCGAGAAGAAATGGAAGAAGCTCCAGTAGGGACCCGCCGCCGTATCATGTTAAATTATGAAGTAAAGCATGTCAACCCTCATGTATGCAACAATCCTCTACATGAATGATTCAATGAAGAAAATGTAAAACTATTAAATATATTGTATGTGAACTGAGGTCGGATGGAAATTTCACATGTAACTGCCGTTTTCCTATCGCAGGAAAGAGCTTGCGATTATATCGAGAGAAATTTTTTTTTAATCTGACGCCACATTCTGTCGTTTCCTATTGGTTGGATTTGTATTTGTCTTCTGTATTCTTAGAATTAAGATCAGAGCTGCCTAGCGCGAACTGGCGGAGTTTGCGCATTAGGCATTCATGATTATTTTTGGGTTATGTTTTCGTGCAACTCTGATTTCTGAAAAAAAATTTCAAAGTAATTGAATCCAAAGGGAAAATCGAATCAAGTAGAAACTAATAAGGGAGAGTAGGCAACATGAATTACTCAGTGGCAACTCAAAATGTAAAATAATTAAAACATGTGTGAGTATATAATCAAAAGCTCAACAGATACGCGCACATATTTATGTTTGCTGAGTATGAAATCTTGAAAAGCAGCTTACGCAAAAGCCAACTTTGCATTTTTGCACATGGTTCTCATGATTGACGTGCAATCTTTACCAACTCATCTTTTTTTCTTTTTAGCTTATAATGAATCCATGCACTGGTCATAAGAGAGTCAAGCAGCCAGGTAAAAATTGCCCACCACCATTTCTTTCCGTGTACCACAAGGCGGTAGTTGCATAATCCATTATCCATCAGGTCCGTCCCTCCCATAGATTCATTGTATTTTTTACAACCAATGGTCGCTGCACTGAGACGTTCTTCTTCTGTTGTTTGGAGTAACGACTGATCAAAGAAAATGTGTATGCTCCAAAAGCTGTTCAGGCAAGAGTCACAACTGCATTGTTCATCCATTTGATAAGGAGTATCCCATCCTTCTTTTCTGTAGCAAACTCACAGGCCCCTCTTTTGCCCTTCTTGAAGAGTCCTTATTCGTCAAGGTACAATGCTTAGGAATTCTGTTCTCCCTCACTGTGCCAGTAGCAATGTACCCATTGTCTTTCAGGAATCGGAATAAGGTGAAACCACTGAACAAGTTATCAAAAAAGAAGTTGTAAGGCAGGTTCTTCTTTGCCTCAGGTAATTCGTCCAAAGGAGTTATTAAAGGAGCTGTACAACTTCCAAAAGCTTTTGAGCATTTATCGGGATCTGATCCATCTTTCCCTTGGTAAATGGTAAAATTCACCAAATACCCATCTGCCGAATTCAAACACCAAACTTTATATCCGTAACGCAATGGTTTCCCTTCAATAGATTGGTTGCAGCCGTGCTTCCCGCAGTAGCGAATCATAGCTTCGTCATAATCCAAATCTTGTTGTGATTTGAAATTATTAATGAGACGTTGCTTCACAAGATTGGTTAGAGGCCTGATTTTATCAAATTCATCTTTTGTCGTTAAGGTATGAACATTTGTATTATCTGCACAATGCATGAATTTCTTTATCTGAAGGAAATGATTTTTTCTCATAGAATTGACAACCATATCGTTCCTCAGATCATCTGATGAGTTCCAGTAATGCCTTTCACTCGGGAGAGAATTGTACCTACTAAGATATAATATTGCAATGAAGCACCGTATTTCGTCAGCGGTTAAATCCGCAATCTTATCATTTAAGAAAACATTTCAGTTTGAGTTTTCTCAAGTATTCAAAATCTCAACTGTCAAACATTTTTCAAAAGCCTCAACACAGGATATATTTTCAGGCTCGTGTACATTAGTACTCGTAGGGAAGTTTGGCCTTACCTCAACAAGATCTCCTTGTATCCTTTGAGGTATCGTCCTTTTAGACATTCTTTATCTAATCCATTGCAGGTCATCAGCTCCAACACAAGGAGCCACGGCGTTTTGGTGGCTCCGGGAAGATCGTGGCTGTAGCGACGGTTGAGGTGTGGGCTGTTGCTGAGCTGGGTGAGGATTGTAATCTGGCTGGATGGAGTTATCGGAAGGCTCCACCTGAGGGACGGTTGAAATTCGAGCCCCATTTCCGAAAACCAACTTGGCAGCTCTCAGGAGCTGCCTTCCAGGAAGATGTACAATGTCGCCTAGCTCATCTTCGTCTCCGAAATCTTCATCAATTAGAACAGCAGGCTCTGGAGGCTCAATGAAGATATCATTGGGAAACAGGTTATGATCATGCTGCCTATTGAAAATCTCCAGTGCTTCCTGGGCCAAAAGCCGGGCCTGTAACATAAAAGTAGCGAGTTTTATTACGGTATACATATAGGCCCTGATGAAGGCAAAACAGTGCGGGCGACGTACCAGTACGGTAATATTGGATGCTGAATGCGTGCATTATCACAACAGTAATTTATCCTCACTCACTGTTACATACATTATTAGTCAAATAATACCACTGACTGGAGCTAAAAGCTGAATTGGCTAAAAAGTAAGAATAGCGTGCAACCAATGCACTTCATATATCGATCCCGGTATCGGTACCGATGTATTCTTACTCGACCCTCTGCGAGGAAGGAGCCTCTCTTGAACTCTTCTTCAAACTACCTGTCATTGAAGACAGAAATTTGAATGGAATAAGCTTCATTGAAAGGACGCCACCTTTTAACGCATGGTTGCACCAGCTACTGAAATTTGAATGGGCATTTTTAGTTTTATTCTTTTAAAGAGAAAATGAATATCATTGAGACAAATTCAAAATGCAACACTACCAATACTAAAAATTAGTATGATTTTTTGTAAATTTAAGATCTTTAACTAAAATCAGCCAACTGCAGTCATAATTAAATTGAGAAAATTGATAAATACAACATCGAGACCCGGTCAGAGACACTGATAATGTTATAACTGATACCTACCTGGTGGGGCACTCAAGCAAATGAAAGTACGATAAAAACAATTGTAAAGACAAACCAAAAAAAGTATTTAAAAAATTAAATTTTCTCAATCCATTTTAGAGGAAATGAATAAAGAGCGTCTTTTTTAACTATTTTTGGATCCTGCTGATACAGAATCATAGTACGAAAATAACAATTCCGAATTTAATACTACACGGGGACAAACTAGTCCTGCACCTGAGACTGCAGAGAATAACAAGAAATCAATTAGGGAACATTACCGAAAATAGAGATTTGCGAAATGATTCTGAAGTACGAGATGATTTAGGCACGGAAAATAATTCGATTGCGCAAAATAATTCTGATCTTAGCGATTATGATTCTGAAATTGCGGAAATAGATAAACTAATGATTACTCTTGAAAGCTTACATAAAGGCATGAGCAAATCAGTATTATCACAAAATACTCTATTACGAATGGCGAAAAGAGAAAAAGTTAACGGTCGTGAATTTGAGGCAGATACGGAAAAGAAAATCGGATCTGTTGTAACCTCCTTTGTAAAAAGAATGGATGATCAAGTAGAAATGCAAGAAGGAAATTCTGGTCACCAGGATAGGATTTTAGAAGAGCCCATAGTTAATGTCGAACAAAACGTCTCTTCACTGCCGCTGAAAAAGAGATACGGTAATAAAAGAGCACTTATTGCGGCTCACTTACCAGATTTCATTAATTTGCGTAATGTATCGAATCACTCTTTAGAAGATTTAAGAAAATTGCGCGATACTTCAAATGAGTCTCCGTTGGCTCTCAAAATTTAAAGCGTGGAACTCACTCATGGTGTTACTTATTAATCTTTTTAATAATTCACAAACTCGATATTGTATCCTTGAAGGAATGGTAGATGCAGATTGGTGACGCAACTGACTATCCAACTCATGAGGATCTGGATATATTTTTAGGAAAGCGTATTTGCGTTTTGGAAGCTATTAAAGCTTCCAAGGTTGTTTCAAGTTCACAAGAAATGAGTAAGTCAGGAGTCAAAAGCCACAATGCAAAATTTATTTCGGAATGTTTATTTTGTAGAGAGAGTCATACACTTTTCAGATGTTAAAAATGTAAAGCGTTGCCTACTGAGGAAAGAAGGAAACTTGTGCTTCAAAAACACGCTTGTTTAAATTATTTGTCTCTAGGCCATAGGCCTCATCAATGTGCTAGTAAATTCACTTGTGCAAAATATCATCGAAAGCACAATACGACTCGCCTTGCTCGCATGTCCCTACTTTCTCGCACTGCCTCGCATTGACAAACTCTGCTTCCGTGGCTGATACCTAATATTTATCTACTTTACAATATTTACAGATTACTCGTATCTACTTCAGCACTCCTATGCCATCGGCCTCCCTTTCTTCTCCGCTCATTAGCTTCAACCATCTTATTACAATATTATTTCTCCTGTCTGCTTCATCTTTTCTCTTCATTCTCAACTTTATTGCCCTTATCCTTTCCCTATCCGCCCTCTCCTCCTTCTCATTCCTACGCTCTCTCACTTTCTCTTCTATCATATTCCCTACCCTCTTCCACATACCTTTAATCTCTCTTCCACCACCCTCGTTACCTACTTCCATTTTCGTCCTGCCCTCCACCTTCTCAAGCCTCTTTCCGTCCATTCCTTCCACGCCCTAATTTCCTCTTCCATCTGTTTTATGTCAACTTCTTTTTCTTTCGTTTCCCTCACTAACCCTTCTACTCTCTCCCTCAGCTCTTTCACCTTTCGTTTCCCTCTCTAACCCTTCTGCTCTCTCCCTCAGCTCTTTCACCTCCTTTTCCCATTTCTCGTCTTTGATTCTCAAGTCCTCACTCATGCCCTCCATCTGCTCCTTAGTCCCCCGTCCTCCCTCAGCCCCCTGATCAAGCATAACAGCATCCCATGAGCCTCCTTCTCCGACTTGCCCTCCATGTGGGGGGGGGGGGGGTGTTACCTACGTGTTCTTCCGCTTTTTTTAAACGGACTCTCTACCTCGCTTTTCTCTGGACTCTCTTGGCTGTCTCTCTTCCTCGTCAAGAGATGATTCATTCTCACTACCCACCTCCCTCTGTCCTGCCGGTAACTGGGACCTCTCCATGCAGTGCCCTCCTCAACCGACAGATGTCTGTGAAGAACACTGCCTTCTATCGCCGCCCTATTTACCTTTTTTTTCCTTTTTTTCTTTCTTCAATTCCTCACAGCCTCTGCATACACCCATTTTCTCTCCCTTAACACCGCACAACTCTGCGAGAACCACCCTTGACCCTTTGAAGGACCAAGACTCCTGACCACAAACTCCCCCGATTCCATACCAACCTAACCTCGCTTTCTCTATCTAACTAAATCCCACCTCACACCTACGCTGAAAATTAGTTTTTATTTCCCCAATTCACCCCATACAATTTCAGATAAAGAATTAATTTCTTGGATCCTTTGTTCCAATTCGACCTTTCGAGAACTTATAGTTTTCCTCATAAGGATAAAAAATTATTGAGTAGAGAAGTTTATAAGCATCGTCATCACAATCGAAATAGTTACAATTTCTCGTTTTCCATTTTTCTTTAAGATCTTCTGTTCCGGTTATATTTTTACTTCAAAATATTAACTTTATGATGATTTTTGAAAAATCAGTTAGAAAATTGTAAAATTGTAATTAAAAATTAATAATTTAGTGAAAAACGTTGAGGCAAGATCAGAAACAAAACGGACGTCAGTTTTTTTTCTGATCTAATAAAAAATTTGTACAACACGGCAAAAATGACGCCGAACGTCACTCGCTCCAAAAATGCGTTTTGGGTATCGGGTGTATCAATTTGATTATACTGATTGTGAGTTGAAAGAAACTTCAAATATTCAAACAGTCTACAAAATTATGGTTTGTCTGACTATGGAGAAAAAATTGTGGATGCTACTTGGTACTATCTAGAAGTATAGACTGGCTATCTAAATTTTGACACTCGAAGTTAGACTATTCATTTCTCTCCGGGCGAGCTAAAGTAAACTGACTTTGTAGAAAATAATTACAATAAAAACATTTTTCTGTTTTCTGGCCATGCGTTGTATATTTTTTAAAACCTAAATGTAAAACAACTTGGCTCGGACTCGGAACCCCCCTCCCCCCTGTAGACCAGCGTGGCTTTTCGCCGAACCTCCCTCCCCCCTAAAGAAACCATATAGTTTATGAAAGGCCCCTTATGGGCAAATTGCTGTACAGCCTATTCAGTAATGAAGCTCTGCATTATCTTTTTAATCTCTTCTATTTCATTCCCAAAGATCAACTAAGTAAAGTCAAGGTATATTCTTCCAAAATAATCTTAGGAACAGTTTTTATGCAAAACCGGACGGTTTTAAAGGACCATTTCGCTGGCCCCACCACCCACGCAAATCAAACTTTTTTTGTGCCAAATATTTAGTGAAGAATTTGTTCAAATTTGTTCAACCAAAACTAGAATTTGTGCAACACCGCAAGTACCCGATAACTCAAAAAAACACTGACAGGGACAGCGAAACGTTTCGCTGGCCCCGACATTATCCAAATTCAACTTTATATGAGCATATTATTTCCGTTTCAATTTGTCCAGATTTGTGCAGCCGGCTTCAACCCCTAAATCTACCCCCTATGCGGTAAGGGAACGTCCATAAACCACGTAGCCTGTTCTTCTTTTGTTTGAATAAAGACGAAAAGACAATTGCCGTTAAGTGATAAAGGACACAACGTTATAAACAAAAGAAAAACAGGCTACGTAGTTTATGGACGTTCCCTAAACACTATGGCGGGGCCAGCGAAGCGTTTCGCTGGCCCCGACATTATCCAAAATCAACTTTATATGAGCGTATTATTTTCGACCTAATTTGTTCAAATTGGTGCAGCCAACCTCAACCCCTAAAAACTACCTCTCATGGGGAAAAAAATATGACGGGGCCAGCGAAGCGATTCGCTGGTTCCGACATTATCCGAAATCAACTCTCTATGAGCCTATTATCTTCGTCTTAATTTGTTCAAATCTGTGCAAGCAACTTCAACCCTTAAAAACTACCACCCATGCAGCAAACATCATGGCAGGGCCAGCGAAACGTTTCGCTGGCCCGCCATAGTGTTTGCCCCACAAAGGGAAGTTTTCAGGGGTTGAAGTTGGTTGCACAAATTTGAACAAATTGAGACGAAAATAATACACTCATATAAAGTTGATTTCGGATAATGTCGGGGCCAGCGAAACATTTCTCTGTCCCCGCCTTGGTGTTTGCCGCATAGGGGGTAATATTTAGGGATTGATGTTGGTTGCACAATTTTGAACAAATTGGGACAAAAATAATCCGGTAATATAAAGTTGATTTTGGATATTATCGGGGCCATCGGAACGTTTCGCTGGCCCTGCCATAATGTTCGCCGCATAAGGGGTAGTTTTGAAGGTTTGAAGTTGGTTGCACAAATTTGAAAAAATTAAGACGAAAATAATACGCTCATATAAAGTTTATTTTGGATAACGTCGGGGCCAGCGAAACGTTTCGCTGGCCTCGCCATAGTGTTTTCTGCATAGGTGGTAGTTTTTGGGGGTTGGAGTTGGTTGCACAAATTTGAACAAATTGACACGAAAATTATACGCTCATATAAAGTTGATTTTGGATAATGTCTGGGACAACGAAACGTTTTGCTGGCCCCGCCATAGTGTTTTCCGCATATGGGGTAGTTTTTAGGGGTTGAAGTTGCTTGCACAATTTTAAACAAATTGAAACGAAAATAATACGCTCATATAAACTTTAATTTGGATAATATCGGGGCCAGCGGAACGTTTCGCTGGCCCCGCCAGTTTTTTTTTTTTTTAGTTATCAGGTACTTCCGGTGTAGCAAAAATTCTAAATTTGATTAAACAAATTCGAACAAATTCTGCATTAAATATTTAGCCCAAAAAAAGTTTAATTTGCGTGGGTGGTGGGGGCAGCGAAATGGTCCTCGGTTTTCGTACCTTTCTGTGCGTGTTTGCGGGACGCGAAGTTCTCGTTTGTCGGAAACGGCATTTTGCCGGCCGCGGCCGTAAAATTATACTTTTACGGAGTGCGCGCATGCGCTTTTGGTCCATGCGGCGACACTCTCCTGGCTCTCTCTCTTCTGACGCATTCGCGGTCACTCATAGTCATTTATTGGTAATTTTTTAATCTACAAAAGTCGAAAGTATAGAAATTTGAAAATCAATTTACTTTAAAAATTAAACTGACAATTTCGGACAACTTCAGTTTATATTAGTTATATAATGAAATACAAATAAAATGATAAATAAAATGATACATACAGCCCCACCAAACATGAAACTGACTTTAATGAAATGTAAATATCTGAAAGGTGTAAGGTTCACACATATAATCTGTGAGATAACGACAACAAGATATATTAGATAATCTATAACAAAGCACCAGAATGTTCTTTTGTCGTACTGTTAACGAAGTTCTTCGTTAATACATCAATGAGTGAAAAATGAGCGTCGTTTATATTCTTTTCGTCACATTCGTAATCACCCTTCATTCTATTGGTGAATATAATTGTGTATTAACATGTATAATTTTTGTTCTTATTTATAAATTGGAAATTCTTTTTGAAAACATATAGTATTCTTTGGTGAAAAAATGTGAGATTTCTCGTGCCAGCTGTTTCTGTAAGAGTTTCACTACCATACGCGGCTGATAAATTTCCTTCTAGCAAAACTTCTCCCAAGTCATTTTCGGAACTAACCACACACTGATTCAAAGCTTTAATAAAAACCCTTTTTTTGCGTTTGCTCATTGTTTAATTCGTCTACAGTGAACGTCTTAATCCATTTTGTCAAATCCTAATAGCGTTGCTAACAGCTGTTGCGAAATGGCGAATAACTGCCTGTCACGTATGCGGTGTCGCGTCTACGGGGATAAAGCATGCGCAGTTTGATGTTGAGGACAGCCATTTTCTTCAATATTTCAATCACCAATATCAAGGTTTATATTTGAAGGAATTGAAAATATTTCACAGGGAGAACCTACACCCTTTGGAATTTTGTTTGGTTTAATATAATAACCAGCAAATAATACAATAATCAAGATATAAGTAAATATTTAACTGAATGAAGAAACAGTAGAATTTGTTATCAAAATACTTTTTTTCTTAGTGAAAGTTGTCAAGAATGTTGGCAGTAAAAATCGAGACCGGAGATTCCGGTTTCAAACACGGGGCTAAATAGCCTGATCTATCTTGAAGATGAGATTGCGTCTTTACGATCCTGATAAGGCGCGCGTATTATTTTAAAGACATTTTTCTCGAGATTGGCCATAAGCGCGTGTACCTTTGGAAATATTTTTAAATCCATAAAAATCTTTTAAATCCTTTGAAACAGTAATAAATTTGTTCTCTATTTCTTATTTCAGAGTTAAGTTCACAATTCGATCGTTTACCTAATGGCGAACCTATTCCTGGTATTCCACGTGGTGGACCTTCTTCTTTTCCTGAAAGAAGTCATTCTCCTGAGCGGTCTCTTGCACCTGCCGAGCCTTCTCTTCGTGTCAGGTCCAGGTCTCCTCCTGCCAGCACTGCTCCTCCGGCAAGGTCCATGGCTCCTCCTATAAGGCTTCCTTCTCCTGACGGATTGGGATGTGGAGTTGAACAACTTAAATTCATTCGGCTTATTTCCAATTTGAATCCGCACCGGATATTCGAGCTTCGCAGATACACTTTTCCTGCCAATAATTCATTTAAATTGAGAACAGCAGTTAATACGTATGGACCTGTGCCAACCCAAGAGCAAATTGTATTATCAACATCTGGCGGTGATGTCTTTGCAATATTGGAGTCTTTAGATGTTCTTGGTGGAATCTATTCAAATATTAATAGCGGAATAAGACGTATTAAAATAAACATGGAAAGCGGCATGGCCACCCGAATGAACCGAGAAGAAATCGATGAAACTCCAGTAGGTGCTCGCCGCCATATCATGTTAAATTATAAAGTGGAGCACGTCAGCCCTCATGTAGACAACAATACTCTTAACAAATAATTTAGTGAAGAAAACGTGAAACTTTCAAATATATTGTTTGTGAACTGAAGTCGGATTGAGATCTTACATGTAACTGCCGTTTTCTTATCTCAAAAAAGAGCTTGTGATTAGATCAAAATCACAAGCGTGATCATCACCTATTGGTTGGATTATTATTCACCGTCTGTATTTTTAGAATCGAGATTAGATCTGCTGTGATAGCCAACAGCGCTGAAATCGATTTGTTTCCTGTGGATACATCTCAGCAGGGCTGCCGTTCGTTGTTGGACATTGCAGTTCCGTTGGTATAATCGATGGAAATCGAAAGCCGGGAAAAAGGGGACAACACAGATAGCAACACAGAATTTAGAAAGCTAATTAATATTTATTCAGATTATTTAACTTGTCTGTGTGTATTATGATGAAAGTAATTTAACAATTCAGCAATTACTATATTGATTAATTATTTAGGTTTACTTGCAATAACGTTTCGTTACCGATTATTATATTATTTGAGTTCACAGTTCTATGTTTAACTCTGATTTAAAATAGCTCCCAGCTCAGTGATACATTAAAAATAACTACGTTTCAGAAAGTGTCTTCGCATGAAAATATTCCAAGTCCGAATACGAGAAAAAGAATATTTTCTAAGTCTGAACTTGATGTAAATAATGTATCCCTTGAGATTTTCATCGGAGACTCGAAGGTTTTTACTTTGAGCTGATAGAAAGGTTGTCGAAGAACTGACTTTTCACTCCCGATGATCCGAAGTCGTAGCCTCGGCGAGAATGAAAAGTCCTAGTGGGGTAACCCCATCATTTTAATTTTATCCAATTGAATAGAAGGGAGGAAGCCATGATCCTCGCTTTCAACAAACAGTGGACAGACTTTGAAATTGAAATCTACACCTACTTTCAGAAACAAGATTATACTCGGTTTTCAAAAGATTCGACCTGTAGCTCGAGAGTGATCTCCCGGTTCAACTTTTCAGTTACATTATGACATGTTCATGAGCGTAAGGGTTGAACCTTCGAAGGTTTCCGGCGCGACATTCAGGTGCCTGAGCACGCTCCCCCTCTTTGGATCTGCAATTATTACACAGAGAAAAAGAGAGAGTAATAGCTTTATTATTCATTGTTTTTTTTTTGCTATTCCATTCAATCAAATTACTCCTCCCTCTTGGAATTGAAACGTATGTATGGTCACGTGACTGGCGCCATGTTTGTTCGAGACTTTGGTGCTGGCTACGTTGGAAGTAGTGGGTGGTTACATCTGCAAATATACCATTACAACTGCCTACCTCGGGCTGGCGGAGTTTGCGCATTAGTTATTCAAGATCATTTTTAGATTATGTTTTCGTACAGAAAGAAAGGTGACGAATCCGGAACAGTTTCAATACCATAAACTTGTTCAGCGAGGAACTGTCTGAGGAGCTAGAAAAAAGAAGAGGATATGATAGGAACAAGTTCAGGAATCAAAATAAGTGAAATATATGAAAGAACATCAGATGAGAATATTGGATGAATAGTTTGCAGACTCCTCATTATACGTCAGCGGACGTGCATCCAACGTGGTAAGCTGGAGATTTTTAATTTTGTTAACCATGGGCAGCCTCTCCAATTTATCCCGAAATGATTTCTCAGATATAATCTTCCGGTGAATCGAACCTCAGTTTAGTACCAACTCAGGGTGAAAATTTCGAACAGTTTTGGTCAGAGGCAGCTCATACATGCTTATCCTGCTTTGCCCTTTGCTGCAAAGTATCCTCAAATAAAGAATGTCGCACTAAGGCATATTATCACTGAGGTGAAGGACATCAGGACAAATCTACACATCTCAGAAGATCGAGGAATGGAGATTAAACAAACAGGTTGATTTGGCGTGAAAAAACGACGGCAATGAACATCAGTTAGAGAAAGCCGTGGCACACGAACAGGCAGCGGAAATTAATGTTTTTCCTCTATGTGGTAATGATCCAGCACCACCACACATACCCTTTGTGTTAATATACGCCGTTCTCTGTTTATACATTTATAATCTAAAGCGCGTGTTTGTTCTCTAGTGTACATATAACTTTGTGAGGTGAATTACAATAACGTCGTAAATTATCATCTCCGCGGATTTTAAAATGATTGCGAAAGATACGAAAGGTATAAAATGATATATACAGCCCCACCAACCATGAAACTGACTTTACTGAAATGTAAATATTTGAGGAGTGTACGCTTGACGCCTATAATCTTTGAGATAAAAGTTGCAGAATATACTAAATAATTTATAATAAATCACCAGAATGTTCCTTTGTTATACTGTTAAGGAAATTGTTCATTAATCCATTAATCAGTGAAAAATGAGCATCGTTTATATTCTTGTCGTCACATTCGTGATCATCCTCAATTCTATTGGTGAATATAATAGTATATTAATACATCTATAATTTTCGTTGTTATTTATAAATTGAAAAATATGTTTAAAAACGTACAGTATTCTTTGGTGAAAAGATTTGAGATTTCTCGTGCCAGCTGTTTCTGTAAGAGTTTCAATACCATACGCGGCTGATAAATTCTCTGGTAGCAAAACTACTCCCAAATCATTTTGGGAACCAACTACACACTTAAAGCCAAAGTTTTACTAAAAACCCGTTTGGTGCGTTTGATGATTGTCTAATTCGGCTAATGTGCACGTCTTAATACATCTTGAAAAAGTGACGCGACGTGTAGCGTTACTGACAGCTGTTGCGAAATGACGAATAACCTGCTGACGCGTCCGCGATGTCGCGTCCACAGGAATAAAGCATGTGCAGTTTGATATTAAGGACAGCCATTTTCTTCAATATTTATATAATCGATATCACGGGGTTTTTGTAGGAATTGGAAATAGTCTACAGGTGGAACCTGCACCCTTAGAATTTTGCTCGAATTAATATGATAACTAGCCAATAATATGTTAACCAAGATTTACACTACCATCGGAATTTTTCTCTCATTGCGATCCTGGTAATGTGCGTTAATTATGTTGAAGTCGTTTTTCTTGAAAATGGTTGGAAAGCACGCGTTATCATCTTAGCATCTTACAAGTTCGACAATGACTTATTACTGGGAGGAGTATGAGTTGCAACAAAAGTCTGGCTAAAATATAAGATTGGAGCCTAATGCTAGACCTAGATAGTTTCTTCCGTCAGAAAGAATGGAAAACCTTAGTAGTGCCTTAAAGACTACTAACTAGAACTCACAAGTCTAGGTGTTCTAATGAGCATCTGACTACTCAAAGAAAAAAGGTGGTTTCAGTTTTGTTGCATCTTATTCATCGATAGTCTCAAGATGTGATTTTTGTCTGTCCGGACACTGTCTGACGTTGTGATATAGCAGGAGTTATAGTTGTCGTCTTTCAAGTAAGGCACCTTTAAAAATACCTAAGAGCTGCTTCATCGCATTCTGTTTTATTTCATATACGTCTTGAAATCATTTTGCTTTTGGAGAATACTTCAATTTTGGCGATCAATAGATAGGCGTGTTGTCGTGGTAAAGGACCCAGTCGCCACTTTTCCACAAATCTGACAGCTTCCTTCTTGCTGCATGACGTTATTGCATCAGAACTACTTGGCAATAGTGTTTCTTATCATCTGACCTTTTGGAGGCACAACAGATTACTGATGAAAGAAATCAGTGAGCTTTACCTTGACTCAGTTGTTGCCGGCTTCCCAGAGCGAGGGTCGCTTGCCTATGCAGTAAGATTGTACGAACACTTTAAATCGCCTGAACCACTCTTTAATTTCAGTGATTCTCATAGACCTATCAACATACATTTTCCGAATCATAACAATGGTTTCCCAACATGAATGACCAAGTTTTTGGCAACATTTCATCAAGACTCGTTGTTCGGTGCGTTACGTCATCCTGAAATACGATGCGTACGTGGCTCGACGTTTACGCAACGGCGTACACTAGACGACTGAATATTTGCACGTCAGTGTCACTTTAACAATTTAAGGTTATGTTCAGGGTTTTTTCAGCTGTAGCAATAATTAGCTTGTAGATCATTTAACTTCAACTAATCTTGTACTTTTGTTCTGTTGGGTTTTCGGCTCGTCTCCAATAGAGGGCGCCACTTGTGGGCCGTCGAGGTCCCTCTTGTCGACTGTTGCGCGCCTAATCCCCCAAGTTACTATTCCTGCGTCGCCCCGAACAGGCGTGTGTCGGCGCGTATGTGGCTACGCGGTAGCCATCAGCAGTGCAGTTCCGTTCAGTTACTCGTCGTGTCTCAACCAGCGCGGACGTTCAAGTGTTCACTGTGTCCAATGTTCGAGTGGTGTAGTGTACTGCATTGTAGTGTAGCAATAAACCAGTGATCTTAACAACGTTTGGCGCCTCTTGTTTCTTGCGCCCCGTCACCCTCTACTTCCTGCAGTGGTTCTGTGCTCTCCAGTCACCCCTCCCTCCAGCAAATCAAACTCGTTCAATCTAGTTAATGAATTCTTAATTCAACTGTATCCCTAAATCTTAGTTATAGAAATATATCTATAACAGTTTTTTTTCGACCGCTTTAATTTTCTCTGTTCAGGAACTTGTTCCTGCCTATATTCATCGCCACCAATCCTGATAGAGTACTAAACCTGAACTAAAAGATTTTAATAGCTACCATAAATAAGATTCAAACTAGCCTATAGAAGCGAAAGGGGATTTTCGAACTATTCTCTCATGATCTGTTATTGATTTGTTATGTGCTATTCCGCATTCCAAATATTCATTCCCTCGACTCTTACTATCATTTTGATATGTAAAATCAGATGATTTATTGGATGAGTTCTCTAACCTAAAATGGGTTGAAAATCTGAATGAATTTCAATTCTTACAAACCACATTCTCACTTTATTTAATTTCTTTTGTTGAATTGATAACTATGATGACCAACCAGCCAGCATTATTTCCGAACTACAAGGAATGGATTGGCTTGGGCTTTTACTGGAATCTAAATGATAACATCATCATTATGCTAGGTCGTCAAGAAATTGATTCCTAAATTCCTTGTATCGAGCGGGTCTCTTGTAACAGAATTGTTACCATAACGCGGGACTCAGTACGACTGCACGAAAGGGTTGCCGGGCCGCACACGAGACGGAACGGTATCCCCCGATGGGACCCGAAGTCCCGAGGAAAAGCAAAGCGGTTCCTCAGTCTTGGCTTACCCGCCCTAGTAAAAACCGCTCTCGTTGGTGTCGTTTCTTAGCGTTGTGCTTGGGGTAAGTCCACGGTGTGTGCCATCGTCGTCTCATCCGGCCTCTACCCTTTACCTGTTTAATAACCGTGCTTAATCAGATCCCCGCGATCTACCTAGATGTGGTGTCTTCCAATCTGATCCTCGTCGCCTGCCTGCCTGCCCCGACCCGGATCATCGAGTGTAAGTGGCTTTTTCGTTAATGAATGCGCACGAAATTATTGGTTTTCCTTCGATTCGCACTCGTTTCACGTAAAAGCTACATTCTGAATATAATTATCTATATGAAAAACTGCACCCCTCCCAGCGAAATCGCGGTAAGATTTCGGCTGCAACCACATCTAACGACCGTGAGATAGGTGGTTACAGTCTGTGACGGATTCAATACGATGATCCGGCAAAAGTCTCTTCCACCCTGAGGACACTGAGCGATCCAAGGACGACTACCTTCTGCATGTTCCCTACAAGCGTCTTAGCATCCTGTTCACACGCAGGGATGCTTTTCAGACTATTAACCAGTGAAAGCTTGACACCCCTACGAGCGCCGATGATCAGGACGATTAGCTTAACGGAATATTCCAGGTATAAGCATCGCAACTCCCTTATAAGGCTTTTATAGCGCTGCTTTCTACAGACACGCTCTTTGTCCTACTTCTTCGTGCACCTGACCATGTCACGGAACAGAAGACTCAAGGTGCATGATTTTGTGCTCGCCGACAGTTCGGAAGACCAAATTTTCCGGACGAGACGTTTGTATCTGCTTCGGAGAGTCTCCTTTATAAATGACACGTCCTGAATGCGGTTGTGTGGCACGCCCAAATATGTATAGAATTTTCCATCGCTAGAGTGTCGTATATCGCTTCTGTCAACGAGCTCACGATCTTCGGGGATGCCGTTAAGTTTTCTTCGCTTCAAATAAACCTTGGTGTATATTTCTGACCCAAATTCCATTCTAATTTTCGTAGTGTATTCCTCCACAATCTCGAGAGCTAGGTGCAGTTGCTTTTTATTTTTAGCATAGATCTTAAGATCATTCATGTAAAATACATGAGTGACCTTATGCTTTCGATTTCCAGCTTTGCCGCAGAAGTGCCCTTCGGAATGGCAAAGTGCGAGAGATAGTGGCAATCATATCAGGCAAAAGAATAGTGGGCTCTTGGTGTCGCCCTGAAAGACACCTCTCTGAAAGGTGACGGTGTTAGTTGTCACGCGATGTTTTTAATATCAGTTAGTAAATCTGGTTTCCCAAAGCTGCATCAATCTCTCTATACAACTCACTATGCGCAAATGAACCTTTGAACCTTCCAACAGACAGACGATAAGTGTATGGAAGGTTGAATCGAAAGCTTTCCGGTAATCAATCCAGGCCATCGATAGGAAGCGCTGGTAGGATGCTGCGTCATTGCAGGAATATCTATTGATGAGCAGGTTCTCTCGTCATCCTGCTACGTCTTTCTTTGAGCCTCGTTGTTCATACATTTTCCTTGAAACTATTACTGTTCTTTGAGCCTTCTTAAAGTGGTTGCTGGAATTTTTGGACTTCTCTCCAAAATGCTTAATAAGTTGTATAAAAATGTATAACAATTTGAACAATTTGAGAACAAACTTTAAAAGTTTTGGTTTCCCTGTAGGGTTTTAACGGAAATCGATGTTCCCCAAGAAAAATCATTAATTATTGTGAAAAGCTGACAATCTTTAAGATATCAGGGTTATGCTAGTGCCAGTAACTTGAAATTTGTTTGAAATTTCTCTTTCTTTCATGTTTCAGAGTTAAGTTTACAATTCGATTGTTTGCCCAATGGGGACCCTATTCCTGGTGTTCCGCGTGGCGGACCTTCTTCTTTTTCTGAAGGAAGTCATTCTCCTGAGAGATCTCTTCCTTCTGCCGAACCTACTCTTCGTTCCAGCTCCAGGTCTCCTCCTGCCAGCAGATCTCCGGCCAGGTTTATGGCTCCTCCTATAAGGCTTCCTTCTCATGACGGATTGGGATGTGGAGTTGAACAACTTAAATTTATTCGGCTTACCTCCAAGAAGAATCTGAATCGGCTATTCGAACTTCGAACATACATTTTTCCTGCCAATTTTTCACTTAAATTGAGAACAGGAATTAATACGTATCGACCTGTTCCAATCCGAGAACAAATTGTGTTATCAACATCCGAAGGCGATATCTTTGCAATACTGGAGTCCTCAGATGTTCTTAAAGCAATATATAAAAATATTGATTGTGGTATGAGACGTGTGAAAGTAAACATGGAAAGGGGTATGCTTACCCGAATGAACCGAATAGAATGCGATGAAACTCCGGTGGGTCCCCGCCGCACAATCAGGTTATCTTATAACGTGGAAAATGTAAATCCTCATGTACGCAACAATCTTGTACATGATTAATTCAATTAGGAAAATGTTTGCCGTAGTTGTGGGGAGCATCGGTGGTCACTAGAATCTCGCTCCTGTTGTCAAAAATGTCTATACAAAAGAATAACGTTGAACCTTACCCGATAATGTCAAATAGACCCCGGATTCGGATTCGGCGACCCCAAAATTCCTTAACTTAATAGTTCACGCCGATTCAATGGGTTTTTTTCATTTTGACCTGCAATTGACATTGACTCTGACCTGATTGGGTCAAACTGACCCCGAATTCGGACTCAGCGACCTGAAAAACGTCTAGATAGTGTGATTTAGCTCGGGTTGCAGAAATTTTTTGTTTGTTTTCTTCATTTTCACTTTCAATTGAACTTGACCCTGACCAAATGGAGTTGAAGCACTTCAAATTAATTAATTTGCAGTTGTAAGTTCTCATCGTTAGTATATAATTACTTTAAAAATAAGTAAGTAGGCCTGAAACCATAACCTTCATTTTTGATAGCTTTCAACATGAAAATGAGTAATTGATGAGACCAACTTCATTTTTAAATGAGTTTTATGCAAGATAAATAATTTAAAAAAAGTTCCAACGCCATGTTGGATCCTTCATTTTCAATTTCGAAGTTTTGACGATGAATTTAGAATCAGCGACCAATAACAATACAATACCTTCGTAAATTATTATCTAGCGAAATGGAGAAGAATTATAAAAAATATTATTTTTTAAAAGATTGCGAAAGATATAAAACAATATTAGGTGTATAAAATGATACATAAAGCAATTGGTCAATTTAATTAGACATATTATCTGCATGCTTATCTGTGTCCTCGCCTGCTCAGTTAGATTATATAATATATCCTGTAGTGGTTATTATCTAACAGATTGTATATATTATACAATTGGGCAAGAAACTAAGTCCAATGAAACATAAATATCTCAGAAGTGTATGCTTGACGCCTTTAAACTGTGAAATAATAACGAATATGAGATATATTATATAATCTATAATAAAGCACCAGAATGTTCCTTTGTTACACTACCAACGAAATTGTTCATCAATGCATGAATCAGTGAAAAATGAGCATCACTTTTAATCTTCTCCTCACATTCGTAATCATCCTTAATTCTGTTGGTAAATATAATAGTAAAATAATACATCTATAGTTTTTGATCTTGTTTGAGAATTAAATATTCTGTTTGAAAATCGATAGTTCTGTAACAGTTTGACTTCCCTATGCGGCTGATGAATTTAATTCTATTAAAACTCCTCCCAAATTATTTTGGGAAGCAATCAGTAAATCAGTAAATGAAGTTTGAATGAAGCGATGCGACGTGTAACATTGCCAACAGCTGTTGCGAAATGGGAAATGACCGCCTGACACGTACGCGGCGCACAGTGTGCCATAATCCAAAATTCCTGGACAAAACCTTCAAAATCAAAAGTTACCGCTCGAGGTAAACTATTACGAAATCTGATATAGATGGCGTTAGTATGGTGTTAGTAGCAGATGGTTTGATCGAATATTCGACGGCAGGAGCACGCTCAAAGTTCACCTTACCAAAATCAAAGGATTAACTTGTGATCTGGTAAGATCCGGCGCAGCCTTTAATTGTTTTCTTTGCAAAAAAGTATCACGAAGCAAATCCCGTGATTGGATCTTCCACTTCTTTCCACCTGTTTTTGTAAGGAGACATCAAGTGAAATCGCCGATGCGCTGACTCAGCCGAAAACAATCATGCGTTTAGGCCTCATCAGCGTGCAAAAAACGCCAAGATTTGCATTAGAAAGTCCGCCATTTTTAATATTGATTTTAAAAAATTGTAAAATTCATTTCCGTAATTAGCGGCTTCGAAAACCCGTGAATATGAAATTTAAGAGAAGAATATCGACTTTATGGTTTTTGTCCAGGAATTTTCAATTCTGGTCCACTGTGCGGCGTCGCGTCTTCACGGATAAAGCACGTGAAGTTTGATGTTCAGAACAGCCATTTTCTTCAATATTTAGATTATCATGGTTTTTTTTTGTATTTGTCAAGAATATTTCACAAGGGGACCCTGGCCTATCACCATACACTTTCCTAATCATAACAATGGTTTTCATTTAAATCTTTGAAATAGTTCGAAATCTGTTCTCCCCTTCTCATTTCAGAATTAGGCTTACAATTCGATTGTTTACCTAATGGCGACCCTATTCCTGGCATTCCGCGTGAGGAACCTTCTTATTTCTCTGAAGGAAATCATTCTCCTGAGAGGTTGCTTCCTCCTGCCGAACCTACTCTTCGTGACAGGTCCAGGTCTCCTTCCAGAAGTCCTCCTACGGCCAGGTTAACGGCTTCTGCTATGAGGCTTCCAACTGCAGACGGATTGGGATGTGGACTTGAACAACTTGCATTTATTCGGCTTTCTTCCTATAGGAATCCGCACCGAATATTCAAACTTCGAAGGTACACCTTTCCTGCCTCTTATTCATTCAAATTGAGAACAGGACCTAATACGTATGGACCTCTGTCAACCCAAGAACAAATTGTATTATCAACATCCGATGGTGATGTCTTTGCAATACTGGAGTCTGCAGATATTCTTAGACCATTATATAAAAATATTAATCACGGTATGAGACGTGTGAAAATGAACATGGAAAGCGGCACGGTTACGCGAATGAGCCGAGAAGAATGCGATGAAACTCCGGTGGGTTCCCGCCGCGCAATCAGGTTATGTTATCATGTGGAGCATGTGAACCCTCATGTAGACAACAATCCTGTACATGATTAATTCAGTTTAAAAAATGTAAAAATATAAAATATATTGTTTGTGAACCAAGGTCGAATCGAGATCTTACATGTGATTGCGATAATTGAATCATAAAAAAGCTTGCGATTATATCGAAAGGAGCTTCTTGAAATATTACATCACATTCTCTCGTCTCTTATTAGTTCTATTCGCTACCTATAGTTTGTATTCGCTGTCTGTGTTGCAGAATCAAGATCAGAGCTTCCAGCCGCGTACTGGCTGAGTTTGCGCAATAGCTATTCATTTTTATTATTAGGTTATGTTGTCGGAGAGCTCTGACGTAAATATAGAGATAGTGGTGGATGATACGCACTCTAACCAGTGATCCACTCTTGCATCACCCTTCCCACACAGTTCACACCTCCTCTTCTCCCTAGAGATCCAGAACCTATTAAAATTCTGGATGCACCCACATCTTATCCTCGCTATTAGCTCCTGACTTCCTTTATCTCCTTCCTCACACAAATATTGCGCTCTCACCCTTGTAATAATCCACACATAGTTCCCGTTAAACCTTGACTCTCTTATTCTCTCTTTCCCTCCTGTCTTCCCACCAACACTCCCTAACCAGCTTACTGCCCTGCTCTTTCGAAAATTTCTCCTCATATTTACACGCCTGACTCTCCACTAGAATACCTGCATTCGTTCCCCCCGTCTCTCTCCTGACAATATTAGGCTTGTTCCTTACCAACCCTAATGTCCACTTTAGATAAATCTCCTGTGTCCTATTGACCTCTTCGCTTTCCTTGCACCCCCACACCTCTATTCCACACAATAGCACACTCATCACTAGTGAGTAAAACAATTTCATTCTCCTTCCCAAATCATCTGTGAATAACTTCTTTCCCAACCCCCACACCTGGCTCATCACCACATTGACCCTCCTCACTCTCTCTTTTATGTGACCATCTACTCCCCCATTCCTTCGAAACCAGAAGCCCAGGTACACAAACTCTTTCACCTCCTGCACTGACTTTCCCACCCACTTCCACTTTGAGTGTTTTGACTACTGTTGTTTAATTCTGAAGAATAGATTCAAACCAAGAGATGAGTCTCCCAAAAATCAATTGTTTTTGTTCCTTCTCCATTCTTCTTCTTGTTTCCTCATTTTTCCTTCAAATTCTTAAACTCTTTTCCCCATTTCCTTCCTTTTTTCCTTCTCTTCTTCTTCTATTCTCCACATCGGCATCCCTTCCCAACCTTCTCTTGATAGTAGCCCCCGTTCCAATCTGTCCGTTGCTACTATCTTTTGAACATTCTCATTATGTCCCTTCTGCTCATGTCTCGCTCTTGCTTTATGAACATCTCACCATTATTTTCTATCCCCTCTGGCTTTTTTTAACTCTTCCTCCCTGATTCTTTTAATTTCTCCGTTCATTTCACTTGCTCTCATTTCCTTTTCTATCTTATCCTCTTCCATTCTTCCTCTCCTTCCTTCCTCCGTTTCAATAAGGGGAGGTTGTTCTGGCTCCAAGCATGGTTTGCATATATATGCTTTAGGAATGCCGCCCTTCCGACTAATTCGTTAAGGCAGTCATTGCACTTTAGCGCAAGTCTAGGATCCATTTTCCTGTAAATTGTGAGCGTTTTGGTCTCTGATCGCCACATGGTCTGGGCGCGACCAATAGTTTATTTTATTTTTGCGCCAGCTATGGAAATTACGGAAGGAGCTTGGGGTGGGGAAGAGAGGAAAGATAAGAAAACGAACAAGCTCGAAGAAAGGAGTGAGACCATTAGTTTTTATAGAAATTATAGTCTCACATTATTTACAAAAAAGTGCGTATAGAAAAAAATATTATTAGGTTTCGCGAGAGCTCTGAGAATGGATTAACCATAGACCCAGTCCGCCGGTGCCGGCGGGAAATTTAAACCTGACGAGAAGGTCCGAATTCACCGCGTCACAAAATAAATGTTTTTTTTTCTTTTTGTTTCCTCTTGTCTTTGCAAATGTAGTTGTTTGTGTCATTTTTGTCGTTGTCAGTGGTGTAGTAATGAATTTATTCATATGCATGCCATTCAAAAGAAAAATTCGAATTGAAATCCATTTCCAAATACTGAATTTTTTAATATCTTTAACGTTCTAATTACCTAATGATTAATTTTTATTCAATTTTTTGGCTATTCCTTCCCCTTTATTTGGTCCGGTTTTATCGCTTTTTAGAACTTATCCGCCGGTTTCAAAACCTATCGGCCTACGTCTGAGATTATAATATCTAGATTGTGTTTCATTTGCATTATCTGAATTTTTAACTACTTCTTCGCAAATTATTTTTAATTTTCGCATTCTATCAGCCCATTTTTCGGACTCTCGAAACTCAATTCCGCTTTTGTTATCTAAATCTTCATTTAACGCTTGGATTTGGTTGGAGTTCTCTACCTAAATTTAAAAAAGCTGGTGTAAATCATATTGAAGAATGTTTACTTGTATTTAGTGCTAATTGTAAATCATCTAAATTTTCGTCCCATGTTTTATGATCTTTCTCTGAATACGCTTCTATTGCCGTTTTATTTGACCTGTTACATTTTTCAGTTGGATTTTCTTTTGCATGCCATTCAGGAGTTTTTGAATGCCTAACACCAATTGTTTCTATTTATGTTTTCGACCGGCTGACTTTCTCACTCTCTCTTTTAAAAATTATCTGCATTTGTTTGTTCGTTATCTTCTTCAACTTCGGGGGTTAACCTATCCTCCCCTTTTTTCCTATTTCCTCTCTTTTTTTCTACCGGGTATGCTATTTTCGGAATAATTTTCATCCTTCCTGATTTAAGATTCATTAGATTTTTCCTATTAGTTTATTTTCTCTTTTAATCAGTATGGCCTAGCTCAGGGGTTTCTAAGGCTGATTGCAAGTTTGCGATTATTCACAATTGCCATCTATTGCTGGATTGATTCGAAAATCGTTCTTAGATGGCTTCGAAAATGACCGTCCACTTGGCCAGTATTTATTGCCAATAGAGTTTAGGAAATTCGAACTTCTATTCCTGATGCTTAGTGGCATTGAGTCTAATCCAAAGCCAATCTTGTAGATCCTGCTTCTCGCGTTATTGCAGTTTCCGCATTGCTTGCCAATAATCTCTGAAGGAAGGTCTAAAATGGCTCCCAGAAAATGCAGACTCTTGGCCCATGTTTAAACTTAAACTCGAGCACAAAGTTAATGCTCACGTTGTCACTGAAGTACCATGGAGTACCAAGTAGTTAGATCGGATCTCAACTTGGGCTCGACTTCATCGTGTAGCCGCATATGCGTTACGTTTTATTCGATTTATCAAGGTTAAAGATGAAATAAACAGGCCCTTATCTAGTAATGAGATCAATCAAGCTTTGATTTTTTGTATTCCTTATGTTCAAAAAGAAGCTTTTTCTAATCAGCTTAGTTGCCTGGATCGTCAAGTAGCGATGTTTAATTCCTCTTATTTGCAAAGATTGAATCCTATTCTAGATGAGGCTAGAATTCTTAGACTCGGTAAAAGGTCAAAACATTCAACTTTACCCATTCAAACTAAATTCCCGGCTATACTGCCAAAGCATCGTGCTTCTCCCTTGATTGTAGAACAACTTCATAAAAACTTGCTACATGGAGATAGAAGTGGCTAAGTCTCGACTTGCTGCAGTTCTCCTATGACATAAGCGTGGTTCTGGGTTTGGACGAATGCAGAAAGCTGCACTTATCCCGTGGAGATATAATTGCTCCACTAATACTGGATGACCGTGCTCTGATCGAGACGATGACTGATGGAGAATCGTACAGGCACCTTGGCATAGTGCAGGCGAGGGATCCGCTTCACTGCGCAATTGATAAGGCGCTTGAGACTGCTTTTTTTGCTTGCCTTAGTCTGATTCTAGCGACTGGTCTTAGTCCGAAGAATACCACAAAAGATAACTAATACCTACGACATTCCTTTCCAAGCATACTTTTTCGGTTAGGTCATGACTGACCTCGAGAGGCTTGACAGAATCATCCGCGTGAAAATTTCTGAGGACCGAACGCCCCAAGAAAATACAGCTGTAAAAAGAATAGTTCTTCCACGAAAGCTTAGAGGCGGAGGGATCTTGGATGTTTGTCGATTGTGTGACTGTCAGGTTAAGCAATCGCGCGAATATTTTCAAAACAGGACTGACATTTACTCTATGGCTACATCTGTAGAGTTGACCTGCTTTATACCTGCTCAATGGCGAGGGAAGCTACTTCACAAGCAGCACCCCCAAACATTTTATCTTTCTTTCCTCGACATTGATGCTTAAAACCTTTGAGTAAGGTAAGCAGAACTGTTTCCGGAGACGAAAGGATTTGTTATTGCCATCCAAGACAGGGTAAGCAATACGAGGAATCACCAAAGAAATATCATCAGTATGGGGGTGGTTATTTTCAGATGCCGCCTTTGAGGAGATCCCATAAAGTTGAAATATAATCCTGCAAAATGTAATCCTGAATCTTAGCAATTCTTATAATTATCCTTCCGTTGATTGCTTCTTCATGAAAATCAGGAGCAGCGGAAATGCTATTTAATGTTGTCGACAAAATATTGAATAGAATCAATGCCGGTCCATGCGATTTAATTATTTTTCTGACAAAATGCAGTTGTTGCGCATTCCAGGGCAGTGAATTGTCAGTTTTTCTGATGCTAATCTATGCGTCCCAATCAACTCGTTGTTACTGGGATATTTCAATTTTGGCGATTAATGGACAGGCGTGTTGTCGTGGTAAAGGACCCATTCGCCAATTTTCAAAAAATCGGACCCCTTTTCAATTCCCCTGAAATCATTGAATTCTTTGAAATAGTACGGAATCTAGTCTCTCCTTCTTGTTTCAGAGTTAAGTTCACGATTCGATTGTTTACCTAATGGCGAACGTATTCCAAATATTCCACGTGGCAGACCCTCTGATTTTTCTGGAAGAGATCTGTCTCCTGAAAGTTCTCTTCCTGCTGCCGAATCTCCTCTTCGTGACAAATCCAAGTCTCCTACTGCCCGGCATCCTTCTCCTTCCAGGTGCATAGCTCCAGCTATAAGGCTTCCTTCTCCTGACGGATACGGATACGGAATTGAAGATCTTGCATTTATTCGGCTCACTTCCTATGTGAATCCGCACCGAATATTCAAACTTCGAGAAACACTTTTCCTGCTTATCCTTCATTAAAATTGAGAACAGGATCTAATACGTATGGACCTCTGCCAAACAAAGAACAAATTGCATTATCAACATCCGAAAGTGATGTCTTTGCAATATTAGAGTCTGTAGATGTTCTTAAAGCACATGCATGCAACAACCCTCTGCACGATTAATTC
Source organism: Andricus quercusramuli (assembly GCA_932178445.1). Taxonomy (NCBI): domain Eukaryota; kingdom Metazoa; phylum Arthropoda; class Insecta; order Hymenoptera; family Cynipidae; genus Andricus; species Andricus quercusramuli. The sequence continues at coordinate 6,614 of CAKNXH010061040.1, read as the reverse complement.
AATTTAGAAAGTATAAAATTTAATGTTTGTGAATCAAGGTGGAATCGAGATCTTACATGTAACAGTAATAATCCTATAATAAAAAAGCTTGTCATTATATCGAAATGAGCTTCTTGAAATCTGAAGCCACATTCTCTCGTCCCCTATTGGTTGGATTTGTATTCGCTGCTTCAATCAAGACGAATTAGATTCAATAAATTTGGGATTTAATTGCGACAAGTTCCTGAAGAACATGCCACCTAATAAGGTAAAAGAAATTCGAGAAAATTGTTTATACTTGTATACTACTGCATGCAAAGAAATGAAAGAAAAACTAGCTTTGAATTACCTGTTACTTTCAAAATTAAATTTTCTACGCCATGAAACTGCGCTGGATCCGGAAGCGATAAATAAGATTCCAAATATTTCCGATGTTGCTGTACATCTTTGTGAATTCGATGATGAGGATTTAGCTTCTGATGGGGCGTATGTATCACTTGTTGATACAATGTGTTCTCAGTCTTTCGAATTCCAAAGCAGGTTCAGAACGCGTATTTTCAAGTATTTAAAAAACTATTAAAAAAACAAAACAAAAAAAGAAAAAGAGTTATTGGTTTCCTTCCCAGAGGTAGGCCGGGAATTGGCAGATGGGAAAATATGAACTCCTATATAATACAACGCTGCTGAAGGCTGGTGAGCTTCTCAGCATAAATCAGAAGTTTTGGTGGGACTGAAATCACAACTAGACTCTCCATCATACGACAAACCACTGCTTAACTTGGACTAGATTTCGACTCGCAAAACAAATTTCGCGAATAGAGGTGGTAGTTGGAATGGACTGAAACTTTGATTGACGAAAAGCATACAGACGGTGAACGTCGAGTTTCAGGCGATCAATGGAGACTGGGTGTTTGGAATGCTAGAGGAGTGAATGATCTTAAGATAAGAGAACTGCGAGAAACTATGCACATAAGGAAACTAGATATTCTTTGTATACCTGAGACGAAGAAAAAGGTTTGCGAAAGTAGAAACATAGAAAATGGGGTGTTGAAAGGCGGTTTTAAAATATGGTCGGGACTAGATAGTTACAGATACAAGAGTCATGAAGGGGTCCGAATGCAATACTGATCATTACCTTTTAGTCTCCAAAATGAACTTAGGGCGGGGATAGAGAAGAAAGAGAACCAAACAAACGGAACAAACGCGAATCAAGGTTGGAAATTTACAGAAACCGGAAGTGCGAATAGATTTTCAGAATAAGATACACGAACGCATAGATAAGGCAATTTGGGAGCCGCTTAGAAGCAATAAAGACATAGAGGGCGCTTGGACTTTATTACGGGATACGATTGTTAAAACTGCGATTGAAGTGTGTGGTACGGCAGTGGCAGAAAGAAAGTCTGGTGATGCGTGGTGAAATGATGGAATTGAGGCAGCTCGACAAGAAAAGAAGGAAGCGTATGAAAGACCGTTGCACATTACAGGTCTTAACGACGAGGCGAGAAATAGACTTGAAAATGATTACAGACACAAAAAGAGGAAAGTTAAACGACTAGTCAAGGAAAGTAAGGATAAAATCAGATCAGAAAAAGAAAAAAAAAAAGAAAAAACAACCTTAAAGGAACCGTGAAATTACTATATAATCAAATGAAGGAAAGTCAAAGTACAGAGTTTGGCAGCACGAGAAACAGCAAAGGTGAGATGCAATATGATATACGCGGGATAATAGACGCTTCAAAATACTGTTTTTTGAACAATTATTCGGAGGCGAAGATATAGGACAACAGAACTGCTGATGGACCTTTCCAACAAAATGGCCGATTCCAATATGGCGGTGACACTGGAGGCCACACAAAGCGTGCAAACCGTGTAGAATCAGCGTGGGATCATTGTTTTTAATTGCTCACAGGAGTTTTTTTCGGTAAAGACCACTATGGTTCATAAATTAATTTTCAAGAAACTATTTTAATTTTCTCGAAAGAAAACAATTTAAAATCAAAAAGAATAATATTCTACCGAATGCTACGAATTTTCAAAAATCTCCTAGATTTCAAAATTTTGTATGAAATTCTCTCTGTACTTTACTTTCAATATTTTCAGGAAATTTCTTTTTGCAACAAGATTCGGTGTCTGAAAACTCTTTACTAGGAACCAACTTCTGGGATACAATTAGTATCTACATAGAGACGATTTGGTTGAAAGTTCAACTACTTTGGTGAAAATTAGTTTATTTTTCGTTGAAAATTGATCTTTTTGGTTGAAAATTCATCTTTTCGGTTCAAAAATCATTTCTTTTATTAATTTATTATTTATTATTATTATTATTATTATTATTTATTTATTATTAATTTTTGTTTCATAGTTGAAAATTCATGTCTTTTGTTGAAAATTTGTCGTTTTTGGTAAATTATTATACTTCTCGTTGCAAAACGGTTGAAAATTTACAATTTATTTATCTCCTTCACTTTTTAACTAAAAAATCATTTTTCAGTAGGCAATTCATCTATGTGGTAAAAATTTCACTCTTTTTTAGAAAATTATTCTTCTTGCTTTAAATTTAATCTATTTTGGCTGAAAACTAATTTCTTCGGGTGAAAATGTAAATATTCAGTCCAAACTTCGTTTTTTTTTTTGCTATAAAATTAATTTTTTCAACTGAACATTTAACTCTTCCATTTCCTTGTAAATCTATCTTTTTTAGTTAAAAATTATTTCTTCCGCTGAAAAATGTTTTTTTTGTTTGAATATTATTTTTTGACTATATACCATTTTTAGATGAAAATTAGTTAAAAAATTCAACTTGAATTTTAAACTTTGAAAATTAAACATTTAATTTAATGAAAATGCAACTTTTTAGTTTAAAATTCATCTCCGTGGTTGAAAATTGTTTTTTTTTTTTCAATTTTTGGTTGAAAATTAATTGTTTCAAATCTGAATTTAATTATTTCGGTTGAAGATTCATCATTTTCAGCAATTTTTAGCGAACTTAACTGTTTGCTTGAAAATTCATCTTCTATTCTTTTTTAATTGAAAATTAAACTATTTTCTTGAAAATTCATCTGGGTTAAAAACTGAACGAATTGTTTGAAAGTTTGACGACTTTGTTAAAAAATAATTTTTTTGTTGAAGATTCATCATTTTTAGTTGAAAATTCATTTCTTTAGTTGAAATTTTATTTTTCTTTGGTTGAAAATTTAACTATTCCACTTGAAAATTCATCATTTTAGTTGAAAATTTATTTATTGAATTTTTCGTTTGAACATTAATTTTTTAAATTGAAAATTTAACTATTCCAGTGAAGATTATCATTTTAGGGGAAAAATGCATCTCTTTTATTGCCAAATATCGTTAAAATAATATCACACAAGGGCAGCATGGTGTGAATAAATTAAAATTGTTGAAATAATTACTAACATTCTTAAACAAGAAATATTATTCGACAAATTTGTAAACTCTATCATTTGACCCGGAAAGTAATAACGTTTCACAGTTTTCAGGCAAGACAAAATATTATTTGGACAAATAGCAATTGTTCAGACAATTTAAAATTAGTTATAAAATACTTGAAAACTTGTTGCTGAATGAATAAAAATTATCCATATACAAAAAAATAAAAAAATACTGTCTTTAGCACAGATTTTACAAAAAATACTATTTTGCATTTTTTCGGTCATTTTCCGTGCAATTAAAATTCCCATTTAAATACAGGTTTCAAAATTAAAATTTGAAAATTGTGTGTGCAAGCCATTAGGGTCTATAAAACGGAGCGCTAGAATTCTATAACCGGTTATTGCATATCTTAAAAACAAATATGTACAATTAAAATTCCCATTCAAATATAGATTTTAAAGTTGAAATTTGAAAATTGTTTGTACAAGCTGTCAGGGTCTATGAAACGGAGCGCTAGAATTCGATAACCGGTTTATGCATATCTTAAAAAATATGTGCAAGTAAAATTCCCATTTAAATATAGGTTTCAAAATTGAAATTTGAAAATTTGTTGTATAAGCTCTCAGATAAAACGGAGCGCTAGAATTCTATAACCGATTATTGCATGTCTTAAACAAAATATGTGCAATTAAAATTCCCATTAAAATATAGATTTCGAAATTCAAATTTGAAAATTTGTTGTACAAGCTCTCAGGGTCTATAAAACGGAGCGCTAGAATTCTATAACCGGTTATTGCGTGTCTTAAAAAATATGTGCAATGAAAATTCCCATTTAAATATAGGTTTCAAAATTGAAATTTGAAAACTATGTGTACAAGCTCTCAGGGTCAAAAAACGGAGCGCTTAAATTCTATAACCAGTTATATCATGTCTTAAAAAAAGTGCAATTAAAATTCCCATTTAAATTTAGGTTTCAAAATTGAAATGAAAATTTGTTGTACAAGCTCTCAGGGTCTATAAAACGGAGAGCTAGGATTTTATGACCTGTTGTTGCATGTCTTAAAAAAGTGCAATTAAAATTCCCATTTAAAATAGGTTTCAAAATTAAAATTTTAAAATTGTGTGTACAAGCTATTAGGGTCAAAAAACGGAGCGCTAGAATTCTATAACTGGTTATTGCATGTC
>CAKNXH010061039.1:244952-265108 GCA_932178445.1 Andricus quercusramuli | reverse complement strand
AAGTGATTGGACTAATCTTTCTTCTAAAAATTTGTAAAATTCCATGTAAAAAAATAAAATCACTCTCATTTCCCGGCTTTTCTCGGTTTTAGCAAACTTCCAGTAATTTCTGGGTCCAGCGGCCACCCTGATTTCGATTATATTTCTTCAAATTGTTATGTATAGCTATTTTCGTAAGAAAACAATGTAAAGCGAAACTTTATTTTTCTGAAATCTATTTCATCTCCCATTTTGAAATGCTCTGAGTATTCGACAGCGTGCGTTATTCTGACACCTTTATGAATGCTAAGAGTGAATACAAAAGTTGATTTCTTTGAGAAATTATCAATTTTAGAGCACTCAACGCCTGAAAAAGTGTAAATAGGAATTAAAGTGTATACAATTATCTGTCAATTTATAAGAGGATAACTTTTCATCTCTAAAAATAATTCACGACCTTCAGAAGTCAATTTTGAGTTTAAAAAATATTTCCATCCAGATTTTCAGTACCCGTGTGGAAAAATGTTCTGGCGCTGGCCTGGCCCAGACCAGACCGTCTGATTTTCCGTCTTGACGCTGGCCAGGCGGTCTGGCCCGGGCCTGGCCAAAAGTGTAACGTTTTTTCTGACTAGCCCCAGTCCAGACTGTCTGGTCAGCCGACCAATGTTTAGAAAGACATGCACGGTTTGACTCTGTGTGAATTATCCTTTTTTCTTGCGTTTTTTTTAACTGTTAGGCAGATGAAGGATTACATGTGTTTCAATATTATTTTAAAGTTTCAGTTTTAGGAATTAAAAAAAAATCACGCATACAAATATTGTTCAAAATACCTGAGAATTATTTCAGAATTTTTCCAATAAAAAATAAATTTGTTTAAAAAGTTATTTAACTCGCCGCTTTGCAACAAGGGATAGACAAAGATGCCATTTTCCTTGCTCCGGTAAGTTCAAAATGGTCCTTCTTACAAAAAAAGTTTAGGATACGTTGTATGTGTATCTCCGATTGTCCGCACTCCACATACGAGCATTAAAATTGTATGCTTGCATGGGAAGCATCACCTGCCTTTAAGCAAAAACTGCCCTAGTTTTCCAAAAAAAAAATACCCACATTTTTTGTAATCAGGGGCCATAATATTGAACCCATATTCAATATTATGGATTTTTGTATGTGTATAAAAGAATCACTCTTAGAACGCAGGTTTACATAGTTGAGAATTTAGGAGTTATTCGCTTATTTTTATTCTTTGTGGTTTAATGGCGACGATATTTGAAGCTATCAATAATTTAGGCTCTGTCGTATCAAGCATTGCGATAACTTAGTACTGACATGTGTTGTGATATAAATAAGCCACAGTACAGTTTGTACTAGGAATCGTACTTGTTAATAAATTCTCCATTTTAACGACAAAAAGGAACGGGAAGATATCATCAGATGTACGCCGGCTTATCTTTAAAACCATTATAATTAACAAAAGAAATAGCAGAAATTGAAAACGCTATTTGAGACAATTATAGTCAGTAAGGTAAAACAAATGTAGCCTAGAATCCCTGTAAAATTATGGCCTGTGATTGAAAGCATGTTGATAAAAAATACCTTGTTTATAAGACTGTGGATCAACAATAATTACTCGTCGCACAAGAAAATATCAAGGGAACAAGAAGTTTTGCTTTTTTTGAAACTTTCATGGCAATATGTTCTGCTAATTGACTTATTTGTGTATAAACATGATTAAAAATAATAAGAAGTTGATACTGAAAAATTGCTACCAGGAAAGAAAGAAAGAGGGACGAAAATACGAGAACAGTTCAAACTTTTGTTATTTTTGCAAGTCTGCCGCCATCTACTGGATCTCGGAACCATTAAGTCCCCCAACAGTGGCTCTCACTGTAGAGGGTACCTTCCCTCTACGGCCTCTACGCTCTCACCTACCCGGAAAATTTTCCTAATGGTCCTAAGCAGAAAAGGTCTTTAGCGACCAGTCCCGGTGAGAAAAGACGGGTCATTCGGAAAAATAAAAATCAGAACAAACAGTAATTCGGAAAACTTAAAATTAGGTACATTGGCAAACAGGATACATCGAAATTATAGCAAATAGCAATTGATCAAATGATTTTCGAAGAAACAAATAACAATATAATATTATACGTTGCGTTGTGATTATAAAAAACAATTCAATCGATGAATTCGAGATTAATAATTTACTTGTATATAAATGTATATTTGTTGAAGAATGGATGTTACGTTTGCGACAAGAGTCAACGTCAACTTCCAGACAATTGGTTTTTTTATTGTGTCATGAAACCGAGTTTAAATATATAAAGATTTTGCATAATGGTGTTTCGAAACTTGTACAAGATTCCTCCTTGGATTCGAAAGTAATCTTTGATGTTAAAGAAAAATAGGTTCACTGAGTTGAAAACAATCGAAAAAAATTGTAGTGCGAGTGCTCCTATAAATGTAACTGAGAAAAAGTTTTTCAAAAGTTAGATTATACAAAATCTATGATTTGATTATTTTTGTAGTAGCCTGAAACTAAATTTAAACTTTGAAATGAAACTAAAATGCAAAAAAAAACCCATTGGTTTCATTTCACACTTTTTATTTGATTTCAGGCTATTCCAACAACAATCAAATTATGAACCTGACTATTTCGTTGATATAGCTTCTTTAGTTTAAGAGAAACAAGGACTTAGTTATAAAAGGCATCGCATTCTAATTTTCAATTTTCATTTCTAGTACTTACTGTCTACGCTAACTGCCAATACCCATATTCAGTTCTGTTTTTCACAATACTCATTTTCAGGACTTACTGTCGACGCTAACTGTCAATACTGCTTCTCAATACCAATACTCATTGTCTCAATACTCATTCTCTCAATACTCATTCCCCAATACTCACTCTCTCAATTCTCATCCCGCTATACTCATTATTTCAATACTCATTCTCTCAATACGCATCCCGCTATACTCATTATTTCAATACTCATTTTCTCAATACTCATTCCCCAATACTCATTCTCCCAATACTCATCCCGCTATACTCATTATTTTAATACTCATTCTCTCAATACTCATTCCCTAATACTCATTTCTCAATACTCATCCCGCTACACTCATTATTTCTATACTCATTCCCTAATACTGATTATTTGAATACTCATTCTTTCAACACTCATTCCCCAATACTTACTTCCCAATACTCATCCTGTTAGACTCATTCTCTCAATACTCATTCCCCAATACTCATTTCTCAATACTCATTTTCTCAATACTCATTCTCCAATACTCATTTCTCAATACTAATGTTCTCAATACTCATTTCTCAATACTCATCCCGCTATACTCATTTTTTCTATACTCATTTTCTCAATACTCATTCCCCAATACTCATTTCTCAATACTCATCCCGCTATACTCATTATTTCTATACTCATTTTCTCAATACTCAAACCGCGAAATGAGTATTGCATTTCCTATACTCACTTCAATACTCAACTCAATACTCATTGCAATACTCAGGTAGTATAGCCATTTTTCTATACTCAATTTTCGTAAGGGCAAATTGAAACCTTGACGAGGATCCTACCAAGCTTTATGAAGATCCTTTCTGAAAACGTCATACTAGCTGTTGCGGAAGGGCGCTATTTAATGTTATTGGATGTATGGAAGCAGCTACAAAAAAAAACTTACAGGTAGCGGAAATAGCGGATACAGAAAAGGTCGACAAGAAAAAGGTAAATTATTTTGCGGATAATGAATTTGTCAAAGCTGAAGAAACATTTCTGCTAGCTTTTGATGCATTCAATGATATTCTGTCAGGGTTGAGAACCTCGAGCTCAGCGCTAGATTCTACTTTGTCGAGAGGTAATAGTTTTAATGTGTCACAATTAATAAAAAGATCACCTTAACTCCCGACAATACAATTGCCTAAATTTGCAGGCAATTTGAATGGCAAAATTTTAGAGATTTATTCGAAGCAATTGTAGATAAACACACTGATTGGTCAAAAACAGAAAAATTGTATCATTCAAAAGCAAATTTACTCGGTGAAACTTCTCAGTTAATTCGTCATTTTGAAATTACTGATTCAAACTATGATAGTGCTTGGAACATGTTAAAAAGGAGATATGAAAATAAGCGTGATATTGTTACCTCGTATCTGCACTCCTTTATGTCTCTTCCTTCCATCAATAACGAGTCTGTTAAAGATTTAAAAGTCCCACGTGACACATTAAATGAAGCATTACAAGCATTACAAAATTTGGAAAGACCAGTAGGATACTGGCATGATCTAATTGTTAACATAGCTTTAAATAAACTGACTGAAAACTTATTACGTGAATGGGAGAGACATTTAGAAGATATAAGCGACTATCCTAAGTACTCTGACTTTGACACATTTCTTTCTATGCGAATAAGAACTTTAGAATCCTCTCAAATGACTCCAGAATTACAAGCAAATAAAGCAAATAATTCTAACAATAAATCACGCCAATCCTCCAGTCTGATAAATAATAGCACTTTTCAATCTGTTATCTGTTGCCTGTGCTGAAATTCTTCCAAAAACCTTTCCCCATATTTTGCGTCGTTTAGCTCGAAATTTAAATTTTTAATTTTTTTCGATAAATCCAACCTTAAAATTAGAATTTTTTACTTATTTATTTTCGAGGCATAGAACTAAAATTTTGAGTTGTATCAAAAAGTAATTTGAAGAAAAATGCTAGATATTTTTAAAAAACTTCAATTCTTCTCTTAAACTTTTTTCACGTAATAATAAGAATGTAAAAAGAAAGGAAGGTCTCGAGCACTATCGGACATTCAAGAAATTATTGTTTGGTACACATTGAGATAAGCAATTACGAAAGAGATAATCATCTATACATTTTTTTTAATGATGTCTTATCACTATCGTGTACATGATGTCGATGAGAATTCACATTTAGGAGCAAACATTGTAACTGCTCTTCATTTGCAGTTATGTGAGAGTTGTAATCGGAAATTAACACTACTCTGCGTTCTGCATTGTCGTCAGTGACTGGTAATCCAAAAATTGCATGTAAAGCAAATTTATAATCCTCTCTGAAATTCCCGGTCTCTGTCTCGAAGTTCAAAAAATCAGATGAAATATTTCTATACTTCTTGTAGTCACAAGCTTGTCCATAGTTAAAGCCTTAATTTCATTCTTTTGCTTTAGGTTAAGTTCTAAGCGCTTTGATTTTCCGAGAGGAAAATTCCCTAAGGGGCTGAGGCGCATTTTAGAGGAGCTATTGAAGAGAAAATCGAAAGCAGCTACTTAGGGAATTCGCCGTACTCTGTAGTTTAATAATAATTCAAATTTTACAGCTTAAAAAATGATTTTCTTCGTCACAAAAGAGCGACTAAAAAACAATAGCATCGAAAACCTGAAAAAACTTTGTTTTGCCCTAAGGGCTTTTTCTTAGCGGAACTTTAAAAATATTACAAGATAATGAATAGCTAAATAAATTGCAGCAGTTGAATTAATTTTGCACATATCATTGATGGATCAATTGTAATAAAGCAACTGGTTTTTAAGCACTTTTAAACAATTTAAATACAAATATTTTCTGTTAAGCCATGTAGCTTTGAAAGTTTGAACTTAAATTACTAAAATAAATTATATTGAATCGTGGGTGTGGTGAGCCCACACTTGTAGTTCTTTACTACAAGGTGTTCGTGCCTTTGCCCTGTTTGCCGAGTTCTGCCACTCCCTTTAGGGTCAATTTGTATTTCGAATTCCCAATAAAATAGGTTCTACTTAGCCGTTTATGACACTCGCCATAAACGCTTCACGTTCTTTTCCAAATTTATTCTGAGAGGTTTAAAGTATATTCTGTAAAAATTTCACTCCAGACAAACTCCACGAAAACGTGCAAAGCGCTCACCAAAGTCTGCAAATATTGAGATTTTGGTAGATTTCTCCTTGTTGTATAATTGTTACATAATATTTCTGAAATATTAAAAGTTGACTAAATCCACCTTGAAATTTCGGAGAAGAAATAACTCCAACATTGAATAAATTGGTTTATAACTTCTTAAGAAAAATTGAACTTGGAAAAACAGTTGTATTTTTACATGTTAAACTCCATAAGAGGAACAATTGTGTTTAACGAGCTGAAAAATGACTTTACAAAAATACAAAAAAATAGGCATATTCTGATTTTGCCTTGGCTTTACGAATTTTCAGTCGCCCATGAAGATTTAAATAGTCGCTTTTTTGGACCACTCTAATAAACATGTTTAGTGGAAAATGTTTTTTAACAGTATTGAGGTAAAAACTTGAGCTATTTACATGGACCACAGCGCAAAAGTAGCTCAAAAAAAGGGAAATAGGGTAATTTTCTCACGAAAAAGAGAAATAGGGTAATTTTCTTACGAAAAAGGGAAAAAATAGAAGAAAGATTAAACATTTATTTTTACCTGTCGAAAAGAACAATCTTTTTATAAAAAATTTTATATGTTTAAATAATTTTCAATAATTTTTCAATGAAATCTGCCGTTAAAGAATTCATTTTTAAAAATTGGATATACTTAGGTCGTTGGAAATCCATTCACAGTGATACAAAAGAGTCCGAGAAAAAAAAAATTAGTTAAATACACAATGTTGATATGTTTAACATCATTCTCATAAATATTTCTTGAAATTTAAGAATTTAAAATAAGATTAAAATCAAATTCAAAATCCTATTGAACATCCAATACTCAAGTTTAATATAGAATTCCTGAAAATGAAACAAGAATCCAACTATAAAATTTGGAGAACTACCACAAGATGTTCATATTGCAATACCTAAAAACAAAAAAATTCGTTTCTTTGGCCACAAATAAAAAAAGAGGAAAGAATAATAATTAGAAAAGTTTCGGTGCTCATACAGCACCCTTACCAAGGTAAGAAAAATTAGAGCAAGTGGGAAAAGCGACGAACTCTTAAGCCGGGTTTACACGAAGCGAGCATCGTTCGCGAACGCTGTTCGCGAACGTTCTCGAACAGGAGGCTCGCTCGGTGTAGACGCTTGCCCGCACCGAACAGTGTTCGTGAACGCTGTTCGCGAACGTTCGTTCGTGCTCGTCCGTGTTTGGCCGCTTGTCGGTAAATCGACGAACCATCATAGGGATTGATATTTCGTTGCGCGTCCGGTGTAAACGGTACTTCGACAGGAGCACGCACAGCATTTTTCGGAGTGCATCGAATTTATTGTTTTTATTCTAAAACATGGAGTGGGACAACGAAAAGTGCCTGGGAATAATTGGCTTTTCAATGATTTCCGTTTAAAATTCTTTAAAGTTTTGAAAACTGGAAACCGCTATAGTTGAATCACTTGTTTAATAAAATTATTCAGTTTATTTTTTTACATCTTCATGTTTCAAATCTTAATACTAAACAAAAGAATAGTTAAATAAATTTCTTCAAAAATCAAATTCAAATTTGGTTCTTATCATTATAACATATTATATTAATAAAATTAATGTTATATTAATCACATTTCATGAAATAGTACAATTTTCAATTTTTTCCGTTTGAAATTCTTCAAAAATTTTGAAAAAATGGACAGTTTTGATAATGTGGGTGTCATGTTCGTGCACTCTTATCGGAGAACGGACGAATGCTCGCGAGCAACTGCTCGGCTGTGCTCGGCTGTAAACCCGGCTTTAGATCTCAGGTATCGAGGAGAAAGCGTCGTTGTTTCGTCGCTGTTCCCACCTGCTCTAATTTTTCTTACCTTGATAAGGGTGCTGTATGAGCACCGAAACGTTAGTAAATATTATAAATGCTTTCATATTGTGATATGATAATAATGAAAATAAAAAGACGGAAGAAATAAAAAAGAGAAGGAAGGGGATTTGGTTGGTTGCCTTCTCATGTTTCTTTCCTCTTTTTTATTTTTGTATAAAGAAACCAAATTTTTTCGTTTTTAGGAATTGCAATGGGAGCATTTTGTGGTGTTCCAAATGACATCGTTGAATTTTTGTTTTATTTTCAGGAATTCTATACATTAAATATTTCTTTCCAAGATTTGTCACTTCTTTCTTACTAAAATTATTACTTTCAATGTAAATTTAAAACTACACTCATCAGTAGAGCGAAGTAAAAATAATAAAATTAATCCAATCGTTTGAGCTGAGGGATAACAATTTGTGGGGTGTCATCCAAAACAAGTGAAGAAAAACATTTTTGAAGTCGTTTAGTATCTTCTGTTCTCTTTTTTTAATTTGCAATTAAAAATTTTTTAAATTTAAAAAATAACTTTGCCTGATTTAAAATTTTTTGAAAATGTACAAAATGTTTGAAATGCTTGAACAAAAGAAACATGTTATTATTTTTTATCCATGGGAAATTTTTTTTCGTGGTGTTTATAACGTTCCAAAATCGCAAAAAAATATGAAATCCCAAAAATCCTGAATCACGACAAAAGCTTTTTTCTGGAAAAGCAAAATGATAAAATGTTTCTTTGGTTCAAGCTGAATAAATTTCAGGTTCGTCAATTTCATCTTTTTTTAGAATGTATGCATATGAGTCAATCCAAAAAATATGTTTTTGCACATTTTCAGAAAAATTGTTATTGAGAAAAAAATTTATTTTCAAATTTCGTGTCTTTTTATTAGTGTTCACTAGTAAAAGCTGTAAATATAACAAATTGGACAAAATTTTGAACTAATAGGAAATATGTTGAATTTGAAATTGTTAAATTTTACTAATAAAAATTTTTTTTTCACTTTTGTCGAATGTCAAACCACACGTTTCTTTCCCTCAGTTCAAACGATTTGATTTATTTTAGCATTTTCACTCCGCCCTACTCTTCAGTGCTCTTGACCTAAAATTAAACGCTCAAGTTAGAACATTTAACATTGCAGTTGATGAATTTGGAATATTCCATTTTTTAATTAGGTATTTATTTTGTACATTTCAACTAAAAAGTGTTCACCTTCTAATACTTATTTAAAAAGTACTGTATATTTTGTAACTTTTCCAATCATATAATTAATAACAATTTCTGTCTCCAGTTTTCACATTTTCAACGTGCTTTAAAATATTTCAGCTTCAACTGCTTTTTTAAGAGTATTTATTTTTAATGGTTTAGCACCTGAAACGTGTACCTTATTTATTCGTAAATAATTTATTTACGTGCTTTAATTGCTCTGATTTTTAGTCAATGATGGGTACACTTACTAATTTCAGATAATTTTCCGAGTCATTAAAACATTGTGTTTTCAAATATCGTGTAATTAAAGAGAAAAGGGGAAAAAGGGGAAGTTTCTAAGAATATGTGATAAAACGGCAAATTTCAAGAAAAAAGGGGAAACTAAGAAAAAAAAGAGGAAGACTGTGCACCCTGTATTTATAAATACCGTTTTCATTACTTTGTACCTTACTTCTGAATTTAAAAACAAATTAAAACTTTTAACGGCTCACCTGAAAAATTACCTACAAGTGACTAAAAGTGCAGAAAAAACCTGGAGTGGTATACGGATAGAACTAGAACTAGAATCATTGGGAGAAATTTTACTTCACACGGATACGAATATATGACAGAAATTTCAAGTTAATTCGTGCGGTAGCAGATTTTGTGTGCGTACCCGGCTGGGCCCTTTCTGTCAAGCATTATTTGAATACTCTTGAAATTCAAACTTGAAATATGCATAGTAAAATTGATTTTTCATATTGATTCTGCTACTGAATACAAATGTTTCTGCAAAATGTTATTTCCGTAATGTACGAATCAGTTTAAAAAAATGCATTATCATGACATAAATTACAGAATGACATGATTGCGCAAAATGTTTTGAAGAATTCAGAAAAATTTGGACATTTAAAAAAAAAGGGAACTACATTTTTTGATATATCTGATCGTTTTCCATACAAGATGAAAAAATGTAAAAATCTGCATACAGTTTTGTTTCATAATTGATGACATACAGTTTAAATATAAAACATTTAAAACGTGTAATGTATACATAATTCAATATTTATATTTTGCAGCAGCACGGGAATGATGAAAATGATAGTATCCGTTCTCTTAGGACTTAGGTGTTGACATTATTATAATTATTATTATAACTATGTAAAATATATGAATATATAAAATAAGAAAATAAACTTGACAGAAGACAATGTAAACTATCTTCATAGAAAAATGAAAAAAATAAAAAGTGGGCTTTTTCCAGAAATTCAGTTCAAAAATTAGTTTTCGAAAAATACAAGAAGTTTTTTATTTTTTTTGCAACAAATATTTTTTGAAAACTGCTTCCTATTACGAATAATTACAAAAAATACGCCTCAATATTATTATATTTTTTTAAATCTCGTTCTCGGGTGAACCCCATTTTTTCATCATAGCCACGGACTAAGTCAAATGACTGATGAATAAGGATGTTAGAAGTTGATATAATACGATGTCTGAAATCTTCTGCGCTGGTGTCGTAGGTACAAAATTAGGAGCATAGTGTAGTTTGGAGTTCGTATTTTACCGCTGTTATCAATAGACGGCGGACACACTCGTTGGAGGTGACAACAGTCGCCTCTGGATGCTTTTTTTGAGATACATCATTTTTCATTTTGAGAGAAGATGTAGGCTCCGGTAGCTGCGATCATGGTTCCTCAAAGCAACCAATCCCGAAGCAACTGAAACGTGTACGTCATCCGCTTCTGCTCCTTCTGCTCTAGAAGGTAAGCAAGAGGGGAAAATTTACGCGAGATAACATTGGGCAACACTGTTCATTAGAGCCAGGTCTCTAACCGCGGATGATCTTACGTGGCAGACGGGACAGTTGGAGATAAAGGTTTTACCTCTGGATACTTTTTTAGAGCTACCAATCTTTGTAGAATGTTAAGAGGAACAGTGTTGACGGACCAGATGGAGTGATCCGGAATTTTGTTGAGTTGGCTAATAAATGAAGCTTTCATACCTCAAGACAGCCGATTATGAAAACTACAACATGGACTTTATACAGTACAGCCAACTCAGCTCGAAAAGAATTGTTTGATATTTTGCCCGTTTTTCTCCCTCCTTTGCCGTGATATTACCATCGGCTGGTGCCGAGAATTCAATCACGTAAATGATCTTGATCTTCAGATCTTGGAGGACAATATCAGGCTTCGTAGCACTGATACGTTGAATGGTGGAGAATAACAAATTCCGGTAGATCTTACACTGATAATTCTCCACAACAGCCTCGAGATTCCCCTGGGCGTATGGCAAGACGGGCAATAGATCAACACCATAGAAGTGCCTTAGATGGAAATATAACACTTTTAGAGCCACATTGTGTCTCTCTCTGTATCCATAGCGTGCATGTTTTGAGCGTCCGCTGAGAACATGTCCAAATATTTCTGGCTCTTGCTTGCACGCTCGGCAGTTGGTATCGCTTACTGGTACATTCATTATACGGTCGCGGTAAACTAAGGTTTCTATAACGCCAGCAGACTTAAGAAACATGTTGGACAGACCCATCGAGAGCTCTTCTCTACGTATGATACCGTAGAATTTACCATGAAGGGGCTTGTCAGCATGTTCTCTTAATATGTTCTGTTTCTTGCACACGACTTTTGAGCAGCAAAGGTGTTAGTGTTGCTAGGCCATGTGTAGTATCGCTGGAATCAAATGGGAGGTCAAGCTCCTCTGCGGCACTATCTGCGGCTCGGTATAGAAACGCCGCAGCATTGGCGACTTCATGTTGATGTACGAGTCGCATAAGGGAATCTATGCTATATAGAACTGAGCAGGCTGTAGCCAGAACCGTTATTCGATGAAGACACTCTAAGCTTAGCAAGCCTCTACCCCCTTTATCTCAAGGGAGATATACTTAAGGTACGGAAGATCTAGGATGACGACTTCGATGGATTGTCATCATCTTGCGTGTGCTTCAGTCAAGTTGCTTCAACTCGTCGACGTTCCATTTTACTGCACCAAACGTGTAGAGCAGTATAGGAACGGCCAGCATATTGGTCGCCTGGATTTTATTCTTTCCAGAAAATTCGGAAGCCCAAATTTTTCTGAGAATTTGGCGATACCTTTTTCCAAGGGCCGTTTTTAACATACGCACATTTTGGGTTTCCGCTTGCGGTATTCCAAGATATGTATATGTTTCTCCAATACCAAGATGTTCAAAGGTATTTCTGATACCTGATCGAGTCCTGGGTAATACGCCTATCTATTAAGAGATGCTTCATGCAACCTGCCAGCCTTCTCTTGCATCCACGTTTTCAACTATTGCACTCCATAGCGGCTCGATAGATGTTGATATCCTCTCTTTGCGGATGCCAGTGAATAGCTTGTAGCTGGTATTTGAACAAGTTATGGGCCTGTAGTTCTTCGGACTTGAAAAATCTCCGGTCTTAGGGATCAATACCGTGCAACCTTCTACTAGCCACTGCGGGACGTGTTGTTCTCCGTTTACGAAAGTAGTAAATATACAAGCTAGATGTTGGTGCTCAGAAGTAAGCTTCTTCCACCAAAAGTTGTTGATTTTATCTGGCCCTGGATCTGAAAAAATCTTAGTTCTAGCGATAACTTTCTTCACTTCTTCAGCAGTAATTAGTGAATATTCTTCCTCTGGACCTTGTAACCTTTGCCTTTGGCAATACTTACGCAAGAGCGATATATCAGAAGCGTCTTCATTTAGCTGATAAGTATCTGGATATATTTGCTCCCAGAAGGCTTGAATCTCTTCTCGACTAGGCGGATTTTTAACGGTACGTGACGCTTTCTTGAACAGACGGGAAGGATGAGTAGAAGAGGTGGAATTTTCCTGAATCCACTTAACTCGCCGTTCAAGGCGCTGTTTCGCTGTTGAAAGAGATCTTATTTTTTGCGTCCAATGCTTCTTGATGGTCAACAGTTTACACTTGTTCAGCGTGTGATTTGCTTTCCTCAAGCTTCGAGCAAGTGCCCCAACTTTTAGAGTGAATTTTTTATTTGATGTTTTCATTAACATAATTTAGAGTTGATGGAAGAACAGAAAAGATGTGTTGGTTCGAGACACATCGACTGACCTATGAAATAATATATTTTATTGAAGAGTAAGGAAACTATGGTAATGCATAATGATTGAAAATACGGTTTTTTATAGTAAAACTTTTCTCTTCAACATAATTCAAAGTTAATGCAAGAATATAAAAGATTCATTGGTTCGAGACGAATCGATTGACCTACAATATTAATACATTTTATTGAAGAGTAGGGAAGTTATGGTGATTTACATATTTTTAAGCTCGTTTTTTATAGTGAAAGTTTTCTTATTCTCATAATTTAAAGTTGATGCGAGAATAGAAAAGTTGTGTTGATTCAAGAGAAATTGATTGACCTATAACATTGATACATTTTATTAAAGAATAAGGAAGCCATGGTAATGCATAATATTTCAAAACGCTGTTTTTTATAGTAAAACTTTTTTCACTAAAATAATTTAAAATTGATGCAATAACGGAAAAGATTTCTTGATTCGAGGCAAATTGATTGATCTATAATAGTAATAATACACTTTATAGAATATTAGGGAAGTTATCCTCATTTATAATATCTAAATCATAAGTTTTAAACTGAAAAACTTTTCTCATCGATATAATTCAAAGTAGACGCATGCATAGAAAAGACTTTTTGATCATAAATTTTCAAATAGAGTAATTCTCACAATTTTTGTAAAGAAATAATAAAGCTGGGAAAGGGATAGGATGCGACAGAATTTTTCCTTTCCCTTTTCCAGCTAAAAAAATTATCATTTCGAATACAAGATTTGATTTGTCTGATTTGTCTTTGTGTTTAAAACATTTTTTGTATTGTTTTATTTTTTGTAAATTTCTATTTTTAAATTGAGCAAAATGAAGACTTTGATTTGTCTATTATTGAAAAAAATAACTAATGCTTCCTCTATGAGGAAGCAAATACATTTGCCAACGGGAAGCAAAGTGCTCGTGAAATGAGCACCATATAATTATAAATATAAACAAAGGTGGAAACACTCGAGATCGAATTCACAGCTAGTTTATAATTGGCTTGACAAGTAAGATTTTAAACAGGATAGGCATATGTCATTGCAGGTCTCATAATGATTTTATATAAAGTTTGTTTATTCTTAATGCTTAGAACAGCTCTTTTATTAAGCAGTGGGTAAAGAGCGATCAATGAACCTACAGCTTGACATATTTGACACTATTCGACCAATTTATGTGGGTGTCGCCTATTATAATATTTTTCTCTATTATTGGTCTTCTCATTGTAAATATTATAGCTTCATTTTTACTACTATTCACCCTGATTTTCCATTTTGCTTGATATTTACTACTACTACTACTATACCATTAAGCCATTTCCCTTTCGGCGAGCCTCTAGGGGTAAGCGTGACACTACCCGATTCGGGTAGTGTTTCTAGGTGGATAGTTTCTTGTAGTAAATAACTACAAGTGTGGGCTCACCACACCCACGACCGCCAACAGCAACGCAGTAGTATCAGACAGTCACCCATCCAAGTACTAACCGCGCCCAACACTGCTTAACTTCAGTGATCTAACGGGAACTGGTGTTTCCAGCGTGGTATGGCCGTTGCCATGTTTAATAATTTTAATTATTGCAGTTTGCAGTCTTTTAACTATCGTATCAATTCTTTTTAGAGATGTGAAAATCCCTGTGTCAGAAAACCAACTACTCTGCTTTTAATAATTTTTTTTCAACTTTACTTAAATGTGGTAAAAGGCTTATCGGTCAATAATTGCAAGTTATTGTATTATTCTTCCCGGGTTTAGGAATTGATAACTTTTGCTTTTTGCCAAGCAGTAGGAAAGGGACCTACATGAAATATTGAGTTTACCATTATTGTGAGCATCACAATAGCTTTCAGTGGAAGTTTTTAAATTAAGGTTCCAGTTACATTGTCAAACCCAGAAGCTTTGTTTTTTTTCAATTTTTTAATATGTTTAGATCTTTCACTTGGTGTCATGAATTTAATATCAACATTAATTTTGGTGTTTTTAATGTACTTCTTCACTGTCAGCATAACTTTTTTTTATGTTGTGCATTTCCTAAATTATCATTTTGCAGATGGACTGAATGGAATTGTTCAGCCAGGGCTTCAACTTCGTCTTTAGTTTTGTATATAACTTTGTTGTTTACATTTAATGGTGGTGTGGCTACTTTTTTCTTTATATGATTTTTCGTAATCTGCCGAAGTTATTGATTAGAAGTATTACATTTCATAAGTGTCTCATCCCATTGCTTCATGAGCCAAACTCTTATTTTCGTGGTACCCACTTTTTGCATTATTTGGAGAAGTATTTTATTCTTGGGATACCTATTTATTTGAAATTTTCTTCTGTATTTATTTTTTGTTTTGAAAACCATTTTTTTGCTTTCCGGTGAGGACTTGGTATGATATAACTTTCTTCACAAGAATGTATATTGTAGCCACAGTTTTTATAATTTCGCTTAATTCATTAACCTTTTTCTCTATGTCTAATCTAAATTGGATGATAAATTTGAAATTTAAATGTTTTTGAATGTACCTCCTATACCCTTTCCCGTCTGCATTTCTTCAATTATAATATTTTTGGGTATTCACATTCGTATAATTATTATTAATAGTAATTGTGACTGGGTTGTGATCAGAGTTTGATATTTGTAAAGTATTTGAGATTTGAAAGTTATTGATATTTTTTCGCAAAAATAAGTCTAAGATACTTGTTCCTCCTACTTATTGGATGTGAGTAGGATTTTCAAGCGCAGCAATAGTGACTTGAGATTTTAGACATATATCAATTAAAAATTTCCCTTTTGCATTAACAGCATAGCAATTCCATGCAGTGCTTGTAGCAATTCCCCATTATTATAACTTTTTTACTCAAAAGAAATAGTTTATTTAGGTAACGTTTACATATTTGTGAATTTGGCGGAATGTAGATTTGTACAATAATTATTGAGTTGTTATTACTTGTCTCTATATCAATAGCTATAGCTTCAGTTTTTTCGAGTATGGGAATATTAATGATATTATGCTTTATACTATTTTTAATCATCAGTGCAACCCCATCAACATACATATTTCTATCTACTCTGTATACTGAGTACCCTCCTGTTTTCATTTTATAATTTGTATCTAATTTAGTTTCGCAGATTCCAATAATATCAAACTTCGACTGATTAATTTCATATTTTAATTCATTCATTTTAGTTTTAATAGAATTAGCATTCCTACTGAAAATATTCAATCTATTATTATTAGAGCTCACTACTCCGACATTTCTAACACACCTTCTACTAATAATGTTATTCTACTGAAGCTATCTTTATAGCTTTTCTGACATTTATAAAAGTGATTTTAACAATCTTCAGTAATTTAGTTTTGTCTACATTCGCAACCAGATTTTTCAATTCATGCACAATACTACCTATAGAGGTATCTCTTCGGTGTCTTCGTGATGTTTTACTTCATAATTTACTCTTTTGGTAGCTGAACTATAGGACTGCTTATCAGCAGCATCAGCTCTTGGTAATGTTTCCCTGGGTTCCCTCATTGACATAGATTTACTTGTTGTCATCCTTGAATTATCATGTTGTGTTCGATTATTATTTATATTTAACCTCTTCTCACTCATCTGTTTCTTTCAATTTTACAGAATATTTCACATTTTCTGTAACAAGATGTATATGCTTTTCACCATAATTAGCACACTCGAGATCATACCCAGGGTCCTTATCACCGTTTTTCACTGTACGTTCGCCTGCACATCTAACACATTTCGTGTTTTTGCACAGTTTTGTGAAACATACTATCTTTCCCGTTGGTAGAGTATACGTGTGACATTCGAGTTTGGATTTTTTGATCTCATCCTTCAATTTTATAGAATCGTCAATACCCTTTGTGTAGATAATTGGGCGATTTAAATTGTGTTTAATTTCAATATCATACTTCAGTTTTTGTCCAATTTCATCCAGCGTTCTCATATGGTTGCGTATATAGCTGTTGATTACTATCGGTTGCATTTTCGTTGGTTTTTTCTTTTTTAGCTCATTAGTTTCACCTTCAGTAACTGATTCTTTCTCAGATTCAGCAGCTTCGTCACTCAGTTCTTCGTATCTATTTTTGGTATCGATCAGATCTTCCTTGTTCTTAAATCCGCGATTTGTTCTTTGCTTTTTTCTCGAAGGTTTTTCGAAGATCTGCTTGTGTGTACAATTTGTTTAAAAATTTGTAGTCACAAATATCAGGGCGAGTAAACAAGTCCGCCCAGAACCGAAGCTCGAACGAGACTGACTTAATATCATTAAAATCACCAAATTATGAAAGTTTAAGAAAAAAAGAACCAACATTTTCAATTTAGAATATCTTCTAAGTTTTTTGATTTTTTCAACAATTATTTTAGGATATTTCTTTCAACACCTAAGAGAACGGATACTAGAATTTTCATCAAAATTACTAACAATAGGTGAAAATTTTCAGATGATTCGACATGGAATTGCTCATTTGCAACATTTTAGATTAAACTATTAAAAATTAGGAGAATTTAAAACTAACATTTTCAAAATCAAGTCTTAAAATCGTATCCAGTTTTCGTCAATTTTCCATGTTTTGAGACCCCCTGAGGCAGAGAAAATAGTTTCTAGGAACATGTTTGTCGTAAAATTATTATTCTGAACTATCCGAAAAAGTAAATCTAGAGGTATGTACAGAAATTAATATATAACATACATATACTATAGAAAACCGTTCTACTTAATAAATCAAAATTTTCTTTTTGGACATATTTTACTCAAGAGCGAAGCGCGAGGCACGTGATGTATTCGTTAAACCCGATGGAGCTTTAACAAATAAGAATTCACAATTATCACATTACAGTGGTCAGCAGGGAAAGCACGAAGACCGAGCGCAAAGCACCATATCCGAAAGAGGCGCCACGTAGGCGTATTAAAACTTTGCGAGCGAAGCGAGCCATGCTCGATGGGAATGTGCCCCACAGCTAAAAGATTTTCTTCTTATTTTCTTATTTCATTGATATATAATTATAATTATTGTATAAAAATGTAAATTGTATTAATATATCATAACAGAACTGAACATAAGCAACTTACATATAGCTATATTTTCTGTCGTGTTCCGTTTATATTATCCCCATATATTATATTGAACTCTGTTTGTAATTTCCTCAATTCCTGCTGTAGTGATTATTTCCTTTCATTGCGAAAAGTTTTCTATGGTCATACACGATAAAAATCCGAAGTTCTTGGAATCTCTTCTTGCCGAGAAGCTGTGCACTAAAAATTTAACGACTGCAAGACGACAAAATCTCTGCTACATTTTCTTCGAATCTCTCGCAGTCTTTCACGCAATTTCTTAATTTTTGTGATTCTTTTTGTGAAATTACTATAACAACATGTCAGAGAATTGAAAATTACACTCCATTATCAGAAATTTCTGGAGATTTTGTTAATATTAATAAACAAATACCAAAAAGGTCACTTTTTGCAAGAAAAATTCATTATTTCCAAAAAATTTTGTTGTATTTACATAAAACTTGGTATATTTAGGTTTTTTGGGTCATTGTTTTCAAATCTGTTATCAGATTAATAAAATTCAATATGGCGTATCCAATATGGTGGATCAAATTTGTGAAATTAACTCTGATTGTAACTGTAGATTTGGTATTATAATATAATTAGTATATAGAGTTTTTTTGGGGTTGATGATTACAAATGTGCTATCAGATTTCTGAAATTCAAGATGGCTGATTCAATATGGCGGAAGTGTTTTCAAAAAATTAATGGATTTTCATGAAACATGGCATCTATGAGTTTTTGGGGTTTCTGATTACAAATCTGAAGTCCGATTTCAGAATTTCATAATGGAGGATCCAATATGGCGAATGAAACTGGCGAATCATCAAAGATGCAACCTTTATACTAAACTACATTTTTCACAGCCAAATTGAAATATAAATTTTTTATTTTAACCTGAGTTTTAAAATTAACAATCCCGAAAACTCCTAGATGCCAAGTTTCATAAAAATCCAACAATTTTTTGAAACCTCGTCCACCATATTGAATGCGCCATATTCAATTTTGCAAATCTGGCGCCGGATTCGTAGTCAGCTACCCCAAAAACCCCTGCGTGCAGAGCCGGTCTTAGGAAATTTGCGCCCCTAGGCAATTATTTTACAACGCCCCCCCTACCCCATCCTTTTTCAATTTTTGTATCATTATCTTATGGTATGGACCAGTTTCATCAGGGTTATCTTCACAAGACAATTCTTTCAGAATCTTTGGAAAAAAAGTATCTAACTTGGGCACTTTCTTAAGAAAATTCACCTCCTTTTCACTTTTTTCTTTAGTTTTTTTTCATACCGAGCACCACTAAGTTTTGCTGAACATTGTTTGGCCTGTGCAAGGTGTTCTTGTACAGGAATTCACTCTACACACATTCACTAACTTAGAAAACCAAAAAAATAATTAAATTTTTTTTTTGGTGATTGGGTAAGTCGAAAAATAAAATTGGACTTTCGGATAATGGAATAATTTATTCTCCGAGCAAGGATACACTCAGGAAGACAGTTGAAGAGTGACTGATTCCTTGTTGGAATAAAAAATCTCCAAAAGACAAGAGTAGGAAAAGTATGAGGGAGTAAGAGAAAGACAAAATTGAAGGTAGTAACTTCCATGAAAGGAGGTCATTAAGAGCGGTACTGAAAGAAATGTTGCCGTTTATAGGGAAATAGGTTGTACAGAGATTAGGACGACCTTACAATGGTAATTCCGTGAAGCCGATTTATGATGGTGTGTTTCGGGATTAGCAATCTAAAGTGGCATGCAATTTGCGAGGGACATTTTACTTGACATGCGACTAACTCAAATGCTGCTATGTTTAAATTCATAACTGGCGCCCCTGGAAACAACTTGCCCTAAATATTCCCCCCCCCCCCCCACAATGACGCGCCCCTAGGCTACAGCCTACCTTAGCCTACTGGAAAGACCGGCACTGCCTGCGTGACAAGTTTTATGAAAATCCAACCATTTTTTTCAACATTTGTCTACCATGTTAAATCCGCCATTTTGAATTTTTAAAATCTGACATCAGATTCTTTATCAAAGACCCAAAAACCCCCAGATACCAAGTTTCATGGTAATCCATTAATTTTTGCTTCCTCATAGAGGAAGCTTTGTAATGGTGACATTTTTCAA
>CAKNXH010061039.1:204382-244552 GCA_932178445.1 Andricus quercusramuli | reverse complement strand
TTTTTGCTTCCTCATAGAGGAAGCTTTGTAATGGTGACATTTTTCAAATTTTTTAAATTCATTTAATTGAACCCTCCCTAATTTAAAAATGTCTAATACAATGTTCTAAGCAATTGTCCGGATGTGTGTGTGTGTGTGGATGTGTGGATGTATGGATGTGTGGATGTATGGATGTGTGGATGTATGGATGTGTGGATGTGTGGATGTGTGGATGTCACGCTTTTTTGTGAACACGATAACTAGAAAACGGTGTCAGATAAATTGATGAAATTTGTAGAGCTTATTTTCCTCACTAATATCTTGAAACTGACCGAAGAATTTCAAAAAATATTTAATGCATTTTTTTTCTAGCACTCAATAATATTTTAAAAATCGGTTTTTTATAGCAAAACTTTTTTCATTCGCATAATTCAAAGTTGACGCAAGAATATAAAAGATGCCTTGGTTCGGGACGAATCGATTGACCTATAATATTAATACATTTTATTGAAGAGTAGGGAAGTTATGGTAATTTATATATTTTGAAAATCGTTTTCTTATAGTAAAACTTTTTTCATTAACATAATTTAAAGTTGATGTAAAAACAGAAAAGATGTGTTGATTCGAGTCGAATCGATTGACCTATAATATTAATGAATTTTATTGAACAGTAAGGAAGCTATGGTAATGCATAATATTTGAAAATCGGTTTTTCATGGTAAAACTTTTTTCTTCAACATAATTCACAGTTGATGCAAGGATATAAAAGATTCGTTGGTTCGAAACGAATCCATTGACCTATAATAATAATGCATTTTATCAAAGAGTAGGGAAGTTATGGTAATTTATATATTTTGAAAATCGTTTTTTATAGTAAAACTGTTTTCATTAACATAATTCAAAGTTGATGCAAGAACAGAAAATATGTGTTGATTCGAGATCAATCGACTGACCTATAATATTAAGACATTTTATTGAAGACTATGGAAATTGTGAAATTGCATAATATTTGAAAACACGGTTTTTCATAGTAAAACTTCTTTTCAGTAACATAATTCAAAATTGATGCAAGAACGGAAAAAATCTCTTGATTCAAGGCAAATTGATTGATCTATAATAATAATAATACACTTTATTGAAGATTAGGGAATTTCTGCTCACTTATAATATCTGAATCATCAGGTTCAAACAGAAAAACTTTTTTCATCGACATAATTTAAAGTTGATGCATGAATAGAAAAGACTTTTTGATTATAAATTTTCAAATAGAGTAATATTATGACAAGTTTTGTGAAGAAATCGTAAAGCTGGGAAAGGGATAGGGTGCGACAGAACTTTTCCTTTCCCTTTTCCAGCTCAAAAAATTATTATTTCGAACCCAAGATTTGATTTGTCTGATTTGTCTTGTTATTTAAAACATTTTTGTATTATTCTGTAATTTTTCATTTTTGGTAAATTTCTATTTTTAAATTGAGCAAAATGAAGACTTCGGTTTACCTATTATTGAAAAAAATAACTAATGCTTCCTCTATGAGGAAGCAAATACATTTGCTATCGGGAAGCAAAGTGCTCGTGAAATGAGCACCATATAATTATAAATACAAACAAAGTGGAAACACTCGAGATCGAATTCACAGCTAGTTTTGAAAACTCGTCCGCCATGTTGGATCCGCCATTTTGAATTTTCAAAATATGACTTCAGATTCATTATCAGAGACTCCAAAAAACTTCAGATGCCAAGTTTCATGAAAATCCATTATTTTTTTTAAAATCGTGTGCCATATTGGATCCGCCATTTTGAATGTTTGGAATCTGATTCGTGATTAGAGACCCCAAAACCCCCCAAGTGCCAAGTTTCATGGAAATCCGTTAATTTTTTGAAAACTCGTCATTGTTTATTTTCAAAATTTCTAAAAGTCGCGCCAGAGGTATCCAATTTTTTCTCAAATTGGTATCCTATACTACTTATTATTGAATAGTTACATAATTCTGATACTTCTCTTCTAATATTGAACAAATTCCTGTTTGGTTATACTATTATTTTTTCCCAACAATATTTTCGAAATCGTATTTTCTGAATTAAACATAATATTGATTGATTTTGAGGAGTAATAAAATCTGCTGAAAACTTAGACGAGTGCTTCGAGCCGCAGGTGAATGATGCAATCACACGAGTTACGAATCACCTACGCGCACGTGTATCACGCGCTATTTTTTGCAACGCCCGTCCGAAAAAGTTGTTAGGAGGTGGTAACGAAAACTACTAATTTTATATTGCATAGAGTGGAGTAAAGAAACTTCGTTGAAAACAAAAAATTAGAAAAAAAAATTGTTAACAAAAATTTGAAAAAAAATTTGAAAAAAATTGTAAAAAAAATTGTGAAAAAAAATGTACCGAAAAAAAATGTTGTGAAAAAAAAGATTTGAAAAAAAATTTTGTATGAAAAAAAATTAATAAAAAACATGTTGGCGTTTATGCTCTTTTGCCTGAGGGAGGGGGGTGGGGGGCTACGAAACCCTAAAAACAAAACTTCAATCATTAAAACATCTGTTCAAGTTAAATCTAAATTAATTTCAAGAAGGTACCAGCACCAGTGTTTAAAGTTACCTACACGGATGTGAAGCGCCCAATGGGAAGGTGAGAATCATGAGCATGCAAAACTACCGTAATAAATTGAGGAAATATTTTCAATTTTCATATAGTTGTTCAACGATCAGCGTAGTTATGTTCCGTCTGTTACGGCCTACTTTGAATACATCACAGGTACGTATCATTCGATTATATTTTTTACATAATTTATAGTATATATTTATTTTACATATCTATATGAATATAAATAATATAATAGTATGAATAATATATATATATACATATATTAATTACATTTAATATAATTTGAAATATTTGTAATGTCTTACATTTTTTAGGTACACGTCTCCGGCGATCCTAAAACTCGGAATTTAACTTTAGTAACTTCCACACGGAAAAGGAAATGGGTCGACTGGCTGCCACGCGATGAGAGCACCACGTGCCTTAGACGCATGGGAGGTCAGATGCTTGACTTCGGAGTGTTGCGAAACCTGCGCGAGAGAGTTACCCGCCAACGGCTATAGCAGAATATTAACCTGCTCTGTGGCAACTTTTCTGCCACGTGCTTGGGCTCTAATCGTGGCAGAAAACTCACCATGGACCATGGCAAGTTTTGTGACTTGGCCGTTGGCAGGTAGATCTCCTTTGCAAGTGTCGTCACCCTCCCGAATCAAGAGATTGACCGCCCATGTTTCGAAGCGCGTGGAGCTCACATCGCGCGGCAGCCAGTCGACCCATTCCCTTTTCCGTGCAAGCTGGTTCCATAGTAGTAATTCGGTAAATCGTTTGAAATTTCAGTAAGTGAAATGGGCTATTTAAGAATAATTGATAATATATTATTGAGTACTATTATTCTGCATTAATCGCTTCTTTGATTCCAGAGTATCACTCTAAAAAAAACTACACATTTGCTCAAGTTAAAAAACTAGCATTGTTAACAATGATTAATGGAATCGGAGAAAATATTTCCATTATTAATGTTATTTAATTTTGAAAGAGAACTGAAGGCGAACTTTTGAAAAAAATTTCAGGTTAAAATTGTTCATTTAACCATAGTTATTTATACTTTCATGTTTTTGCTTTCTCTTCAAGTAAAAGTTGCATTTCTGATTTAATTCTAATATTGTAAGACCTATTTTATTCCATGAAAGATTCTCTGAAGGTCTCTTTGGTATGTTTTTATTAAAACCTAATAGTATTCAAGTAAAATATTGTTTATGAAAATAACAATGGTATGATTCCTAAATAATTGAAAAAAGCTTTGCAACTTTTTTACCTAAAGAGAAAGCAAAAACACGATTTTTTATTATTATTATTAGTTCTAGGTTGGGACCTCAGCCGCCCCTGACGCTTGGGTAATCCCGTTGCGTCCCCTTGTGAGCCTAAGCGTGACCCCATAGCCCTCTCCATAAGGAGAGGACCGCAGCCACGCTATTGGCTGATAACTCTGACTCACTGACAAAGTAATTACCTGTGAGTGTTAGACGTTTCCCCGCAATCGCAAAGCCTTTCTCCTTTAGTTGACCTTCAATTAGGTTCACTGCTCTGATTAGGGCCGTCTCCGTCGAGTGACCAGCCCTGTAGGCGTGTTGCTTTTCGTGGACCTTATCGCGGATATATCTATCCACAAGTCTTTCCACTGTTTTTAATAGGAAAGAAGTTAGGCTGATGGGCCGGAAATCCTTGGGTGAAGTATAACCGATCCTACCTGCCTTCGGAATGAAGACTACTGAAGACCCCTCCATGCCGTCGGGCAGGGGCCGCTACAGGCGGAGGCAGAGTAGGCGGCCACCTCCGGGCGCAAAGGGCGAGGGGCGGCGGCCGCTTAAAGAATAATTTTCATGTACTCAATGACAGAAATAAAACTTTTTAAGTTTTGTTAAATTGGATTCTAGCAGAGTCTAAAATCTGAACGAGATGAGTACATTGTATTGCAAGGGGCAAGGGGCGACAGCTTAACAAGAACGTTTTATATACTTATTAACAAAAAAATAAGAAGTCTAAAGTTTCCAAAAATTAGATTCTAGGAAAGCCTAAAGTCTAGATTCAATGAGTTAATTAAAATGCACTTGTTTATTAAGAAAAAAAATTTTCTGAAGTTGACATCGTGTGAGAAAAAAGTTTGCATATTTTGAGATGGCCGATCGCAAAGCAAAACGCCTCTCAGGTGCTCAATATCGCAAGCAAAAATTTGAACGCGATGAAGATAATGAAAAAAATTATTCATTATTTGAATATTTAAAAAAAAGTGATGATATACAAGTGATTTTTCTGGCTGTAAGTGATCAAGTTGCAGAAGCTGTTGAGCAAGTCCAGGAACATGAATATAAGGAATGTTTTCATGCGATCTGTAATAATTTTACCTTTACACTCAGTTACCATTTTCAAAAGTTGAAAATAACTAAGCCAATTTTTTGAGATGTTGCGAAAGTTTGTTTATATTTATAATATAAACTTGATAATTTTTTTCTCATAATAACACCAAACTTGGTGTAAAAAGTATCAAAGTTTCAAATAATGATTATACTCACCACATGATTGAAAAATTTCTAGACGATGATATTTTTATAAATATTAATAAAATTTATATGAATATGATAAATAATGAAGTTTCGCGATAATAGATTTTATGCTTTCACGATGATTCATTACAATAAGTTTAAAATTGAAAGCTCTTTCGGGTTTCAATCCTGTGCGAAACTAGGAATATTACCGACGATTCGTGAATATTGCAGTACTGTATAGGACTGTAGGTACAAATATAGAATTAGGTATGACCTTTTGAGTTTTTTTTATATGTTTTTATTTTTGAGAATGGCCCCTGCTCTACCGATAAGCTTCTTACCCTCATTTATGCGCCTATCTAACTCTCCATCTATTTTTCCTTCGCTAGTGAATAGGCTATCCAGATATACGTACTTATCAATTTGTTCTAATCCCTCATCATTTAGGACAATTTTGCACATTGTTTTCTCACTTTTTCCTTCAAACACCATGATTTTTGGTTTATTTACGTTAATTTTGAGGCCCACGTTCTTCATGCTTGTATTAGTTCATTCAGCATTCTTTGTCAGTCCTCGATTGATTCTGCCATAACAATCTTGTCATCTTCGAAAGCTAACCCACGTACCCTCACTGTCTCGAGATCTAAATCTTCTTCGTCGAAGAGGGCCATTCTTAGACACTAATCCATAAACATGATAAATAGCCATAAGGACATAACGCATCCTTGTTTCACGCCTTGCATAATATCGAACCAGTCACTCAGTTTCCCATTAACCCTTACAATCGCTTTACTACCTGTATATATTGTTTTTATTGCTTTTAGGAGCCATCCATTGACTCCGTACTCTTCAAGGACTTCCCACAGTTCACTTCTATTTACCTATTCAAATGCTTTTTCCAAATCAACAAATGCACAGAAAACTTTCTTTTCTACTGTTAAACTTTTTTCTGTGGCCTGTCTTAAGCTAAATATTTGATCCACACATAATTGCCCTGGCATAAATCAACTTTGGACTTTCCATATCTTTTCTTCTGTTATTTTTATTGCCCAACGAATAAGTATTTTCAAACATGTTTTATTTACGGTACTTAATAAGGTGATACCTCTGTAATTGTTGCAGTTGCTTTTATCTCCCTTTCTTTTGTATAATGGTACGATAATCGCTTTTCTCCAATCTTCTGGGACTTCTCTCGTCTCGAGACATAAATTTATCAATTTGCACAAACTGTGAGGTATGCACTCTCCACCGTATTCAAGAATTTCAACGTTAAAACTGTCTACACCAGCAGCCTTACCGTTTTTTATGTTCCTAAATATATCTCTAACCTCAGTGACACAGACTTCTTCAATTGTGTTTTCTAATGCATTATGTTCTACGTCGCAGTTATGTTGCCCTATATCTTCACCTTCTGGTAATTCTTTAGAAGAGTCTTTCGAAGCGTCTATTATCCCGTCTGTATCATATAGGATTTCACCTTTGCTGTTTCTCATGCCGACAAACTCGGTACTTTTACTTTCCTTCATCTCTTTAAAAAATAGTTTCATGGTTCCTTCAAAGTCTTTTTGTATTTTCTTCTCTTCTTCTGTTCTGTTTTTATCTTTTCTTTCCTTGCCTAGTCGTTTAACTTCCTCCTTTTGTGCCTGTAATCATTTTCAAATGTATTTCTCTCCTCATCGCTATGACCTGTGATGTTCAACGTTCTCTTGTACGTTTCTTTCTTTTCTTGCTTTAGCGAAAGGGAGACGTCAACCTTTTACTTGAAACTATGTGAATTGTTGATTGCTGATTGTGGTTGAATTATCTTGATGGTTCTTGAAAAATGAATATTTCATTCAACAATAACAAGATCTACTTCACATGATTACTTTCCCTCTAAAAATAATTAGGATATAATGTAGTAATTTATTTAATTGTCAATTTATATATAAATGACTTATTACTATTTATCATAATTATTAATAATAATGATTGTTATCCATTATGATTATTATCAATTTTAATTATTCATTAAGATTATTAATAATCATTATCATGATTTCTTACGATTTATTCTTCATTTAATTATTATTATAACAGTTATTATGATAGTCTGAAGCGGCCCCTGCCGTCGGGACATATGCCAACGTCAAACTAGCCCTAGCAAGTCTCACTAGCGGCCCTATGATGATCTCTCCAGCCCTCTGTAAGAGGGCTGGATATATGCCATCCGGACCAGGACACTTGTAAGGACTGAAGGATTTCAGAGCCCATCTGACCCTGACAGGAGTGACAATCTCGTTGGCCAGCCGTCGTTTGGGGCCCAGTTGGGCCACAGGTGACTTTGCTTGCCTCTGAGTTGCCGTCTACCCTTCTCCAGACCTTGAAAAGCTTGGGAAATTTGCCCTGATCAGATGGACCAAGGTATCCCCGTCCGCCTCTGAGTATCCCCCTCCGGGCAATTTCAGAGTGCCGAGAAAAGCGTCCGGGTTTCGAGAAAGCAGCCTGTCCAGTCTAGCCACCTCAGCTCCCTTCTCGATGTCTATGCAAAGGTTGGTCCAGCTCTCCTGCTTTCCCTTACATATTGCACCTCTGTATTCGTCCCTCATCCTTGCGAATGACGTCGATAGTTCCTTCGTTTTGCTAGTACTGCCAGTACTTCAAATAACTATTGCTAAATAAACAATTTTTACTTGAAATATTTTTTCTAAAGATCGACTTCAGATCTCTTTCAAAATTAGTTACGATTATGGATGAGAATGTTTTCCGAAATTTCATGAAACATTTTTAAGAATGTTCATCTTTAAGCTTGAGATAACTAAAACTATGAGGATTTTTTTTTATCAAGAAAAATATGTTTTAAGATTTGCACATGCAAAAAATATATTTATTTTCATAGCTGAAAGATATATTTTATTTTACCCCATTTTGAAAATGTCCTGGGTAATAAAATCAGGAGGATAAAAAATTAAGTGGTATTTTCAGTGCAATGTTAGCCAATTTGAAAATGTTCTAGGATTTTGTCCATATGCAGGCTCTTGGAAAGCGCCTTCAATGCTTGTGTATTTTAAAGATTTTTAAAGTGATTTATAAAATTAAGGAAAATATTCACATGGTTAAACTTAAGAAAATTTGAAAGTGTCTCATTTTTTTTATATAGCTGAATTTATAATTCTTTATTTGAAACAAAGTATTTGGAGTTTCGTGTTTTTTCGCTCGCTTCAGATAGGAATTACAATTTTGATTCTATCTGTAACATTCACAGATTATTTTGTCCTTTAAAAGACTTTCACAATTCTATTTGTGGGAGTTTTATTACAAATATGCTAGAAAATTGTTATACAAAAAGTTTATTAACAATTTGTTTTATAAAATTGTGACTTGTGTGAAACTTATATCTTTTCAAAAAACTCGCAGTAATAGAATATGTAGAGAATCTTTTTAGGAACGAAACTCACAGAAGTTGAATCTAAATTAGAATGGTTATTTAAAGCAAAAGAAAAAATACAAAAAATTCCAAATAACTTATTTTAAAGAAGCAATTACATGTTCAAGCATGTTTTCAAGCAACTTATAGATTCTCTTTCAAATTTTATTATACTTAACAAAACAATATGTCTATTTTCATCAA
Source organism: Andricus quercusramuli (assembly GCA_932178445.1). Lineage (NCBI taxonomy): Eukaryota > Metazoa > Arthropoda > Insecta > Hymenoptera > Cynipidae > Andricus > Andricus quercusramuli. Next base: position 235,869 of record CAKNXH010061039.1, on the reverse strand, counting down.
TTTTATAAAGCATCTTTAATATTAATTTTATATTTCATTAAAGCATCCTTGACTAAGCTCAATTATAATTTCCATTTTTTAACTTGAAAAACATTTGTTAATTCATCACTAAAATCTCCGTAACAAATGTATTTCGCAGGAAGCTTTTAACTTTTTAGATATAACCTTGGAATATTTTTGAATATTTGAAATTAAGAAATTAACTTTTTTTAGAACATGGACGTATGTACGTGAAATGTAATTAGAACAGAAGTACCTGTAAATTGTTACTAATACTGTGATATTATCTTAAGTATAAAGTATTCTAAGTGCATAATTTAAGCCGCCAACTGTGCGTTAGTTTCTAATGTCTCTTTCGAAAACAAAAGTAAAGAGGTCATGTAAATTTCTAGGCTGCGAAAATAAGTACTGCAGTGCAGATGACAAGAGTAGTACAAAACCACGCTTTCAGAGATTTCCACGAGATAATCAAAATCGGAAAAATGGCCATAACAAGAAAATGAAGAAATTTATTGAATCCAGAATTAATTAATTATTATCAATGTTATACTTACAATCATTCTTCAAAATTCATTAGAACTAAATATGCTTTAGAATATTTGAAACAGTTTATTTAACTAATGTTACTTTGATTCTTTTCTTTTATCGTAGGAGAAACTGCAATTGTTTATTCAATTCAAATGACCTCAGCTCATTTTATTCGTCTAAGGATGAATTGTGTACATTCTATTTGGCTTCATTTATTATGATTTTGTACTTCCAATTTGTATGAATTATAAAGTTATTCTTATGTACATATATCTTCGGAAACCGCCACCCAATTATTTTTATACTAATTTTTAGGATATCTAAACACTAATTATTCCCATACTTCTTTTTTGTAGTCCCTGACTATTTTCTTAAATAATTTTAAATGCAGCATTCTCCCAAAACAAAATTAGAGACTGGAGACTTAACTGGAACGATATATTTCTACAGCAAGCTCCAATATATCTTCCAGAGCTTTCTTATAAATATATTCATTTTAAAGATAAAAAAATAAAATTTCAATAAATTTCTTCAAATATCCTGGTATAAGTTTCTTTTTTGAAAAATACTTGATTAATATTTTTACATGAGAAAAATATTTAACATTTATATTTGTTGTTACGTTATATACTCTGTAATAAAATATTTTTGAATTTAAAATTGTTTTGTTATTTTTAAATATTTGTGTTACAGTAGTGTTCGATTATTTATAATAGAAATATTTTTGTTTAATATATGTATGTCTTAACTTTAAGTTTTTTCAAACGCTTTGATTCTTTTTAGATCGAAATAATAAAATAATAGGTAAACATTTTTCTACGAACACGTAAAAAGTCACGGGGGATTTTCAAATTGTGATTATTTGTATTGAAAGAGAGTGAAGAAAATGCTGAAAATTAACAATTATACGTAAAAATGTAGTTTTTTATTTTTGTTTCATATTTGGGGCATTGTGGAGGGGGGGGGGGGGGGGTAATGCTTGGTTAATATTGGAAGTTATTGGTATGTTTTTATTTTGTCAACATTCCTCTTCAATTCCTAACAAATTTAATATTGGAAATTTAGAACAACAGCCAAATACAGATTTTCTTTTTTCGGAAATGGAAACTTTGTGGGGTTTCTTCCCTTATAGAGTAAACAAAATTTTGCAATGCATTTTTCGACCACCCTAATATGTATGCTTAAATTATTACTCGAATTATTGCCGTCCTTTTAATGCCCTCTTCATTAATTTCACAATTCATTCCTGGATGAATTGATTCAAAATTTTGTTTTATTATTTATTGATCTAGAAAAAGCCTTTGACAAAGTAAATAGAAGTAAACTTTGGGAAGTCCTTAAAGAGTATGGAGAAAATGGAGGGCTCCTACAAGCAATAGAAACAATATATACAGGTAGTAAAGCGAGTGTAAGGGTAAATGGGAAACAGAGTGAATGGTTCGATATTATGCAAGGCGTGAAACAAGGATGCGTTATGTCCTCGTGGCTATTTATCATATTCATGGATAAGTGTCTAAGAACTGCCCTCTTCGACGAAAAAGGTGTAGATCTCGAAACCGTCAAGGTACGTGGGTTGGCTTTCGCAGATGACAAGATTGTTATGGCAGAATCAGTCGAAGACTTGCAAAGAATGTTGAATAAACTTAATACAAGCATGAAGAACATGGACCTCAAAATCAACGTGAATAAAACGAAAATCATGGTGTTTGAGGGAAAAAGTGAGAAAACAATATGCAACATTGTCCTAAATTATGAGAAATTAGAACAAGTTGACAAGTACGTATATCTAGGTAGTCTATTCACTAACGACGGAAAAATAGATGGGGAATTAGATAGGCGCATAAATAAGGGTAAGCAGGTTATCGGTAGCGCAGCGTCCATCCTCACAATTAAAAACATATCAAAAAAAGCTAAAATGGTCATACATAACTCTATTTTCGTACCAACTGTACTATACGGTAGCGAGACATGGACCTGTCAAGAAAAGGACAGGAGTAAAATCAACGCGATCGGCATGAAACCTCTGCGCATAACATGCGGGAAAACACTGATGGACAAAGTACGAAACGAGATAATCCTCAAAGAATGTGGTACAGGGGAGACACTAGTTGACATATGGGAAAGAAATCAGCTAAGGTGGTTCGGACATCTTGAAAGAATGAAAGATGAACGACTGACCAAGCAAGTGTATAAAGCTAAAGTAAATGGCAGAATGCCCAGAGGTAGACCGCCGAAAGAGTGGTTAGAATCTGTGAATGAGACACTAATACGAAGAGACATAAGAAGCCATAAAAATACAAGAGCCTGCATGAAAAAATGCATGGACGTGAATGAAGCTAGAGTAGTATGCCAGGACAGAAATGTTTGGCGACAAATAGTTTATAAACAGAGTGACAATAGAGTGAATGATGCCTGAAAAAAAGACCTTGGATACTAATGGGGATGTGGCGACCCCATCGCCCGAGAGCTCCGGCTCTTGCAGTCAGCCGCGTTGCTTTGGGCTAACTCCCCAATGCAACGAATTATGCGGTTACGACACAAGTATCGCGCAGTGCCACCCACAATAGGCCTCTCTCGGATGGAGGCCATGGTTCAGTTGGGAGTGGCAATAGGAACGAACCGAGGCGACGACCAGGCAATGACCCCGGACAAACGCGAGAACATCGATTTAAATGGTCGGACCAACTCAGGAGGGACCTTCTTACCTGTTGGCAAAGAAGCTCACCGGCGCGGAGAGGATTTATGAAGAGGCTACATGACCGTTGGGGCAATATGCATCCGGAATATGCTCATAAAACGCCTCAGTATTTAAGAGATCAGGTATCCTTCTTGCGAAAAAACGGATATGGAGCTCTTTATCAACAGGAAGAGGAGCAACATCCTCCAGCGAACATTCCACCCGTTCCAGAAAGACCACCTTTGCAGGTGGCCGATAATGCCAACATGAGAAGTAGGAGATCTATCCACCAAAAAGTCTTCCTCAGGATGGACAAATTAGCTGAAGCTAATACTGCTCTTCCCGATTTGCTCCCTGAAGATGTTAATCTCTGGAATCTGAACTGTGTAGTTTACGAGAAGGCGGTCTCCCTGCTTAGCGACGATAGAAGTAACGATACTTCGGTACGTCTGAGTAAGACACGCGAGCGTATTGCACAGCTTCAATTCAAAATTGAAACGGCGAGACGGCATGCATCAAATGTTCAGTGCGTGATTAGCTACATAACATCAAATAAAAAGTTCACTCCAAAAGTCAGGACACTTTCTCAAAACTTAAATAAAGAAAATCACACGCTGAACAAGTGTCGACTGTTGACCATCAAGCAACACTAGACGCAAAAAATATGATCTCTTTCAACAGCGAAACAGCGCCTTGAACGGCGAGTTGAGTGGATTCAGGAAAATTCCACCTTTTCTACTAATCCTTCCCGTCTGTTCAATAAAGCATCATGTGTAGTTAAAAATCCGCCTAGTCGAGAAGAGATTCAAGTCTTCTGGGAGCAAGTATATGGAGATACTTATCAGCTAAATGAAGACGCTTCTGATATATCACTCATTCGTAACTTTTGCCAAAGGCAAAGGTTACAAGGTCCAGAGGAAAAGTGTCCACTAATTACTGCTGAAGAAGTGAAGAAAGTTATCGCTAGAACTAAGAACTTTTCGGCGCCAGGGCCAGATAAAATCAAAAACTTTTGGTGGAAGAAGTTTACTTCTACGCACCAACATCTAGCTCGTATATTTACTACTTTCTTAAACGGAGAACAACCCGTCCCGCAGTGGCTAGTGGAAGGATGCACGGTATTGATCCCTAAGGCTGGAGATTTGTCATGTCCAAAGAACTACAGGCCCATAGCTTGTTTAAACACCAGCTACAAGCTATTCACTGGCATCCTCAAAGAGAGGATATTGACATCTATCGAGCCGGTATGGAGTGCAATAGTCGAACAACGTGGATGCAAGAGAGGGCTGGCAGGTTGCAGGGAGAACCTGTTAATAGACAGGTGTATTACCCAGGACTCGATCAGGTATCGACGCAATCTGTCCATGGCTTGGATTGATTACCATAAGGCATTCGATAACACGAACCATGAGCTTCTTATCAAGCTCCATGAGTGCATGGAGGTGCATCCAAAAATAGTGAGATGCATGAAAGAGCTTATGCTCTTGTGGCGGACAAGATTTGTCATAACATCTGACAAAAGACAAGTGACTACAAGCTTTGTCACATATAAGAGGGGGGTCTTTCAAGGAGACGCTCTAGGTCCGATACTTTTCTGCATTTCCCTTTTGCCTCTATCTATTGTGCTCCGAGGCAAAAGCTCTGGATACCTATGTGGCCCGCCGAACAGAAGAGAATATAAGGTCAACCACCTTTTTTACAAGGACGACCTTAAACTCTTTGCTTCCTCAAAAAAGGACCTTAACATCCTTGTAGATGCGGTAAATAGGTATTCTAAAGCGATTGGCATGAGCTTCGGACTGGACAAGTGTGCCTGCGTCCACCTACACCAAGGAAGACTAGAAACTACATCATCCAGTGACGATCAGGATGTTCAACTCATAGGCGGAGATACCATTCAACATCTTGGTATTGGAGATACATATACATATCTTGGAATACCGCAAGCGGAAACCCAGAATGTGCATAACTTGAAAACGGCCCTTGGAAAAAGGTATCGCTAAATTCTCAGAAAAATTTGGGCTTCCGAATTACCTGGAAAGAATAAGATCCAGGCGACCAATATGCTGGCCGTTCCTATACTGCTCTACACGTTTGGTGCAGTAAAATGGAACGTCGATAAGTTAAAACAACTTGATCGAAGCACACGCAAGATGATGACAATACAACGAAGTCTTCATCCTAGATCTTCCGTACCTCGAATATATCTCCCTCGCGATAAAGGGGGTAGAGGATTGCTAAGCTTAGAGTGTCTTCATCGAAGAACGGTTCTGGCTACAGCCTGCTCAGTTCTAAAAAGCACGGATTCCCTTATGCGACTCTTACATCAACATGAAGTCGCCAATGCTGCGGTGTTTCTATACCATGCAGCAGATAGGGCCGCAGAGGAGCTTGACCTCCCATTTAATTCCAGCGACATTACACATGGCCTAGCATCACTAACACCTCTGGTGCTCAAAAGTCGTATACAGGAAGCAGAACATACGCTCCTACTAAGAGAACATGCTGAGAAACCCCTCCATGGTAAGTTCTACGGCATCCTACGTAGAGAAGAGCTCTCGATGGGTCTGTCCAACATGTTTCTCAAGTCTGCTGGATTGAGATCGGAGACCGAGGGATTTCTTTTTGCCTGTCAAGACGGCGTCATAGACACCTTAGTTTAACGCGAGCGCATAATCAATGTACCTGTACGCGATACCAACTGCCGGGCGTGCAAGCAAGAGCCCGAAACACTTGGACATGTTCTTAGTGGATGCTCTAAATATGCACGCTGCGCGTACATAGAGAGACACAATGCAGCTCTGAAAGTGATATATTACCATCTTAGGCATTTCTATGGTGTTGATCTATTGCCCGTCTTGCCATACGCCCAGGGGGAACTCGAGTCAGTTGTGGAGAATCATCAGTGTAAGATCTACTGAAATTTCTCATTCTCCACCAATCAACGTATCAGTGCTACGAAGCCTGACATTGTCCTCCAAGATCTGAAGAACAAGATCATTTACGTGATTGAATTCTCGGCACTAGCCGATGGTAATATCACGGCAAAGGAGGGAGAAAAACGGGCGAAATATCAAGCACTTCTTTCCGAGCTGAGTAGGCTGTACCAAGGCTACAAAGTTCATCTTATAATTCTCATAATCGGCTGCCTTGGAGGTATGAAAGCTTCATTTATTGGCCAACTCAACAAGATTCCGGCTTGCCAGCGTCAGGCTCATTTCATCGCGAACCGGATGCAAAAGGCTGTTCTCCTGGGATCACTCCATCTGGTCCGTCAACACTGTTCCTCTTAAATTCTGAAAAGATTGGTAGATCTAAAAAAGTATCCAGAGGTGAAACCTTCATCTCCAACTGTCTTGTCTGCCGCGTAAGGTCATCCGCGGCTAGAGACCTGACTCCAAGGAACAGTGTTGCCCGATGTTATCACGCGTAAATTTCCCGCTCTTGCTTACCTTCTAGGACAGAAGGAGCAGAAGCGGATGACGTACACGTTCCAGTAGCTTTGGGATTGGTTTCTTTAGGAATCATGATCGAAGCTTCCGGAGCCTACAACTTCTCATAATAATAATAATAACATGGTAGCTCCAAGAAAGCATCCAGAGGCGACTGGTGTCACCTTCAACACTCACGGCCGCTGTGTAAGGATAACAGCGGCAAAGCCAAACTGCAAACTACATCATGCTTCTAATTTTGTATCTACAACATCATCGTAAATGATTTCAAACAACGTATTGAAATAACTTATAACATCCTGATCTCATCAGTCACTTGACTTAGTCCGTGGCTATGACGAAAAACCGGGTTCACCCGAGAAAAAGTTTGAAAAAAAAAAAATAATAATAATAATCCACGGCCGAATGCGGCCGAGTATTACCGACTGCGAGCGATTACGAGGGACTCTACGTCGACCTGAAAGTGGACGTGATGCTTTTAAATCTAATAGACCAGGAGCCCATGACATAAATGATGTAATTACAGGTGTAAGGACAATTTTCACCTGAAAGGTTCGGCAAAGGTGCCAATTTTTATGGTTCATTGCGGTTACGGGTTCAAGCTTGAAAATTTGTGTACATGTACAAGATGACATATAAATGGCACGTGGGCATTTTTAAGGAACTTACCTGAGTCATAAAGTGCTTTCTGGCACCTTCATAGGTGGCGGAAATTCAGGTGAAAATTCTTGATATTGATTTTACAGGAAAAATTTCAAACAAAAGTTGTTCTGCTTCGAAAGATGGATATTTACATTCCTATATCATTTTTTGATATAATTGATACATTTCGAGAAAACATCGATTAAAATATACGAGAACAATCGAAAGCTGTTTTTCTCTCCAGCAAGTCATTTTTTCGAAAATTATCAGATAAAGTGTCTTTCAAAAATTAAATAAATGAAAGGAAAAGGGAATTTGAAATTAGGGCTACAAAACAGAAGGCTGCACGGTTCAAGTTTTTTACAAATGTAAGTTTCCGTACATAATATAAACATAACCTAAAAGTTGTATTTTATTGATTACAATTAGGCTGATACCTCCAGATTATAATCTTACAACATTATCAGGGAACTGGAAATGGGATAAAATCTATCTTTAAATATTGTGCTTAAAAACCTACATTTCCAAGATTTTTAAATTCCTTCAGAGTTTTAGTTTGAAAGATATTCGATTAAAATAACACTGACGAAATTAATCAATTTCATAAAATACCAAAGGTTTTTGGCGTTTGACAAATGTCTCCGTAAATTTACGTATGAAATTTTCTTTTGTAAATCTGAAGAAATATTGGACAAATTAGTAAATGTGTTATTCTATATTATTTCGTACGTTTGAAAAATGTTTATACTTAAGTATTGTATAATAGTTCTGTCATCCTGATGAAACAACTTATTACCTAAATTTTAGTGCAAAAAATTTTTTTTTTCAATTTCCATAAGGAAACGTAAGTTTATTTTCATGATTTTAGTTCATGAGAAAAAATTTACCACTGGAAGAAAAAACTTCAACTTCAATTCAGAGCGTACTGAAAAAAGCAGCGGAAAGAGTTATATCTTCAAAAAATAATGTTCCATCAATTGAAGATAAATCTGAAGAAAGTAGTTCTGCAGAAACTTCAGAAATACGAGCAGAAGATGAAACAATGATTATTGCTGATGATAATCTTCAAGAAAAAGAAGACTCTTTTGCAACAAAAGTACAAAAAACGACTGAATTAAAGTTTATTTAGACTATACCGTCTATCACATATACAATACATATGTCAGTAACAAAAATAATTACAATAAATTTACAGATAAAATTTTTTCTAAAACTATCGTGGTATTTCCAGCATTTCTACAATCATTCTAATGAATTTTTTATAGCTAATTGTGTCAATTGAAGATAAAACACCTTTCAAAAATATTACTTGGTCAGCACATGTCGACGATTCAGTAAAATAAAAATAAAAAACAAAAATATGTGGTCTGAGTGATTATTTGCGAGTCTTAGCTGAGATAAACCCCTTTTAAAATGTAAGTCCATTCAACAAGTGAGATAGGGCTGAATTTCCATGATTTAAGAAAATATAAGGCCAGACCTGCAGGCTCCTAGAACGGGTCCTAGCTTCCAAATCCCTTCTAAGCAAGGCTCTCATGTAACCACCCAAAACTACGCTCGCACCAGAAGCCAGGCCTTCCAGAGAAGCCCCGCTTCATAAGAGCAACATGTTACATGCCTCAAAATAATGTCTGAGTTGCGAATACCAGTTTGAATAATTATTTCTGGGCTTAGACCTTGCCAGACCAATTATTCTCTCTAAGCACTGTCTTGGATACCGTGAAGAGTCCATACAAGAAATTTTTTCAATCCAAGACAGAGTCCTAGCGAGGACAATACAGGACAATGATGGTCTACCCACTTCTAATCTCACTGCGTAGTTCGGAGTGTTGGTTGGAAATTGAAGCAGTCTCTTAAAGAAACTCAGCTGAACCCTCTCCAGAGCCTCAAGAGAAGCCTGACCCCATACTTGGACCCCGTATAATAGTGAGGTATTAACCAAGCTTTCAAACAATTTAATTTAGGGTGACCAAGAGTCTATTCTAAAACTGTTTATGACCGTCAAAGTAGCACCCGCCGCCACATTTGCTGAACTAACAAATTTTCTCGTGGCATCAACATACTTACAACAGTTACTATGAATTACACCAAGATAATTATAATTGTCTGTTACCTCAATTCTATCATCGCCAAGATGCAGCTGAAAATGATTTAAAGGATTTGAAGAATCAATTGAAAGGAGTAGAAGTAGCATGAAGCAGTGGACTAGATGGCATTAATTTCCATGAAAAAGTTAAGACACTAAAAAAAAAAGATCGAAATAGCCCAGCAAAAAGTTCAAAGGCTGAAAGATAATGCAATACGTCAACAAAAATTCAAGAAAAATCGATCCATTTATTTAAAAGATATATGTTCCAAAGATAAAAGTACAGCAAAGAAATTAAAAGTCAGAAATAAACCTGGTCAACCGCTGAAAGAAATCGATCAGTCTGATTTACTCAAAACTATTCTAAAAATTGCCATGCTTAGATGTTCTGCGGATGAAAGACGAAGAACAGAAACAATAAGATCTTGGAGAACACTGGATGATTTACACGCTGAATTACTTGAAATGTGGTTTTCTTTGTCCCGAAGTGCAACGTACCTCCGACTGTTGCCAAGAAAATCAAATTCCACGGAAGGCAAACGGCATGTTTCAACCGTTCCTGTTAAATTATGCAGAGCCCAATCAGACTTGCATAAAACTCATGCTGATCAGGAATTTTGCACTTTGGCTATCCGAGCATTAGAATCTCTTACTTCTCTTCTAGGCCCTGAGCAGGTTTTCTTCTTATCTCAATATGACTATTAAACATGACTATTAAATATTTTAAGATGTTTGATTCAGACGCTCTATTTATTGTAGCCAATGCACCTGGTCGCAGTGCATACAACAGGGTGGAGAGAAGAATGGCACCATTAAGTCATCAATTGTCGAGTTTGATTATACTTCATGATTCACTTGGAAAATATTTGGATGCACAAGGAAGGACAATAGACGACACCTTGGAACTTGATAATTTCACACGAGCAGGAGAAATACTGGCCGAATTATGGAATTTAATGATCATTGATGAGAACGTTGTTCTAACTATGAACTTCAAGCAGAGGAATCTGATGAATGGTACAATAAACACGTCAGAGAATCTCAATATCTGCTTCAAATCTCGAAATGTGATGATAGAAACTGCTGTCAACCATTGAGAAGTGACCTGCGTGCTATATTACCTGATGGTTTTCTTCCACCGCCCTATCCTCTGAAACAATCATCTAGACTTACTGTTCCAAGCATTGAGGATAAAACTGCAAAGTTTGCTTCTCTTCAGACAAGATTATCAGTAAAAATTCATCCAAACTCTGAGGCTTTCACTAAAATACCAAACGACTACTACTGCCCTTCGATTAAGTCACGTTTGAAAGACAGAGTGTGCAAAGATTGTTTTCTGTACTTTGCATCAAACAAAGCTTTGCAACTGCATAGACAGAAATCAAATCCAAAAAAACCCTACTTAAACCTGTGTTAGTACGTCCTAAACGTATAGCTGCTCAACGAGCTGATGAACGGTTGTACATATTACGTGAAGATTGTGGTTCGGAAGATGCTGAATGGCTCGAAAAAGATGATATTATTTTTGATGAAACAAATGAAATAGATCCTATTATTTCGATGAACGTCTGTAAGGTACAGATTATTGAATCGCTCTCAGATTGGATGGAGAATCCTTGGATTTCAGACAATTTTGTCCCTGAGACAACCCTTTGAGAGTCCTATGAAGAATTTCTTGGTTTTAAATTCATAGTCTACATACTTGTTTCTATAATAATTCGTTCATTAATATTTTGAAAGTGTTTTTGAAAAAGTTTTGTTCCTAATATATTATAAAAGTTGTCTGTGATGCATTGTAGTTACAGATTGTAAAAATGTTATCTTAGTTCGTCTTTGCAAAAGTTTTGGTCCTAATATATTATAAGAGTTATCTGTAATGTATTGTATTTGCAGATTGTAAACATGCTGTCTAAGCTTCATGCATTAGTTAAAAATGTAAAAATTCACAATAAACGGTGCGATGTACATAAAAGGTGCAAAAATAATGTTAGGAATTAATAATTTGCTGTTGCATCGTTTGATAATCATCTAGATGTCATAATATTTATTTTTCACATGTAAATACAGAAAAGTTTTAAATTCTCAACGTTACGTAACGTAACGGGGGGGCGGGTGTTCTCGAGCGTGTTACACGGCGTTACACAGGGGTAGAGGGGGCTAAAATCGCCAAAAAGTGCGTTACGTAACGTAATACTTGAACGGCCCCATACAGCTACTTATCATAATGTATATTATATTAATTATTGTTTTCACATGCAAGCAAACATGTACAAATACAAAAAATAAGGAAATAATTTGGCCAGGAATTCTACGATTTTTAATACATTTTTGCCACACTTGTTACAATATATCGGCATTTAATTTAACACTCTTCAATTTAGCAATTAAAAATTTTAATATTGAAGAATATTCAAGCATATTAAAGAATATTACAGGAGTAATTATTACAACTGTGCGAACATAATGCTTTAATATCCCTTACGATATCCCTTATATTATTATTAATTTTATTTAATTAAAAACTCAATTTCCTTTTTGTCAATAAGTCCACAATTTCCTGAACCCTTAAAAACGTTTTGCACAATCGTGTCATTCCGTAATTTATGTCTTGCACGTTATGAGTTTGATAAAATTAGACTCCGAGTTCTCGAAAACATGCTGACGTGATAGTGCATTTCTTTTAACTGATCCGTAAGCCATGGGAACAACATGAAACAGAAACAGTTGTATTCTGTTGCAAAATCAACGTAGAAAATCCATTTTATTATGCATATTTCAAGTTTGAATTTCAAACGAGAATTCCAGCACAAATATTTATATTCTAAAATGAAATCAGTTGCTTTTTTATGCAGAATTTTAATAAAAAAACTTTCACACAGGTCATTTTTCTGTTATCCGAACCAGATAACAGCATGAAGAGATCAAGAGTGTGATTCGACCTTCAGATGACCTTTATTGGAAATTTTTATCTAGGGGTCACAAACCAAATGCGAACGTAAAATATCCCGGTCTTTCAGAATCAGCGGTCAAAAACGCGTTTCTATTTGATAAATAAAAGTTGACCTCCAAATGACCACTCTGACATGATGGAGTCAAACAGACCCCGGATTCAGATTCAGCAACCCTAGAAACGTATAAGAACCGTGGTTTTCTCCGCTCAAACTTTTTCTTTTTCAATTTGACCTTGGAATGACCTCGATCCTGACCTGGTGTGGTCACACAGACCCCGTATTCAGATTCAGCTACCCCAAAAGCGTATCTAGGTATGGTCGTCTAGTCTGATGCACAGAACACTTTTTTTGTGAGACTGTGTTATATAAAAAAGATATAATTTTAGTATTTATGGAGTGAAATAAGGCATTTCAATTTTGAGGTGATTTTCTAGTTTTAACGATCTTAAGCATTTTAAGCTCATATTTTTCGTGTAAGCAGTACCTTACAATGAACATTATAAAGATACCGGTCAGATCACTCAGTACTGGAACCTGGAATTTTTATGCAAGTAGTATCTCACAATGACCATTACGAAAATATCGATCAGAGCGCTCGGTACCGGAACTTGGCCAGTCAGCCAGCCCTCGCAATATGTCGAAAAACTCAAGTTTAAGCATTTGAGGAAAGCTAAAATTTTTGCGTAAGTAGTTATACCTACAATGACAATTACAAAAATACCGGTCAGCCAGTCCAGTTCCAGAACCTGACCAGTCAGCCCCTTACCCCCGAAAATATTTTATAAAAAGGCGTCTACTTTTTTCCTGTGTCAAATTAGGTAATTTTTTTAATATATCGTTGTGTCATTATATATATAATAGTGCTATGCTATATGCATAGTTATCCTTATATATTAATCCTATTTTCATATTTTTCCCACTAGGTCTACAATTTTTTGAATGTACGCTTTTTTCAGTATTGTTCATAATCAAATCGATCAGACCGCGGAGTACCAGAACGTGTCCAGTAGTCAGCACCACCTCAAAAATGTTTAAAAACGTTTGTCAGCTAAGCATTTGGGGAAAGCTCAAATTTTTTCTGTAAGTAGCACAATGATTATTTCATACTTATTATATATATATATATATATATATATATATAATTTCGGTTTCGGTTTCGATTCCCTTGGAATAGAACCGAAGGGCTTATGACAAAGCCACCCAACGCGTCCTTGGGTTGCGGATAAAGGGTCCCCGTACCAAGGGTTTCTGCTGAATATGGATACAATAATTAATAAGCAGTCGCGGACAATTGTCCAGGGATGGTCCCGAAGGAATAACCCCTAAGCGAAGGTGTGCGAACCGTGCCGAAAGCTGCATGGCACCTGGGTGAGGTGTCTTTAACGGTGACTCTGGGATATCGGGCGATGTCTCAGAGTAATAGCCTTATCCTTGCACGCGGGGCTCTACAAGGATGGACGAACCCTTTCCCTAGCTGCTCGTGGGAACAACAATGGAACCAACAAACCACCAAAATGTTGTAGATGCGGTTCAAAACGATCGAACGCGCAGAGCACCCGACAATGGATCGGCAAACAATGCCGATCATCCTAGAGTTCGGGGTGCTGAAAATAATTTAGATGGAAACACAACGACGAACCGGCGAAACGCCCACATTGAGTGGACGGATCAACTTAAGAATGATGTGTTAGACTGCTACGATGCCAGTATTGTCCCTGTTCGTGGAGGCTTTATGGCGCGTATGCATACTCTGTGGTGCCAGAAACACCCAGAGCTTCAACACGTTTCGCATCAGTCTTTGCGAAATCAAGCCGACTACCTCCGCAAAAATGGATATGTACGCGGAGCGCTTCCTCAACCGCTACTTGAACAAGCTGCAGACGAAGATAAAACGACATTAAGATCAACCGCAGAAAGCAGGCACCTTCTGGAAGATGATCGCAATTTCAGTACAAGGAGGAACATCAACATGCAAGTTCCTCTTAAGCCCCAAGATCTGGCTGAAATGGATGCCTCCCTTCGTGGAGATATCTCGCAAGAGTCCGACCTCTGGACCATCAATTGCTCAGTTTATGGTGCTGCGAGAGCTTTGGCTGATTCAAATCGAAGGCTCAAACCGACGATGGATCAAAAGACAAGAAGAGGCTTGCATCAACTGAACAAGAAAATTGGATGGGCAAGACAGAATGCGTCCCGTGTTCAATGTGTGATTGACTACATAACATCTGGTAGACCGTTCACGGAAAGGGTTCGAAAGTTCGCCCAAGAACTAAGGACCTTGAATCACACACTAAACAAGTCAAAGCTGCTGACAATCAAGCAGCATATTGTTGACAAAATAAGGCTGTTATCTGACGCAAGGAGGAGGATACAGAAGAGGGAGAGATGGATCAGAGAGAATCAACAGTTTCTCGCTGACCCATCGCGCCTCTTCAGTGATCCCCCTGTTTTTGTAAAAAATCCACCCAAGCCCAAGGAGGTAGAGACTTTTTGGAGAGAGGTGTACAAGATCCCGAAAACACTAGAGTTGAAGGAAGATACTGACAATATCATCCGCTTCAAGGAGTTTTGCGACAGCCTCATAAAATCTGAGGAGGAGTGCCCATCAGTCACTGCCGAAGAGGTGAAAAAAGCACTTAGAGGCACGAAGAACTTTTCCGGCGCTGGACCAGATTGTATCAAGAACTTTTGGTGGAAGAAGTTTACTTCTACACACCAACATTTGGCCCGCATATTCACCTCATATTTAAAGTCGGAGATGCCCATTCCGCAGTGGCTAGTGTTAGGACGCACTATACTCCTACCGAAAAAAGGCGACTTGTCCAAACCAGAGAATCACAGGCCAATAACTTGTTTGAACACACTGTATAAGATTTTTACAGCTGTCCTAAACAACAGGATTGTTCGACGAATTGAGCCTGTATGGCGAGAGATGTACGAACAACGTGGCTCGAAAAAAGGTGTAGCAGGCTGTCGAGAGAACCTGCTGATTGACAGGTGTGTCTGTAGAGACGCTACAGTCCATCAGCGCGTCCTGTCAATGGCCTGGATTGACTACCGGAAAGCTTTTGATTCAACCTCTCATAGACTTATCATCTGTCTGTTGGAAAGCTTGAAGGTACATCCACACATAGTGAGATGCATAGAGAGATTGATGCCTCTTTGGAAAACTAGATTTACCATCTCATCTAGGAATTATCGTCTGACGACGAACAACGTCACCTTCCAGAGGGGCGTCTTTCAAGGGGATAGTATGAGCCCTTTGCTTTTTTGCATCACACTTTTGCCTCTATCTCTTGCACTACGAAATTCTCCTGGATACCTCTGTGGCGACACTAATCAGCGTGAGCATAAGGTCACTCATGTATTCTATATGGATGACCTGAAGATCTATGCCGCTGGTAAAAGCAAACTTCAAACTGCTTTAAATATCGTCAAGAACTACACAGGAGAGAAAGGAAAGATTACTGGCGTTTCCAAGGACCCTGAGCTTGTGGATATAAGTGCTATTAGACATCTTAACACTGGAGAGACCTATACATACCTGGTCATGCCTCAAAGCCGCATTCAGGACGTAACATCAGTGAAGGAGTCTCTCCGAAGCAGATACAAGCATCTTCTTCGACAGATTTGGTTTTCCAATCTGTCGGCGTTGAACAAGGTATCTGCGACTAACATGCTTGCCGTCCCGGTCCTACTCTACTCGTTTGGGGTGGTTCAATGGACGAAGAACGAGCTTAAGGCCCTTGATGTCACCACGCGTAAGATCATGCATATGCGTAAAAGCTTGCATATCAATTCGTCAGTTCCGCGATTATACATTTCACGCCGTCAAGGCGGACGCGGACTTCTGAATCTCCAGTGTCTTCATAACCGAATTATTTTGAGTACAGCTTACATCGTTGCAAATGGCAGAGATCCTCTCCTAAAGATGGTCAGAAACCACGAGATGATTGGCGAAGGAGCGTTCCTTTACAAAGCCGCGGAGCAAGCTGCCGAGACCCTTGGCCTGAATTTTAATATCAGAAGTGAGGAAAGTGCATTACTCCATCTGGATGCTTCACGTCTAAAAGCCGAAGTGAAGAAAGCAGAGGTTGGAAAATTTCACCAAGAGCTACTCGACAAGCATATGCACGGAAACTTTTACAGAAATGTAGAAAAACAGTCCTTGTCGAAGGAGCAAACTTTTGCTTTCCTCAAATCATCAGGGCTCAATTCAGGTACAGAGGGCTTTATTTTCGCATGCCAGGACGGTGTCATCTCCACCTTAGCATACCGTCACCGCATTTTATGTCAAGAAGTTCCCAGTGATAGGTGCAGAGCGTGTCATGCACACGCTGAGTACCTAGAACATATACTATCGGGGTGTCCGACCCACGCAGGAACAACGTATATCTATAGACATAATGCGGCCCTAAGAGTACTTTATTACCACCTTTGTCGCTCTTACGGTGTTGGTCGCGACCCTGCCCTGCGAACGCTCCAAGGGATATAGAGTCAATTGTCCGAAACGAGAAGTGCCAGATTTTCTGGAACTACGATTTTCGGGCAGCAGTCTCCGTTGCGCACTCGAGGCCTGACATTGTTCTCCAAGACTTCGAGAAACGAACTATATTCGTGATCGAATTCTCGGCTCCATCCGAATACAACATCACTGCAAAGGAGAAAGAAAAAGAGGAGAGATATCAAGACCTTAAAAGAGAGCTGCGTCGACTGTACCCAAAATATTCGGTACGAGTAATTGTTCTTGTGATAGGTGCTCTCGGAGGTGTGAAATTATCGCTGGTTCGTAACCTTAAAGCCATACCCGCGTGCCAAAAATATGCCAAGGCTCTTGCGAGATGGATGCAGAAAGCTGTCATCCTTGGGTCGCTTCGTGTCCTCAAGACACACGAGGGTTTCGGCGGCCTGTCGTTGTGATTTCGTCGTGCCCTGTGACCACCCATCTCACGGATGTGAGACGTGGCCATAGGTGTATTTTACCGCGGTTCTACTGGGGGCCATTGACATTTTTTCCAGATGGCAGTTGTTCTTAGTGGTACCCTGCGGTGGTTGTTTAACTTTTTTTTTTAATTATATATATATATATATATATATATATATAATACACAAAATATAAGTTTTCGTAAAATGCTTAAACTTCTTTAATTTTTCGAAATCTTGCAAGGGATGGATGGTGGATGACTGGCCAGGTACCGGTACTGAGCAGGCTGATCAGTATTTTCGTAAATGTTATTGCAAATACCAATTGCACGAACAATTTCAGCTTTTCTGAAATGCTTAAATGACACTAGTTTTTTTTTAATATTTGCAGTTGGGGGGGGGGGGGCTGATTGGCCTTAGTTTTAGTTTTTTTAAATGTTGTGGGGGGTGGCTGATTGATCAGGTTGTAGCTCAGGGCGGGCTGATCGGTATTCTCGTAAATTTCATTGTAGATACTACTTAAACAATGTATTTTAGCTTTCCTAAAATTTTTACATTTCGTTAGTTTTGCGACATGTTTGAGGGTGCATCGGGCCCAGGTGTTTTAGCACCTACCATGATAATGTACAGCTGTACACCTTACATGCAACCAAATATTCAAAAACTAATTTTCGTAAAATCTTACGATTTTTTACGTGATCGTGGACTATATCGTCTCCGCCATCGGAGGGTGAAACATACTGATGGAAGGGGTAAGATGAGAGAGAAGAGATATAGGTTACAAAATGGTGAAGGTATAAAAGGAAAGCATTTGGAGGTGATGCCAAAAAGAGGAATAAGGAGATGTTCAATTGAAAGAGTAAGAGAAATATATAAGGAAACTAAGGACAGTGTAAGAGTAGGGAAATAAATAAAAAAAAGAGCTAAGAAATATAATGAGGAGATTTCAGAAATATCTGAAAGAACAGAAAACCTATTATGAATGTGAATAAGTCGAAAATAATGGTCTGCAGCAAAAGTGGTTGACAAAAAGATTTTAAGAAATGACAGCGGAAAGGTGTACAGGTTGAAGAAGTAAAGGAATTTGCATATTTAGGATTTTTGATTAAAAAAATGAGAACATTAAAGAATATGTGAAGGAAAGAGTAAAAAGTAAAGGAAATGTAAGTATGAAGTAGGGCATGTAAATACAAGGAAAAAGTATTGGAAAGCTGGGGTAGAAATATAGTTAAAGCCTCCTTAGATGAGGGAGAACTGGGAATAGGGGGAGGGTAGAGGAAGGTACTTGAACAGGAATGAATGGTGAAGGGAATTAGTGAGAAGAGCACACGAAGAGGGTATAAAGGTAGAGTATGAACTGATAGAAAGAGACACGGAAGTCTTAACGCAAGAAATAGAAAATAAAATAACGGAGGCGAGATTTAATTAGAAATGAAAAAGAATAAGGGTAGAGGGACTACCAAAATATATGGAGAGAGAGAGAGGGGGGACAGAGGATTTCAAAAATTAATTGCGCGTGTGAGATGTGGAAACCTAGAGGAGTGGCATAAGTACTGATATAAAGAGGAAGGAAGAAGATGCACTGCATGGTATGTGAAGGAGGTGAAGCAACATTGAAGCATTGGGTAAATTATTGCGAAAACATAGGTAAAGGAAGTACAATGAGAAAAATTTTTCAAGAAAAAGGAGAGGGAGAGTTGGTGGGTTGTCTGGAAGAATTGAAAAGAAAGAAGGATAGAAGACAGGATAAAGATGGTGGAATAAGCAGGCTTGGTGGTAATAGAATGTAAGAAATATGTAAAATGAATAATTTGTGTAACAGAAAAAAGATATATGGTCAAAGGGCAGAAATGGAAAAAACAGATGAAATAAATTAACCGAGAGATAATCACGAGGCACAGCGTAAAAATTATAAGTTAAGGCGAGGCTTTAAGGCAAAGATAGGAATGCGAAGTGTAGGGTGATGAATTGAGACGAGGCACTGGTAGAAAGCGTCAAGTTAATGCACTATGTCGTTAAGTTTAAGGGATAGGTTGAGGCGATTAGTTAAGGCTTCAGGTTAAACAGAGTGATATCTAAGAGGCAAGCCGAGGAAATGAATGCAGGCGAGAAGCACTTGTAAATAAATTAAAACAACAAAGAAGATAGATCGAGAGAAATCATGAAGAAAAATGACGGAATGGATGAATTGAAAAAGACGTAACCAATGATGTAGTAGACATAGTCCGCATTTTCTAGGCCCCAGTGGCCAAAAATTCAACATTTTTATAGGTATAAAAGGATGTAAAAAGCAAATAATTACTGATTCCTTAAAAAAGGATAATAGCATATGATAGTAGCAAGAGAGAAGAGGGGAGACAAGGACAGGGATATACATGGTTGTTAAAAAAGTCAAAATCACTAACGCCTTCGTTCGAGTGTTGTGGGAAGAGGAGAGAAAAGTCACTGAAAGGTGCCACAAGCTAGTCGTAAAGTTCCCGATAAATTACGATACATTGATCAACTTTCCAAAAATTTGAGGAAATATATAAGAACTTCCGGGAACTTTCTGTACATGTCCCCTGCCTTCCCCACTATTACATTCCATTCCATTACATTACATTGCATATCATGTAGTGAGGGCACCCGTATAGTATAAACTTGGATAGAATTAAGATATTACCTTTTGCAAGATGGGCCGGCAAAGGCAACTTGGCTTTAGCTCTGGGACTACCCGGAGAATTTTTTTTCATTGGAATGCTTGGCCGCTCTAAGCTTGAGCACCTGCTTGGTATAGGCGGCCTATTACCAACACTATTTTTGCGAAGTTGCAACTTTGTAGATTGCTGATCGGAGGAAGGGCATGGTGACGAGGAAGAAACAGGCGAAGCAGGCTGACTATGACAGCAGCTGCTAGTATCTCGGTTTGGAGCTTGAAAGGTGTAGACGCTAAGAGCTGGTCTCTGATGTCCCTTCTCATATGCTATAAGATAAACGTGTACATTTTCAAAGCTTTCAAGACATAACTGTCTATCTACTTTGAATTATATCAAAATAAAAGTAAATATTTACCAGATGAAATAGTATGAGGTCGTTCATTCATTGAATTTTGACTCTGTCCATCGAACTGGTTGGGAGATTCTTTAAGATCCGTCCAAGTAGAAATAGCAATCGGCCTTATTGCAGTACGTCCACTATTTTGATTATTTTGGCTGGCGGCATTCGAAACCTGCGATAGAGCTTCCCTTAATAATCATAAAAAAGTTTCAGATTTTTAGTTGCAATGCTTGCAACTAATTAATTAATTAAACATTGAAAACGAACAGCTAAAAAAACAAACTGTACTGTATAAATGTATCGTATAGCACACCGATAATTATTAGAAACCTTACCTGGCCTTCTGAAATAGGATGGCTATACAAAGTGTCTTGAGAAGTGAAGCCAGAGTCACGAGAATTTCCATTTGTTAAGTAACGTAGCGTCACTATGCCGCCAATGCTAGGTGGTCGGACTCCAACAGGCTACAATGAGTACATATCGTCTACCACATTTATCAACTAAAGCGATGCCACACATTTTTGCCAAGGAGTACGAGCAGCTAAATACAACAACTACTAAGTCAGTGCATCATTTTCACAGCCATAGTGATTAAGATTAAAATCTCATGCTGCCTCTCACCTTCATCACAACAGATATGTCATGTAATACTTATACGTGACGCGCCACGAAGAAAGGGACCTTAGGGTTAGCAGGCGAATTTTTCAGTGGAAGACACTGAAGAGACGATCAAAGTCAGACACTCAGAGAGTGGGGAAAATCTGCGGAATCCATCCCCTCCACTTACGACTACATCTTCTTTCTCCGTGTCATGTGCCACACGCACACAGAATGGAAAGATCTGGTGGAAAGAAGTGGGACTGGATTTCTCGGGTCATTTGCACGCGTCGAAATAGGCGAGTCACGCCTCACTTTGCAGCCTAATAACAATTACCATTTTGCAGATAGAAGTTTAATTCTTTTTTAATATATGGAAGAGCGGTTTAAAAACAATTGATAGCATCAAAAACCTGAAAATTGATTTTTTTATCCCTAAGGTCCCTTTCCTTGTGGCGCGTCAAACATATACAACGGCGAGAAATTGAGTATGCTATTATTATGTGCGCTTTTAGAAATTTAACCTGTCCCTGAAGAATGATAGCTTTGCCAAAAAAGAAATTAGAAACCTAAAAAGAATGTTCTACTTTTCCGGTGAAGTTATCATTCTTTCAAGACAAATATGATTGTTAATGGCATGCACGGTTACCGTGCACTCAATTTCTGGTTATGGTGCAATATTATACATTACTCTAGATACTATCTCATATGGGCAATTGTCTGTAACCTTTAGATTTGATGTCCTAGTTATTTATTGATGTCAGATGATAAGATTATTAAATCGGGCAATGGTTATATTGCATAAAATTATAATACAGGTGGTAAATTTAACCGTAATACATGCAGAATATCATTCCAACAGAGTGTCCACTTTACATTATTAAACATTATAAAATCAGATATCTTTATATTTTATACGATAGAAATCTGAAGATCACATGTTTTGTTGAAAAATGATTCTAGAATCTAATAAAATGTATAAAAATCACGTACAGTATGTACAAAAATTGTAATAGTTTTGTAAAGTTTGTCCAAATATTTCCGTATCGCTGGTGTAGCGGTAACATTTTCTACTTCGACACCGCTGAACACGGTTACGAACGATTTTTGTTTGAACAAAATGTAAGCTTAATTTTTAAGGAAGAAGCTAACTCCATGCCCCTTTTCTAATCCATAATATTATCAAAGTTTCTTCATTATCAAAAAATAATTAGAAAGTGTGTTCGTATAAACAAAATTCTGCGTACTTTAGTATAATTATCTATTGCTTAAAAATTGTCGCTGGTGTGACAAAATAAGAAATATAAATGAGTGAAGTTTGCTGTTTGTGAATAATATTTAAAATTTATTAATCAATTTATCGACGATTCAATGTTCATGACCTGTCATTTTGACATTCAGAATATGAAA
This sequence comes from Andricus quercusramuli, assembly GCA_932178445.1. NCBI lineage: Eukaryota > Metazoa > Arthropoda > Insecta > Hymenoptera > Cynipidae > Andricus > Andricus quercusramuli. The sequence continues at coordinate 213,567 of CAKNXH010061039.1, read as the reverse complement.
ATATAATTAAAGAAATGCAAAATGGATAATCAAGCTAGATATAGAAAATTGGAGAAAGATAAGAAGAGAATATCAAAGACTAGGAAAGAAAAAGTGCCAAGACAGAGTTAGAAAATGCAACAAAGAAAAGAGAAAACACACTCTTGAAGAAGACAGGAACTAAGGAGGGTAGGTAAAAATTGAATCTGCTTGAGTTAAAATATTAAATGAAGCTACATTTATAATCGAAGTAAAATTGCATACTTTCAGACATACATACTAATTTAATAGTTTGATTTAAAAATGGTGTATTATGTTATTCAGAAATTTAAAAAACATCTCTTTCTACTGTTTTACTTGTTCAAAAAATAAAGTGAATAACCTTTATTGTACACATTTGTTTGAAAACATAAATAGTCGGTGGCGTCAAGTGAACGGATGTACATGAGTAATTATATACTTTTGATCGTCTATGGAAGTAATACCCAAAAGGACCAGTGCTGTCCATTTTTGGTAGTAAAAAAAAAAAAAGAATTTGGTCAAATCAAAACGCCCTACAACCTAATTTGTTCTTTTTTGTACAAAAATATTCCGTACAAAACATGAAGCCAATCAGATCAAATTGAGCGGGTGCTTGTCGATGTTATAGCATTTTTCAAAATCTAAAATTTGAAAATATGTAAGATATGTGGCCTATCTATGTCTTTAGGGAGCATATTTTAATGCTGTGGCACAATAATAATTTCACATATACTTTTATTTTTATATCAAAATTTTCAAATTTTTGTCCTAAGAAGAGTTCGCGGTGCAAGAAAACACACTTTGAAAAGTGATTTTTCATTTGAAACGAAAAACTTGACAAAAAAAACTTAATTACCTATTGCGCGATCTATAAATGTCATCCAATTTTCAACTTAAAATAAAAATTATACCAATAGGAATAACTTAAACTAGGGCGCACTTTGAAGTTCACACGAATTTTTCTGAACAACCCTAATTTGAACCTCTGCAAGAAGAAGACCAAGTTGGTCGATATATAATTACTCATAGAAACATATATCCAAATAAGCTTTGAACATTTTTAAACAGAATCGAACCTTCTAGGTTGAGAACTTGCACGCTTCAGTTTTCAAGGTGGCCAATTAACAAGGGGAGACCACCAATCGTGTATTTTTTAGTTTCGGTTCATCATTTTCTAAATTAACGCTTATTACTTAAGTATTAATCTGCCAAAGCAGTAATATGTGATTTTCGCCGTTTTCGAGAAAATCGTCTTTGAAACATTCGCCCCAGGTCACATGGAGTATGGCGAAAAAGACTTTGGATCTGAAGTTAGCTCATGCAGTAGCGCTTCGGCTTCATAGCCGGAAGGTTGCGTGTTCAATTCTCGCTGACTGTACTTTTTTAAATTGATTTTTACATTTATTAAAATGTTTATAAGCATACGTTCCTTCAATAATTTTCCACTATTATGTAAATAATAATTTTTAAATGCCTTGTTCATGGATAAACTGATTTTTTTAACCATATCATGTTCATCACAATCAAATTTTTTCTCTATAAATGTTGTTATTTTTTCCATAATATTTAACAATATTATTTGTGGAAAATAATTTTTTTTTATTACAAAAATTATTTTTTTTGTCAATTTGTAGGGTTTCGTACGAAACCCTTCTACATTTGGTAAAATGTCTCTCTGTCCGTTAGCACGTCCAGCGCAAAAACTCTTACTTCTAAAGATCTCATATTTTGCATGAAGATGGATACATAAAAATCTGAGCTTTTTGACTCAAAATGTCCCTGTAAGCATGAATAGTGCCGCAAAAATACTAGGTTTAATCACTTAATTTTTTGCCTAAAGATGTGTTTTATACGTCTAATACAAGTAAAAATAATTTGTACCATGAGAAAAATAGTTTCAGAAACGTAGCTATGCAAGAAAAATGAAAATTTAGGCCTTTTGACCCAGAATTGCTAAAAATTGACTCAAATTTGGCTCAAGACCAACATGCGAGATTGGAAATTTTCCAGAAAAGTGGAATAATCTCCTTAAAAATTTCTAGGGTGAACATTAAGAACATTATTCACAAATTTGACTTGAAGATTACTACAGTCCAAAGAATCTAAAGAAAAACCAATCTATATTAAAATAAAATAAAATCTATATAAGTGCTGATGAATATTTCATATTCACACAGATAAAAATAATTATTAAGGTGAAAATTTATTCTATAACTGTCAAAGTGATAAATACTAACAATTAAATAGAAAATTAACGAGGTAAAGAATTATACGCTGATAGTGTTAGTAACTGTTCAAACGAAATCTTCAAGATTGGGCGCTTCGCGCTCGCTTCACGAACTGATTTTTGAAGATTATTAAAGGAAATTATATTTATAAACTTGATAATGAACAAACAATTTTTCTTTAAATCCAGGCAACGAGAATCGAGAATCTGACTGAGTTACCCGCAGATCGATAGTCTTTTTCGCCAAACTCCATATGGCCTGTGGCGAATATTCTAAAGTCGATTTTCTCGAAAACCGCAACAAAAAGTACACTGCTGCTTTGGGAAATTATTACTCAGCTAATGCCCTTCATTGAAAAAATTATAAGCCCGAACTAAAATTCACTATTGGCGATCTCTCTTGATAGTCTATTTCTCACGGATCACGGATTTCACATATGATTTTGAAAAAGCATTTAATCTTAAATTGCTTTAAATTCAGAAAATGTTGAAATGAATCATATTCACTATGACGATATCTAATACTGAACATCAAGGTGTAATTCATTTATATAGCATAGCAAATTAAAAGAATATTCTGAATGCAAATTCCGTCTAAAATGTATAAATCCCACCTGGGTAAGAGACCTATGCCACGGATGACCCGACGGACTTGGATGACTCTTAGAAGATCCACTGCTACTGCTTGTTAACGAACTAATGGAGCACATTGAACTCTTTCGAGAACCAATTGATAGGGATGGACTAGAAGGTGGTGTCGCTAGAGACCATTGTACAGGATCACATCCCTTAATATCTGTTATGACCTGCTCAGATGCCGCTGGTAAGTGGTGTGGTGAAGCTGCAAGCCTTTGCAATTGATCAGAAACTTCCTGGAGGTGTGTTAACTCCATAAGCATAGAAATTTCTTCGTCCTATCATAAAATTATTTCAAAAGAGTTACAACATAAGAACTGTGACATAGAAGAAGATACGTTAGAAAATACTATTGAAAGGGATTAAAAAGAAATTAGTGTTGAGTAATATGTTTGTAATTAAAAAAAATGAAGAATGTGACTGACCAAGTTGATGAATATGTGACATGTGTGTTCAAAATTGAGAATTCCAAATGATTGAAAAAAGATGATTATCGTTCTATTTTACACGAGAAAGGGTGATAAGTGTGACTGTACTAGTTACCGAGGTATCAGCTTACTAAGTACCGCAGGCAAAACATTAACCAAAATACTTATTAGCAAGATCAAGGATATAACAGAAGAAACTTGATAAGAAATTTTTCAACCATTTAAAGAACAATAGTAAAAAACGTTTATTTGATCAATTACAAAAATTATGATGGACTCAGTATTTTATTATTAATATAATCCTACAAGTGCATACGTCATGACCCCGTAGTCATGCGGGGCCACAAATGCCCGTACTCGTTGCTGAATACACTATTTCAGTCCATTTGCTGATTCAAAAGAAGCCTTTGACAGGGGAATATACTTTAACTTTGGAAAGTTCTGAAACAGTATGGAATCAATGGGTGGGTTCTAAAAGCAATATATGGTATAGCAAAACAAGTATAAGTGTAAATGAACGACTGAGTGATTAGTTTGATATTAGGCAGGGCGTTAGGCAAGTCTGCCTTATGTCATCTTGGTTATTCAATATATATACAGTAAAGTCTCCCTTATTTCAAGTCCCCCCTATTTCAAGACCCCCCTATTTCAAGGCACCCGTTTACGGTTATTTCAAATTGCGCAGTTCCGTCAACTCCCACCACGGTCCTTGTACACTCTCCTCCGCGTCTGTGGCTGACCAATGGAAAAAGAGGCCCGAAGAGCGGGAAGCCTTCAATTGAGTATTTCAGGATGACGTTATAGGAATCCATACAACTTTTTAGACATAGTATGCTTAACGTAAAAGTAAATCATAAATGTACGAATAGTAATATTTCTCAAGTGTAGAATTTATTTCCTCACTCATGTTCCATTCCTTTGACGATTCACGACCTTTCGGTGTCACGAAATAAAATAAAACATCCAAATATCAGGGCGTTATTGCACGCAGAACCTGACAATCACAATCTGCGAGTGGTCTGCGTCGCATAATTGTTATCTGGGTGACTTATATTGCGTGAAACTGGAAGTTTTTCAACCGATAAAAGGATGAAGAAACAGAAATGTGCACATGCATTCTACAATTGAAAAGATTACCCTCAGGCACATTCAGACCTTATAACTTACCTTTACGTTCAGAAAATTTTCTCAAAAAACTCGTATGCAGTTGCAGTACCATGTACTAACCTTCTTGACGGCGGGCATTTGCCAAAATTGATTTTTAGTTGGCCAGTTATACTATTTCAAGGAAATTTTATATTCATTACAATATTCGATGATTTCATATTACTTTATGCAAAAATGTGACATACATGGAAATAGTACATTATGATACAAGTGCGGGAATCACCAGCCCGCACGCGTATCATATACTATTTTTTGTAACAACTGTAAAGGGAAGTTCGTGACATAAGAAATATTGGTAGGTAATAAGATTGTTGGCCGGAGGGTGGAGCCCCCGTGGGGGTGGGGGGGGGGGGGGGGCGAAGCCCCCCGAGAGGAAAAAAAACCGAACTAAAATGATTTACACTTGACTCTTTCAAACGTAAGCTTCCCAAAGATACACGAAGTTGCACCAGGCAAACTAACCTAAACGGTCAACTTGTCAGCTGACGAAATTCTGACAAAAAAAAAGAAAAGAAAAGCAGACAAATTTTGTAATTGGCTGTAATCTGGCGCGCGCACAGTGCACGGTGAGACCAAATCCCGAAAAGCTGGCCAAAAAACAAACAAAAAAATTTTCGATTTTGAAAATCTGAATAGATAGGTTTTGTAGAGGAAGGATCAAGGTTTCAGAATCTGTAGCTTCGAGGTCTATATCCCTATTACCTGTCTCTCTATGGCAGTTCGGAAGTGGCCTTCGTTCCGTGAACACCTGGCAGTTTCGTGGTGCTAAAACTGGTTTTGTGTTTCGGAGGTTACAGAAAATCATAGAATGAAGATTTTTAAATTCTAAAAAATGGATTCATCTGCTAGTGGTAAGTACTATTTGAATAAAAATCACTAGTATGATAGTCATACTATTACTATACAACAAAAATTAACGATTTTTGTGAAAATGCAAGATAAAATTGAAGCAATTAACGCAAATATGTAGGGAAAAGGTAAATTGCATTTAAAATTTTGCGCATAGCTGCGCATTGAGGTTTTTGGACCGTTTTTCGGGCAACAAGCATGGGGACGCGTCCCTGAACGTTTTTAATATCATGTGATATTTCACTTGGACGTTTCAAGAGAATGTAATGTTGCAATTTTACGAACTGTGAATTAAATTAAATCATTAGCGAATGTTCTGACATTGAATCTGAATCTTCTGATAGCGAAAATTAAAGTGTCTTTTGGTATGTATCTCTTAATTTAAGGCTTTTCATAAATATATTTTAATAATTTAGATTTTGCGTTTTTATTCAGTGATCTCAAAAAATACCTCATATCGAATAATATAAGAATAAATACTGTTTCAGGTAACCTGTCGGCCATATTACATCTAATATTTTGTTTTTAATTTTTTTTACGCCGGATTAGTTATCAGCGACCTCGACCCCCCCCACCCCCTACAACAATTTTGAAAAGAGTCAAACATCTATTTAGCATACTCGTCCGCCATATTGGATCCGTCATTTTGTTTTTGAAATTTTTGACGCCGGATTCGTATTCAGCGACCTCGAAACCCCCGCCCCCTCCCCCCTACAACAATTTTGAAAAGAAATAAACATCTATTTAGCATACTCGTAGGCCATATTGGATCCGCCATTTTGTTTTTGAAATTTTTGACGCCGGATTCGTAATCAGCGACCTCGAAAACCCCCCTACAACAATTTTGAAAAGAATCAAACATCTATTCAGCATACTCGTCCGCCATATTGGATCCGCAATGTTGTTTTAGAAATTTTTGACGCCGGATTCGTAATCAGCGACCCCAAAAACCGCCTAGTAACAAAATTTGGTCCATTTTATGGACAGTTTATAATTTTGGCCAGCTTTTCGGGATTTGGTCCCACTGTGCGTCACTGCGATTCAGGACAGGGTTGCCAGTACCAAAAATGATCGCAAACACGTGTTACATCAAGACGTGGTTGACCGGTGCCAATTACGTGGAGATACTAACGAATCCATCGAGCATATTATTGATGGCTGTCGCGTAATGGCTCAACGAGAATATAAGCACAGACATAATGATGTGGCGGGCATTATATATCAATAACTTGCCCTAAAACTAGGACTCTTGATAAAATGGATGCCTTTCTATAGATAAATTCCAATGCCCGTTATAGAAAACGAAGATTACGTCTTATATTCGATGCGACGAAAAAGGTGGAAGAGTCTACATAATCGGCATTACTTGTCCGCTTAACCAAAATTTGCAGGCAACCTATACAGCCAAGATCCATAAGTATAGTGAGCTAAGGCATGAAGTAAAGACAATATGGAGGAATGTGAAACATGCATCTATTCATCCTATTGTGATTTCGGCTACAGGCAATGTGCACGCAAGATGCACTGGACATCTTGAACATTTAGGAGTCAGTACAATACTGGCAGCAGCTCAGAAGGCGGTTTTATTAAACTCCTGTCGCATTGGGAAAAATTTTCTAGACGATCAGGAAGCAAGTGACTAAAAACCTGTGGAGTGGCAGATGGTAGCTCCAAGAAAGCATCCAGAGACGACTGTTGTCACCTCCAACGCTCGCGGCCGCTGTGTATGGATAACAGCGGTAAAGACAAACTGCAAACTACTCCATGCTCCTAATTTTGTACCTACAATATCATCGCAGAAGACGTCAGACATCGTATTAAATTAGTTTATAACATCCTCATCTCATCAGTGATTTGACTTAGTCCTTAGCTATGATGAAAAACCGAGTTCACCGGAAAACAAGTTTAAAAAAATAGTAATAATAAGGTGACCCTATCGCCCGAGAGCTTCGGCTCTTGCAGTCAGCCACGTTGCATTGGGCCAACTCCCCAATGAAACGAATGATGCGGTTATTTCACCAGTATCGCGCAGTGCTATCCACAATAGGCCTCTATCGGATGGAGGCCATGGTTCAGTTGAGAGTGGCAATAGGAACGAACTGAGGTGACGATCAGGCAATGGCCCCGGACAAACGCGAGAACATCGATTTGAATGGTCGGACCAACTCAGGAAAGACATCCTTACCTGTTGGCAAAGAAGCTCACCGACGCGAAGAATTTCATGTAGAGGTAACATGACCGATGAGTCAATATCCACCCGGAATATCCTTATGGAACGCCTCAGTATTTAGGAGATCAGGTATCCTTTTTGCGAAAAAACGGATATGAAGCTCTTTTTCAGCAAGAAGAACAACATCCGCCAGCGAACATACCACCGGTTCAAGCAAGACAACCTTATCAGATAACCGATAATGCCAACATGAGAAGTAGGAGAGTTATCCACCAAAAAGTCTTTCACGGGATGGACAAATTAGCTGGAGCTAATACTGCTCTCCCCGATTTGATCCCCGAAGATGTTAATTTCTGGAATCTGAACTGTGTAATTTACGAGAAGGCGGTCTCTCTGCTTAGCGACAATAAAAGTAACGATACTTCAGTACGCCTGAGTAAGACTAGCGAGCGTACTGCACAGCTTCAGTTTAAAATTGAAACGGCGAGACGGCATGCATCAAATATACAGTGCGTGATTAGCTGCATAACATCAAATGAAAAATTCATTCCAAAAGTCAGGGCACTTTCTCAAAACTTAAATAAAGAAAATCACACGCTGAACAAGTGTCGACTGTTGACCATCAAGCAACACTAGACGCAAAAAATATGATCTCTTTCAACAGCGAAACAGCGCCTTGAACGGCGAGTGAAATTGATTCAGGAAAATTCCACCTTTTCTACTCATACGTTCCGCCGCTTTGGACCCACTCCGTCGGCTTGCGGGTTCGATTCCCGCCTCGCACTCTGGAAGAGCCTCGGTGGCCCATGCGGTGAACACTTGCCTAGCAAGGAAGTTATTTATCTCCGGAGAGTTGTGGGAGCGGTACCTCTGGAGAAAAAGGTTCTCTAAGTACTTAAGGCTGTTGCTCTTGGTGGTTCGGAACCCACCTTAAACTGTAGGTCACCCTCCCACCACCAAGTCAGTATGTGGGGGGTGTGTAGAGGAATAGGGAAGAGATACAAGAAAAATGTAAACCCTTAGGGGACACATTAGAAGCTTCCATACCAGAAGCAAGGACAATTTTCACCTGACAGGCTCGACTTACGATGACGAACGTAAAAATGCGTGCCCTAAAGGTCTGAGTGGGGCAGGTGAGTGGTGGCGTGCTGGCAAAGGTGCCGATTTTTATGGTTCATTGCTGTGACTCGAGCAAGCTTGAAAATTGCTATACACGTAGAAGTTGACATAAAAATAGCATCTGCGAATTTGTAGGCACTTATCTGGGCCAGAAAGTGCTTTCAGGCACCTTCAAAGTTGCCGGAAATTCAGGTAACATTACTTGATATTGATTTTACAGGAAAAAGTTTCAAACGAAAGTTGGTCTGCTTCGGAAGATGCATATTTCCATTCTAATATAAATTTTTGATAAAATTGATACATTTAGAGAAAACATCGATAAAAGAAATACGAGAACAATCAAAAGCTGTTTTTCTGTACAGCAAGTCATTTTTTCGAAAATTATCAAGAGAGAAAAAATACTCCCCTGCAGGAGTACTTCAACATTACTGAGGAATATTTCATCCAAATGTTTGCATTCACCAAGTTATGCGCATTTTAAATTCTTTTTTCCATTGTTCCTATCACCTGTTCTATCTTTAGCAATAATAACTTATTCTCCTATAAACAATAATAAGCAGAGTCACGTTCTCAGCTTCTAATTATCGTA
>CAKNXH010061039.1:180554-194382 GCA_932178445.1 Andricus quercusramuli | reverse complement strand
AGTTAACTGCTCAACACGACTTTAAATGCAATGAACGAACAGAAGATATTGTTAGATCAAGAGAAATGTTTTTCAGGTGAAAAGTTGGTATGGGTAGGGTATTTTTGCGCGGCATTAAAATTTAATGGAATAAAAAGTTGTAAGACGAACCGGCCTAATCAAGAGTAGGTGTTTTCCGTAGGTTTTTAGTCACTGAATCTGAATCCATTAGAAAAATATTTTCATTGAGTCAGGTTTTTAAGAAAATTTAGGTCAAATACGTTTTTGGACATTTTCCTAAAACAATATAAGCCACGAACCTGGCGTTCTAGAGATTTCTAATACGGCTTACATAAAAGCTTCAGCGTTGCACCACTCGAGTGTTGAGAAGTTAACTGCTCAACACGACGCCTGAGTGCACTACGGGCCAAGCGACCCCGATTACTGGGTAAAAGCAAAGTATGCAGTTTGAATAAAAAGAACAATTTATCGTCTTGCATTTAATTTTGAGTACTTACAACCCGATTCTTAAATATATTTGCATCCTTAATATCAATTCGTGTTATCTTAAGCATGAAAAATCACGTAACAACAACAATAGGCGACATAATGCAAAAAAAAAGTATATTTTCCAATAATTTTGTGATATAAATTTTTTTTTTAATTTTGTCTTTAATGAATCTTCAAAAATTAAAAAATAACTGAAATAGCACACCCAAATAAGAAAAAGGAGGTCCTATTTTATTAATTATAATATGTACTTCAAGCCTGACCTGTCCCATGCTGCCCGTTTTTACTTGCAAAAAAAACTTCATCAAGCATCCGAGCACATTATGGTCTAGGCGACCTCGAATTTTTGACAAAATACACAAATCTACGGATTTAGCTGAAAATAGTTCATCGGAGGTTTTTAGGGTCTCAAATAATAAATCCGGAGTAAAAATTCAAAATTCAAAATAGCGGACCCAACATGATGTCAACAATTAAAACATTTCGACGGATTTGTCTAAAAATGATTACTTGGGGCTTTTTTGGGGTCGCTCATTACGAATTTGAGATCTAATATCACAATTTCGGTATTAATTTTGTAAAGAGATTAATTTATCTTCACATTAAAATGCCTGCAATTTGGTTATCGTAATATAATTGCGTTTCAAACACTATAGCACAATAATCCAGCCAAAGGCGGCGGAGCCCTAGAGGACACAGGGGGAAATGCCTCCCCCACTAGAAATAGAACAGGGAGGGCAAAGTATTGATTTGCAACCCTCTAAAATCGAATGATTTAAATTCATCGAATCGTCGGAACTAAAAATCTTTCATTTCTTTTTGCACGATTCAATCTTCGAAATCTATCTGGTATTTGAAATATTCTTTGCATACTTGAAAATATTTGTGAAATTATTGAAATCTTTGGGAAATCATTTGAATCTTTGTGCAATCTTTGCAATTTATCTGAAATATTTGTGAAATAATAGAAGTATTTGTAAAATGTTTCAAATATATCCGAAATCTTTGCAAAATATTTAAAATCTTTCTGAAATCTGTGGTCTATGCCTCTGCCCCCCTCTGGAAAAAAAGCTCCGCCGCTTCTGAATGCAGCGTCCCGTTTAAAGTGTCGCGGCAGGGGCCGCTATAGTTTACGAAACACAATTTCATTACTGTAGCCACATTGTAGGTCTTTTAATGTGATGATAAATTTATTTCTTCACGAACGTAATAGGAAAATTTTAAATTTATACCTCGGATAGGCACCCAGAGAGAACATTTTCTTCATTAAAAACAATCGTCTTGTTGACCGCATTTAACTGATTTCAAAAAATATTTTTGTTAAATGAACAAAGTTTCTGTTCAGTTGACCAAATTTTTGTTTGATTCAAACCAATAAAAGTTTTTCGTTGGATCGTTTTCTTGATTTAAAAAAATATTTTATTGATTCAACAACATTTTTGTTTGAAACTACCAAATAGTATAAGAGAGCATTCCACAAGAATCAAGGAGAAGATTTGTTGATTCAACTAAAAATTTTTTATTAAAAGCATCTTAAAAGCGACGGACGCATGCGCACTTGGTACGAACGCGTACTCCAATTCAATATGACAATCCACATGTGCAAGTTCGTAGCTTTGAGCAAAAAATACAAATGTATGTATGAGAGAGTCGCCATTCGTATATTTATTAGGCTTAAGCATGTGTCAGGGTACCGTATGATACCTGGCGGCTTACTCGAACCATCCTATTGTAAGGCGTTTGAACTCAAGTTCGAAGCTCAGCGGGGCGTTGTGGTGCTCAACCGGAGGCTATTGTATTATTTTTTTCCTTGGTACGTTTAAAATTAAATCCCCACTTAAACAAACCGACATTAAAACTTTGTGTGCAATTCTGTATAGAATTTTTTGGATAATTTAATAACGTACGCTACTGCGTAGATATCTCAGCACCTATTAAGACTGAAAAAAGTATACCAAAAATGAACATTTCTTTTCAAGGTACGTAATCGAATCAAGAAAAAGAAATTTCCCAAATGAAATAAAACTTTTGTTCACAAAAAAATGTTTGAGACGGTCTTTTTGGACAAATATGTTTGGAGACTATTTGTCAATCAAATGTGTAACCATTTTCATACTTTTTCCAAGAAAAAAATTGTTTACAATCGAATATCTATCAAAGAAGCTTCTCAGATATAATAAATTCTCTTAAACCTTGAAATTTAAGAACCGTCTACGTTACGGAATTTCCCATTAGACTAACCAAGAGGGGGGGGGGGGGGGGGGAAATGGTTTCCTTTATTTTCAAATAAACAGAGTCTGAGCAAACTCCTGAGATATGTTATAATAGCCCGCACCGAGTGTTTTTAAAGTTCCGTCTCCCGAACAATTACGTTTAACGGCTAACGTAGAAATCAACAAACAATAACTTGTAAAATTCGATATACTTTTACGTTCGCGACATTAAAAAACGTTCCCTTTCTAAAACTTTTTTTTGAGGCATTTATTGGCCCCACAACGATGACTAACGTCTCGATTCCGACCATTAGTTGTTGAGTTTGATGTCCCGCCGCATCCCGTATACTTTTTGCTTTTTTGGAAGTAAATTCCTATAGTACCATCCCCATCACCACTCTTAGTTAGTCTTACGGAAAATTCCGTAATGATAGACAGTTCTTAAATTGTAAGGTTTAAGAACTTTTTGGAATTTGTTATTTCTGAGAAGCTTCTTTGATACATATTCGATTGACCGTTTAAAACACTGTTTGTAGAGGAAAGTGTTATTTCGTTTGCGAAATTTCTTTTTCTTGTTCAGAGTTCGTATCTTGAAAAGACATTTGTATTTCTTAGACATCTTTCAGTCTAATAGGTGCTGAGATATCTACGCAGTAAAGTAAGTTATTTAAAAAATGTGAGAAGTTGTAGGCTCCAGAAGCTACGATCACTGTTCCTTAAAGCAACCAATCCCGACGCAGCTGGAACGTGTACGTCGTCCGCGTCTGCTCCTTCTATGCTAGAAGGTAAGCAAGAGCGAGAAATTTACGCGAGAAAAACATCGTGCAACACTGTTCCTTGGAGTCAGGTCTCTAGCCGCGGATGACCTTACACTGCAGACGGGACATTTAGAGATGAAGGTTTCACCACTAGATACTTTTTTAGAGCTACCAATCTTTGTAGAACGTTATGAGGAACAGTGTTGACGGACCAGATGAAGGGATCCCAGAAGAACAGCCTTTTGCATCCGGTACGCGATGGAATCAGCTTGACGCTGGCAAGCCGGAATCTTGTTGAGTTGGCTAATAAATGAAGCTTTCATACCTCCAAGACAGCCGATTATGAGAACTACAAGATGGACTTTGTAGCCACTCAGCTCCAAAAGAAGTGCTTGGCATTTCGCTCGTTTTTCTTCCTCCTTTGCCGTGGTATTACCATCGGCTTGTGCGGAAAATTCAATCACGTGAATGATCTTGATTCTCAGATCTTTGAGGACAATATGAGGCTTCGTAGCACTGATAAGTTGAGTGGTGGAGAATGAGAAATTCCAGTAGGTAGCTGCATATTTTGAGCATCCACTGAGGAACATGTCCAAGTGTTTTTGGCGCTTCCTTGCATCCTTGCACGTTCGGGAGTTGGTATCGCCTACAGGTACATTCATTATGCGCTTGTGGTAAACTAACGTGTCTATAACGCCGTCTTGACAGGCAAAAAGAAATCCCTCAGTCTCCGATCTCAATCCAACAGACTTGAGAAACATGTTGGACAGACCCATCGAGAGCTCTTCTCTACGTATGATGCCGCAGAATTTACCATGAAGAGGCTTGTCAGCATGTTCTCTTAGGAGAAGCGTATCTTCTCCTTCCTGTGCACGACTTTTAAGCACCAAAGGTGTTAGTGATGCTAGGCCATTTGTAGTTTCGCTGGAATCAAATGGGAGGCCAAGCTCCTTTCCGGCCCTATCTGCGGCACGATGTAGAAACGCTGCAGCATTGACGACTTCATGCTGACGTGCGAGTCGCATAAGAGAATCTGTGCTATTTAGAACTGTGCAGGCTGTAGCCAGAACCGTTCTTCGATGAAGACACTCTAAGCATAGCACCTAACGTGTAGAGCAGTATAGGAACGGCCAGAATATTGGTCGCCTGGATCTTTTTCTTTCCAGATAATTCGGAAGCCCAAATTTTTCTCAGAATTTGGCGATATCTTTTTTCAACGGCCGTTTTTAACACACGCACATTTTGGGTTTCCGCTTGCGGTATTCCAAGATGTGAATATGTTTCTCTAATACTAAGATGTTGAATGGTATTTCCGTGTATGAGTTGAACATCTTGATCGTCACGCAATGATGTAGTTTCTAGTCTTCCTTGGTGTAGGTTGCCGCAGGCACACTTGTCCAGTCTGAAGCTCATGCCAATCACTTTAGAGAACCTATATACCGCCTCCACGAGGATTTTAATGTTCTCTTTCGAGGAAGCAAAGAGTTTAAGGTCGTCCATGTATAAAAGGTGGTTGACCTTATATTCTCTTCTGTTCGGCTGGCCACATGGGTATCCAGAGCTTTTGGGGTGATAATGCGTTACGTAATTAGGGTAAGGCACTTATCAGCGTCTCCAACCTCCGCCCTCTAAGAATCCGTCAAAGTATTTTAATTTTCACAGTTGTATTGGGTCCAGCATTTTAAATGAAAAAATTTTGACTTTATATTTATAATCAGCGACCCCAATAATCCGTGAGTAACCATTTTACGCCAAATCCTTATCGAAATTTTTTAATTTTTGCGGTCATATTTAGTATCTGGTTTCGACTGTTCAAATTGTGATTCCAGATTTGTAATTAGAGACCCAACAACTTTCAAATAACCATACTACCGTCCAAAGAAGAATCGTAGTAACGACATTGTGGATGAGTCCCCTGTCAACCTAACATGCAATTTTATGGAGAAATTGCAGTTACATCTCATTTTATCGATTTTTTTTATTCTAACCTGAGCATAAAAAAAACGTTTGACACAAAAACTATTGAAATTAGCCAATTTTTCACTCCGAATACAGATCTTATTCATAACAGGAATAGGCCCCAATTATATAAAAAAAATTAAATTCTGGTACTTATGAAGTAAAATGAGGCAGTTTTCAATTTTGAGGTTGGATCTTGGTTCCAGCACCCTTAAGTTTGTAGAATTTACTTGTATAAATATCAATTAGTTTCAAATTTTGGTAAATCACCCTCCATATATTAATAATCGTAGTAGCGAGTAAAACGGCCAATTGGGGGTAAATAATCAAACATCAGTTTGTGGTGTTTCACGACGTTTCGCCAAGTTGGTTCTCTGGTCTCATCAGGCAATATGGTCTAAAAATTTTTTCAATGAGTCATATGCCAAATTGGCATAAGTCGTACGTTAGTTAAGGACCACTTATGTACGACTTATGACAATTTGGCATATGAATCATTAAACAAATTTTTTGACCATATTGCCTGATGAGGCCAGAGAACCAATCTAGCGAAACGTCGTGGAACACCACAAACTGATGTTTGATTATTTACCCCCAATTGGCCGTTTTACTAGCTACTAAAAATGTCATTTAGGTTAATGTATGTTATTAAAAATTCGAAAGAGAAGAAAACTATAAATATACTTTGTAAATAGTGAAAATTAAAATTTTGAGGTTAAGGTGAGAGGGGACTCGCCCGAAATGTAGTTATTACTCTTCTTGTTTGGGCGGCAGCATAGTGGTTTGATGAGGAGTGATGAGCCAGCGAGCGCGTAGCAAAAACCTCTAGAACGTCAGGTTCATGCCCTAAATTGTTTCAAAATAATGTTTAAAAACATCAATTTCTCAAAAATCTGACGTCATAGAAAGACTTTCAAAATCAGTTTCAGCAACCAAAAGTTTACGGGAAAAATATACTGTCAGTCCTATCAGAGTTTATCTTTTTTCTTGTATCCTGTGTTATTTTTCGTTTTTGCTTTTATATGTATCAATTTTTTTAATTCTAAGAAAGTTGTTATTAAAATCACTGAACAATAAATTGTAGATTTGAGTACTCAACCTTAAAAAAACATTAATAACCTTTGGCGTGTTCTTTGTCTAAATTAATGAGAGACTTCTTCCAATCTTCCAATTTTTCTTGAAGCGGCAAGACCAAGCAGTCCATGATAGCACTATTTGAAATAGAACATGAAAATTATTGAGAATCGTAGTCATCATACAGTACGGTAGTTAAAATTGATGAGGCGGAAATAGTTATTCTTCTACTTTCCACTCCCGCCTCCCAATTTCATTCAAATAGTCAAAAAAATTTGCTGTGCCAAGTTTCATCAAAATCGATGCTCGCTAAATCTCACCTCGGTTTCGGGGCAGAAAGGGACTGTTCCATGATATATTATAAAAATAGGTTTAGAATTTTACAGCACTGAATAAAGACATTGAGAAATGAACAAAAACTTGTATGTTTCAAATTCTTAAGAATTAAAAAAAAATGTAAGTTTAGGTTATTTGGCTGCACTCAAACAGACGTGACTTTGCTAAGACATTTATATAACGTTTCACGGCCGTCGCGGCGTTTGACCTTTTGATTTGGCAGCTGATTATATAAGCTAATCTAAAAATGCCTAAAAATGAGAAATTGAAAGTCTGAGAATCAAAGCCAATTCACGCAGAATCAAAAATAAAAGCAACGAATCGAAATGGAAATCGGTAAATTGTTCAAAGATTTCAGATCATTAATAAAGAAATATTGTATGTATGAGTATGATTCCAGGGAGGTAAAAGATCCGAACAAAATTTGTATTCGTTTACCCAAAATATAGAAATACGTCGACAATGGCCTTATAAAAAAAAAATTGATTAGCATTTCGAACTCGAAAGTTCATTGCCTCACTACCCGATTCGGTTAGTGTTTCTAGGTGGATAAATACTACCAGTGTGCGTCCACCACACCCACGACGGGTCAACAACACGCAGTATTCCCCGAACGGTCACCCATCCAAGTAATAACCGCGCCCAACACTGCTTAACTTCAGTGATCTAACGGGAACTGGTGTTTTCAGCGTGGTATCGCCGTTGACAATGGCCTTACAGGCGAAAAAACTATATTTAGTGTAAATTCTACAAAAGGTGTTAGAATTGATATTTGATATAATTTGAAGTGTTCGAGTCAAGGTCCCATTTCATGTGCGCTTGCGCAAAGACCACGCTTTGTTCTCTTAAGTGAGTACAAGCTCAGCCACCGCCGTGACGGTATCTCGCTTTCTTATATGTAAATTCATCATCTGGATTATAATAAAGTTAATCACGGTTTAAGTGATTGTTTCACTGGCTTTAACCTCTCCCGGTTATTCTAACAGGTTATGGGCTCAGAGGTACGCGAGTCGAAAGATAAGAGAGTTTAGCGAGAAGGTTATCGGGTGTGACGACGCGCGTGAAAAAGCACAAAAATGAACGGCGCGAACTCCACGAGGATTGAACTCCTCGATAAAAATAATTTCGACACATGGAAACTGCAAATGCAGGCAGTTTTGATAGAGGCTGACTTGTGGGAATACGTAAGTGGTGATACTGTGAAACCTGAAAGAGGGGAAAGTGCACAAGCTATCGCCGCAGAACGGGCTTGGATAAAGAGCGACCAAAAAGCTAAATCTGACATTATCTTGTCGATTTCCTCGAGTGAAATTAAACAAATAAAGAACTGCGCGACGTCGAGGGAAATGTGGTTAAGATTGGAGGAAATCTACTAATCTAAAGGGCCGGCAAGAAAGGCCACGTTGCTGAAGACTCACGCTACATAAAATGGCGGAGGGAACCGATGTCCGTGACCATATGAAAGATTTTTTCGACACTGTGGACAAATTAGCGGACATGGAAATTGAAATCAATCCAGATTCACTGACTGTAATGCTTCTATATAGCCTTCCTAGTAGTTTCGAAAACTTCAGGTGCGCTATAGAGTCCAGAGACAATTTACCGACTCCCGAATCTCTACGTACAAAAATAACCGAAGAATACGATGCCCGGAAAAACAGTCCACGAGGCGAAAGTTCAGACGCCATGTTTGTAAATAAGCATGGTAAGCGCGATAATCGGAAACAAACAACGGAAATGAAAGATAGTGCTAACGCGGAAAAAAGATCCCAGGATCAATTCAGGTGTTTCGTGTGTAAAAAACTTGGACATGAAAAATCTGAATGTCGTTTTAATAAAAATAATAAGCAATCAGCAAAATGCGCGGAAGATGTGTGTTTGAACGTGTCCGGTCATCGATTCATCGATCTACGTAAAAACTGGTGTCTCGATAGTGGGGCGACGACCCATCTGTGCAACGAGGAGAAAAGTTTCCGAAAAATTACCGATTCTAACCGCGGAGTGTTAAACCTGGCTAACAGCTCTACCTCAGAAATTCTAGGTAAAGGAACAGTGCAATTTACTACGAAGGTACACGGCGATTTAAAAAGTGTCTCGCTCGAGAATGCGTCGCACGCACCTGATTTGAGAACGAATCTCTTATCGGTAGCAAAAATCACCGATCGCGGTTATAGTGTTTTGTTTAAAAAAAGCTTAGCGGAGGTCATCAACCCTAAGGGAAACACAGAACTTTACGCTAACCGAATCGGGGATTTGTATTGCGTACAAGAAATCGGAGAAAGTGCGTGTTCGGTTTCAAGTGCAAAAACGTGTAAAGCCACGCTCGACATCTGGCATAGACGGTTCGGTCACGCGAATGTAAAGGGCGTGTCTGATGCTGTGCGAAAAGGTTCCGTCACAGGAGTTCAACTGACAGATGCGTTCACAAAAATAGATTGTGATATCTGTCTGAAGGGGAAGATGTCAAGAACCCCTTTTCCGAAAGAATCTGGTCGACAATCAGAAATGTTGCAAATAATTCACACAGATGTGTGGGGTCCGTCGAGAGTAACCTCACTTGGAGGGGCGAAATATTACATCGAATTCATCGATGATTACTCCAAGTGGTGTGAGGTTATGTTCCTCAAATCGAAGGTGGAAGCGTTAAAGGCAACAAGAGAATATATAGCCCGTGTGGAAAGGCAAAAAGGTAAGGAAGTTCAGTCGATTCAGTCAGATAACGGATGGGAATACATTAACGGTGAATTCGACTCCTACCTGAAAAATCGAGGAATAGTCCGAAGATTGACAGTGCCACATAATCCTGAACAAAATGGCACTGCGGAGAGAAAAAACAGGACCCTTCTAGACACTGCCATATGTATTTTAATAGAATCAAATCTCCCTAATTCGTTTTGGGCTGAAGCAATCAACACGGCTAATTATTTAAGAAATCGTTTACCAACTAAAAGCCTAAATGGAAAAACGCCTTACGAATTATGGAAAGGTGAAGTGCCAGATGTGTCAAATCTGAGAGTGTTTGGCAGCAAAGTTTACTATTTAGACAGGGATCCTGAAAGAGGAAAGTTAGATCAACGGGGTCAAGAGGGGATCTTCTTAGGGTACTCCGATGAATCCAAGGCGTTCCGGATCTGGTCGAACAAAAAGAGAAAAGTGATTATAAGTCGCGACGTGGAATTCACGGAAGATTTGAATGTTAATCCGAAGACAGCGGCTGAAACTCAAATAAACTTTTCACCCCCAGATCACAAACCAGATGAAGATCGTCGCTTTGTTGACATTGAACACAATTTGTCACCAGAAGAAGAAATCGAACAGGACGAGGATCAACAAGAAGACTTCCGAGGTTTCGATCATCAGGACATTACACAGCCAGAACCGGAAGGTGAAGTCGAAAACGTTCCAACAGAAGAGTTACCCATCAACGAAACAAAAAGAAAACCAGGACGACCAAAAGGAAGCCGATCAAAAACTGGTTTGGAAAAGAAAACCTCTCGAATCGGTACTAGAGCAGGATTACGCAGCAGTACTCTACAGGAAAGGAATCTACCTCCAGTTCCAGAAGAAGACGAAACGATTGGAGATGAAGAGTACAACTTCATGTCTGAAATATCCATAAAGAATGCAATGACAGGATCAGACGCTCAGGAATGGTGTAACGCCATTGCAGCGGAGATGAAGTCCATCATCAAAAATGAGACATGGATTCTGATAGATCGTCCGAGGCAAGGGAAGGTCATCGGCAGTCGTATGATTCTCCGGAACAAGTTCAACCCGGATGGTACAATCGAGAGGAGGAAGGCTCGCCTGATAGCTCATAGGGTTCAGTCAACAACCAGATGTACATTTTAATGAAACATTTGCTCCAGTTACTCGATCGAGCACAATTCGTTTGATGGCATCACTTGCAGCCCAAAACAACTTGGTGATTAGGCAATTTGACATAGCATCAGCTTATCTTAATGGAGATTTGGAGGAGGAAGTAATCATGGAGGCTCCTAAATTCTTCGAAGAGTTCCTGAAAAATCTCATCGATCAAGAGAGAAATAGTCAAATTGGAAACAAGGCGAAGAAGATGCTCCAAGATTTAAAAAAGGGTAATAAAGTGTGCCTCCTAAAAAAGTCTATCTATGGACTTAGACAAGCAGGGAGAAGTTGGTACACTAAGCTGGACAAAGTTCTCAGACGAATCGGTGTCACCCCATCAAAGTCGGATCCATGCCTTTTTCAATCTGGAGCAGGGGAAGACATAATAATGATTGCTGTATACGTAGATGACATCCTCGTCGCATCTCGAGATGAAAAGGCAATCGATGAATTAAAAAGAAAATTGTCAGCTGATTTTGAAGTCAAGGATTTAGGCCGAGCAAGCTACTGTTTGGGAGTGGAGTTTAAACAATTGGATGGTGAAGTATCAATGGGCCAACAAGGATGCATACAGGAACTTCTACAGAGGTTTGACATGAGCGAATGTAAACCAGTTGCCACTCCAGTTGACCCAGGGACAAAACTCAAGAGACATGAAAATCCCAGCGAAGAAGAACTCAAGCTCCCATACCGTGAGCTCGTCGGAGCCCTCACTTACTTATCAGTAACGACTCGCCCTGTCTTCGCCTATTCAGTTAGCAGATTAGGGCAGTTTAACAACTGCTACGGAACAGAACACTGGAAGGCGGTGAAACGCGTGTTGCGTTACTTAAAGGGAACCGTCGACGTAGGAATCGTCTATAGAAAGAAACCAGGACCTATCCAAGGATTTGTGGACGCAGACTGGGGAGGCTGCATCGAGGATTGCAAGTCTCAATCAGGATACATGTTTCTACTCGGCGGAGGACCTATCTACTGGGACTCAAGAAAGCAGAGGACTGTAGCATTGTCTACGACAGAGGCCGAATATATGGCCATGGCCGAATCAGTCAAGGAGGCCATATATCTTCAACGACTAGTTAAAGAACTCGGTTTCGGCAGCTACGGTGATCTCACAATCCTTTGTGACAACAGGAGTTGTCTGGCTTTGGCAGAAAATCCAACGTTTCACGCGAGATCCAAACACATAGACATTCGACACCACTTTATTAGGGATGTGTTAAGTAAGAATCTATTCTCAGTGAAACATGTTTCAAGTGAAGATCAAGTGGCTGATTTTCTCACAAAAGGACTGGTTAGAATTAAACATGAGTATTGTGTAACTTCGGCTGGACTGCAAAGATTAAAAATGTAATTCTTTTGATTTTATAATAAGATGATTTGTCTGGGGTACCACTTGACTCGAGGGGAAGTGTTAGAATTGATATTTGATATAATTTTAAGTGTTCGAGTCAAGGTCCCATTTCATGTGCGCTTGCGCAAAGACCACGCTTTGTTCTCTTAAGTTAGTACAAGCTCAGCCACCGCCGTGACGGTATCTCCCTTTCTTATATGTAAATTCATCATCTGGATTATAATAAAGTTAATCACGGTTTAAGTGATTGTTTCACTGGCTTTAACCTCTCCCGGTTATTCTAACAAAAGGATATAACCATAATACGTAAATTAAATGGCTGGAATCGCGAGACTTTCTTTTCTTTTTCGAGTCATTCTTCTCTTCGTAATTATGAATCATTATTATTTTATGGTAAATTCATGAAAGCGGTTTATAGACATTTGAACATTCAAATTCATATATAATTTAGATTTATTTATGTACTTTTATTGAGGTTCATTGAAAATGCTTCGGTTGGGAGCCTCTAACCGACCGCTTTTGTAAGAGTGCCACTGGAGCGCTTCCTTTGATACCGTAATACGAAGAGTTTGTGATGCGCTCCTATTACAAAGAAAAAAAAGATACAGTATTACCGACAGCAAGGGAAAAGTTCTTCTTAGAAAGATTATATGAAAAGCACCCTGAGCTGCCGCAGGTCGAAAGACGTGACTTACTCCAGAGAACTTAAACTATCGTACATAACAGTCTTCCCTCCACAGAACATCCAATAACATCAGAAGATGGAGCCACACAAGCAAATCTGCAAACACAGGATGAGGGTCAACAACATCGGCGTAGGATGAAGTGCACAAAAGAACTGAAAAAATGTGAACTGCTACTTAAGGTTAAAATTGACACCATAATAGGGCGATTCGAGTGATTTATTCATAATTGCGAATTCTTCCATATAAAATTCTACTTTTGCACCCTGAAAGTTAAATTATCCCAAAGGGAAATTATTTTTGTTTTTATCCTTAATAGATCTGTCGCAAATTAAACATCTTTCAAGAATAATATTAATTGATATAATTTTTTATTTTTATTTTTATTAATATAATTAATAATTAATAATAATAATAATAATTGTGAGTTTATGAAATTGGTAGTTTAAATTGCTTCGAATGGAGCCTGTTCAACAACTTACGTCCAATAACACAGACTGGATTGAGCGTTGGGAGGACATTAAAAGTAGCCCTTACCTCCCTATTAAGAAAAATTACCCTTAAAGAAACCCTGGGAAGTAGGACAAGGTTATCGTTTGCATCAGTATACGTAACTATGCTTTTTAGGATACGCAAGTTTTGGAAGCGGAAGTAATTGATGGCTAGAAATTCCCTTGAAATAAAATTTTCTGGAGATCTTGGTTCAACGAATGCCAAAGATTCAATATAATTTAACGCGACCCCGTTAATTTCCATATTTACCATCCATAAACTAACCAATATTTTGTTAAAAATTCGTTGAAGCGGTGGGTTCACTCAAGCGCGAACATAAATTCCTTGCATTCTTATTTCGTTTTCCTAAAGATATCCAGGAGCTTTTAATTGATAGAAAAAATCGTTCCGTTCTCAGTCACTTTTATGAATGAAGCTTCATTTGAGCCCAGCTATGTTAAGAAGTCCACCATGACATGTAAGCGATCAATTTTGTTGAAAAAATTGGAAAATTGAGAGGGTACCCAATTCCACAATGGGAGGACGGTTTACTTATTTCCCGCCTTTTCGGAGCGTCGATTTTCAATTGCCAGGTTATAGGGG
>CAKNXH010061039.1:124779-180454 GCA_932178445.1 Andricus quercusramuli | reverse complement strand
GTTCGACACTTGAATGTCAGGCGGTCTAGTTTCCAGGACTTAGCCTGCCCCCCCACGT
Source organism: Andricus quercusramuli (assembly GCA_932178445.1). Lineage (NCBI taxonomy): Eukaryota > Metazoa > Arthropoda > Insecta > Hymenoptera > Cynipidae > Andricus > Andricus quercusramuli. The sequence goes on along the minus strand of CAKNXH010061039.1, from coordinate 180,396 downwards.
CGTGAGATTGAGTAAGCCAGAATTTATGAAAAATAGTGAGGAGAGCTAATGAAGAACGATGTGTAATTTGATTTAAAAACCTGGATATTATCTCCTGGATATGATCGTTGAGTCAGAGAGTGTTGAGGCGAGAGTGCTCGCAAGCGTCGAGCTTGGTCCATTTCCAGCTAGTCTGGCAGGATGTCGGAGAACTTCGTTCTCCAACCCGGTTGGATTGTGAGTGTCGTTCATCTATCGATCGAGTGGTCCCCTGTATGCTTGGTCCCGCTTGTCTCCCTACTCCTGGGGGTCTGGTTGCGCACGCGTTTATCTATTTTCCTGCTTGCCTTACTGACCTATATCTCTTAACAAGAATTTCGTATTCCTGTCCTTATTTTTCTTATCGCTGTCACTTTTCTTCTTATCGCACACAGCTGATGGCGCGAATTTATCGATTTTTCACTAGTCAGCTGACATATATTTGTTTTCTTTTATCAGCTGGTCCGGTGTCGAGTTGAACCGTCTCAATGGCCCCCCCCCCCCAAATTAGGAAATTTTTAAATTTTTGAAATATTTGCTAATTTCCCTTAGCGCGTAGACTATTGTAGATATGAATTGCAGAAAATGTTTCAGAGATGTTGTGAAAGTGCAGCCGGTTGCTGTCTGGGAGCGTGACTACTTTATGCATTGTATCGAAAAATATTCTTCCTGAACGCGGGTACCAATGCCCCCTCAAACAATTGTGTTCAAAGAAATTTTAATAACATTTGTTTTTATTTTAAACTTTGTTTATTCAAATTTTAGTAAGTTTTTATTTTATTTTTCGTATTCGTCCTTATGAATTTTTCGGTCTCGCTAGTTCAAATTCTTACGAATAGCTGATTGAAATTCATTTTCTCTTGGTCGGCTAGCTGCTGTTTCTGTTTTCTTTCTCTAATTAGCGTTTCCTTTTCTAATTTCGCATTAGTGGCTTCGTTGTCATGATTTTGATCCTTGTTTATTTTGTCGGTGATTTCGCGCGGGCTTAGCCTATGCACGATTATTTTCTGCTTACAATTTTAATTTCTTAATTTTCTAACTACGGTATTAGTTTCTTAATCTGGTATCTCTTTTTGGTTCTATTTGTGTCTTTTTGACTTTTTATTCATAACTGTTTTTCTTTTTCTTTTGTCAATTTCTATTTGGCTTATTTTGCGTTTCCTATTTTAACCATATCTCAAATTGTTTGGCTCATTTTGCCTTGCTTATTTTTTTAATCGTAACTAACTTGATTTTGACTTTTTTTCGTCTCGTTCATTTTAGTTCCTATTGTAAATTGTTTGGCTCATTTTGCCTTGTTTATTTTTCTAATCGTAACTAACTTGATATTGACTTTTTTTCGTCTTGCTTATTTTAGTTCCAAGGAACTATATTTATATATATTTATCGCCAACGGCGACACCACGCTGAAAACATAAGTTCTCGTAAGATCACTGAAGTTAAGCCGCGTTGAGCGCGGTTAGTACTTGGATGGGTGACCGTTCGGGAATACTGCGTGGTGTTGGCCAGTCGTGGGTGTGGTGGTCCCACACTGGTAGTATTTATCCACCTAGAAACACTACCCGAATCTGGTAGTGAGGCAATGAACTTTCGAGTTCGAACTGCTACTCAATTTATTTTTTTATTTTAGTTCCTATTATAAATTGTTTGGCTCATTTTGCCTTGCTTTTTTATTTACTAATTACCTAACTTCAACCTTATAGCGCTTTTCCTGATTAATTGAAGCTTAATATTCTTTTCTATAACTTCATTATTTTATATTATTTTTTTGTTTGTAGTAGGATAAGTTCGATCAAGTTTCGAAAGATATAATATTATATTTGAGGTTTTTCCATTTTCTTCTCTTACAATATTTAATTAGATCTTGAGTACGGCAATGTCCTTCGTTTTCGTTTTAAACTCGAATCTCGATGATCATTTCCTGGTCCAATATCCATAATACGGAAAGAACTCGTCTTTTCTTCATATTTGTGGTTGCTCCATGTTGTGAAGAAAGTCCGGGGGTCTTCCTTGGTGCTTTCCCTACGTTTTCACTTAGATTAGTACATTGTAGGGTGGCTTAGCGGGGAGTTTCAGCCACTTTTTCAAAATCAGTCTTTGAGTTTTTCCTCTCGAAAACTTTTCAATGTCTCCTGATGAAGATTGAATATCTCATAGATGAATAGGCTGCTCACCTTTTGTTAGAGTAGATTTGTTTGTAGGAATAAATGGCTTTATTTTGTTTCTATTGATAATATTTGTTTCACTAAAAGATAGGAAATTAGCTTCAATTAATTCATGATTTATAATTTTGGGCATCCTAAGCTTAGGAATAAAATTTCCCATTTTTGTATATATTATTATATTGCTCCTCAGATATCTTATAGAGTAGAGCTTTTCAGTTTCGCCAATGACATCCATGCTGTCCAAAATTGCAGTCGAATTTCCGTTGAGTGTGAATATATTATCAATAAGATTTTTTGAAATATGCTTCCCAGAGCCATTTTTTCTACTTTTGTTTCTTCTAAGCGTACGCATTTTTTATCCATTTGAATAGCACATTGATTTATTCCTTTAATATTCATTTCTTGGAGCTGAGGAAGAAAGTTTGCATCCTCATTGTTGTTCTCTGAAATGTCCGCAAAGAACTGGCGACCGACATTTCACCTTCTTTTATTTCATCACAGAGGAATAATTTTTGAGAAGATGAATACGGAAGGCCTCTTAGAAACATTAGTACTGCATAAGTTCTCATTAGGAATATTCTTTTATCGCTTATTACTAATTCCCGTTTGTGTACAAAAGTTCGACCTGATTTTACAGAAAATACGTTTTTATATTTTTTGATCAGTTTGTGGAACCTCGCCTTTTCATCTATGTCCAGTACTGTGCATTGACCGATTTTTTCCTTGATCTCCTTATCATTTATATCGAATTTAAATTGAGCATTTTCGTAATTTTCAGTATTATTGATTTCTTTTAGAACATTCGGATAAGATTTTTCCGCTGCAAAGTATTTTTCTAAACATTCTAAATATTTCTCCTTTTGAGAGTCTTCTTGATCAAACATTAGTCTTATTCTTTTTGGGTTTTCTTCCCATAATTTTATTTTAATTGTTTTATCTTCATCTTTCAATTCTATCGTATTCTCATCGAAGACTATTTTACTTCTTAATGTTTTTAACAAGTCGACTCCTATTATACATTCTTTATTTAGTTTAGGTACTACCAAGAGAACGTATGTCCCTTCCCGATTGCTCATTTTTAAATTAGTATATTGCAACCCTCAACTTTAGTGAGGTTAGCTATATAGGGCCATATGACGTCATCGACCCAGAGTGTACGGGAATAATTAAATTGGGAGGGGTTTTCGAGAGTGAGAGTAAACTTGATTTCAAATGTCAGATAAATTTTATTCAAAATAAACCTATTTTACCTAAAATACAATAAGATTGCCTAAATCCCTGACTAACCTTAGTTCTAGCAATTATAGACTCAGAAATGAGACACGCAGGTAATGAGAAATTATTCACAGATTAAGAGTAAATTATAAAATTCGAATACCAAATAAAATATTTTGATACATAAAACAAATAAGTCTTTCGCTTAAAGAACTGATTTCAGTCGAGTATTCTAATTTTTATTATCGTCCCACGAGAGGGATACGCGATTAAAAATGTAATACCTACTCAGTCTTGAAGTAAAACGCTCTTTGGCATAAAATGAATGTGAATTTTAATTAAATTTAGTCTAAGCCAACTGGCTAATTCTCCCACGCGAGGGAAACGCGAACAAAAATACTCTTAAAGTATTAGAAGTCTCAAAACAACGTATATGACATAATATTCTATAAATCTTTTAAATTCGTTTTTTAATACTATTCCCATGAGAGGGATACGCGAACTAAATGTCTGTTTCAATAATTATTCACTGATTGTAATTAATACAATAGAAAACTTGCCTATAGGCTAAAACACAATATTATAATGCATTAAAAATAAATCAAATCCAAATATACAACATCTATGTTGGATAATCCTGCTGAGAATATTATTTTAAATCTACTCGTCAGAGAAAAATTCTACAGCGGAACGCAGGTAGATCGGCGTGGTAGAAAGATCGCTTTTAAAGGCTTCACAACAGAAGTGCAGTCGCCAGGCATGCGGCACTTTTACTTTTAGGCCCAGAAATCACCACTTAGACAAGAATGAGGAGTAGACTCCGCTCTTCTCGTAATGATTTATGGGGTTCACAGGGAGCTTAGCATAAGCTGTCTAAATTACTTTTAAAACTGAATTTCTGCGTAAGGGTAAATCCTAACCCTTTTATTCAAATCTTGGGACTTTTCCCGTATTTCGTCTGTTTTTAATATTCACAAAGCACAATCTTTTATAATGCCAACTATAAGTTTGGGCCCAATCGAATAGAAAATAAAGAGATGACAAAATTTGCACGCCGTTTATAAACGTCACTATTTTCTCAACCAGATTACCAAGTAGAATATCCCCACCTATTCAAAATTCTCTTTAATTCCAAAAACACAGATATATCATAAATGCATAAATAATTCCCTGAAAAATATTCGCATAAAAAAAAGGCGTTATTTCGCATCTAGGCAAAACTTTAATGCTCCTCTGGATGCAGATCGGTATGAGACCGGGGTACAAGATAAATCTTGCTCCGCTCCCAAGAAGATCTTACGATCCTTGCCCTTTGCCGGGAAGTTCGTAACTGTCGCTCTTAGGCTGCGACTGGGACCCCTTCGATTTTCGACCCAGTTCAGCCTCCCACTACTCAGAGATCTTTTTAGTGGAGATTCGCGGTCTTGCGCAATGACAATTCTCCTGTCTGCGGGCAACTCTTTGAGTGTTTTCACATGAGTCAGGCACATTGCCTACAGACAGGCTTTAAAATGGAACTCGAGGGTTACAATATACTTGATTTCTTAATCTTACTGGTCTTCCTCCAGTGGCTCCTATAATACACGTGCCTACTATTGGTAACAATTCCCATTTTTTGAAATTTTCTTGATTATTTTCGAAGAATGATTCTGAAATGCACGTGACTTCACTGCCCGTGTCTATTAACGCCCCAGTATTCACATTTTGTACGCTCATTTGCTGTACTGGACACTTATCTAAATCCCTCACTACGTATTTTTCTTCATTTTCTAAAAGATCGCTACGCAAGTCTAGCGGGAGAGGTTTTGTCGTATTTTTGGGCCCCGTATTTGCCTCTATTATGCACATTTTTACCCAACCGAGGCTTGAGCGTTTCCCGACTCATTTTGCCTATTTCCGGCTTCATAATTCTGTACTTCTTCCCTAATGCATCTAACCATTTTATTTATTGTGTTCGTCCTTGGACTACTGTTAGTCGGACTAGTTTTATTAATATTTTCGTACGAGTAAGTTTTACCAGATTGTCCATTTTGCGGACTTGCAGCTTCTGATTTAAAGTTATCACGCGTATAAACGCGCTTTTCTACGTTTCCATTAGCGTATTTGGGGATAGCCCCCGTCTGGTTTCTAGAATTTGTGGTAGTAGGATCAGTTACCCATTGCCCATTTGAATGCTCATAATTTGGATTCCGAACATCAAGATATTTATTTTTCGAGTCCCTACTTTGGGTTTCTTGATTTTGTCTATAGTAATTATTTTCACGATTTTTATATCCCCGATTTCGATTTTCATAATTTCCCTTGTATTGGTTTTTACTATTTAATTGATCACTTGCTTCGAAATTTTCCTTTCTATTATATTTCTCTCCATAGTTTCTCTTCTATTGACCATAATAATTTTGATAATTATCGTGGTCATGAGACTGATTTTGATATCCTTGATCATTAAAGTCCCTATTTTCGCGGTGGTATCGACTATTTTAAAAATTGTCTCTGTGATGGTCGTTCTTACAATTTTGATTATGATACGCGCGTGAATTTTCACGAGCCTGATATCTGTTAGCATTTTTATAATTATTACGAGTTTCTCCTCTGTAATTATGATTTTTCTCATTTGAGTAGTAATTATCATATATCGGGTTTTCTCGTGGCGAAAGGTATCCCCTGTTATGTAACGGTCCCGATTGATCTATGCAATCCAAAAGTTCTATAAATTCTTCGCAGGTTCGCATATTTCTGATCCAAAAACCAGCTCTAACCTCTTCGGGGAAATGTCTCGATAGACTTACTATAATTTCATAATCAGAGGGTGGTGGGATTAGGTCTCTCACTTGATCGATCATCTTAATTGCGTACTGAGAACTAGTAAGTTTTCCTGGTATGAAACACCCGTACTGCAGATTTTTCCCGATTTCATATCTTTTATCTTGGTTCCAATATTTATTAATAAATGTCGTTGTAAAAGGGGAAATGTCGTCTCTGATATTTTCACGGGCCATTTCCCACCATTATCTGGCGTTTCCTACCAAACATGTTTGGATCATAAACGGAAAGTCATGTTTCCTTATGTCCGCCGCCCTAACATATATTTCTAAGTCGTTTAAAAACATCATTGGTCGTCCTCAACCCAATCCCGAAAATTTAGGTACAGGATAATTTGTTAACCAAGGTGATTTCACGCTAGTTATCCCTATATTCCTATCGATTCTAGCTTCTAGCGTATTTTAATTTTCTTCGAGTTCACTAAGCCTTTTTTTGATTTTTCATATTTCTAACAATATCATTGCCATGATTTACGTGAATTTCCTCTGTTACGCGTATCAGAGTGTCGACCTTTCTCTCTACATCTACAATACTCTCTTCTAAATATTTCACTTGAGCTTCACAATTTTGTTTTCTTTCATCAATCTTGAAGATTATTCTATTGTTAAGGGTTCTTGAAGTTCAGTCCAATTAGCTGGCTAATTCATTTTCTGCATTGACCGACAATTCTCTGTTTTTTCGTATAATAGTTGTTATTTTATTTCGATTTCTAATGCTATAGTTCAAATTCGCCTGAACTTTTTGAATATCTTTTATTAAATCATCTAATATTTTATCAGTATCTTCGCTTTCAATTAGCTCCGATTGGGTCTCAATTTAAGTTCCTCTTTCAGCCCTACTACCTAATGTATTTAATTCATCGTGGGTTTCTATTCCTACATTCGTGGCATCTAAATCATCGAGCGTTGGCAAATCATTTTGGTCATTGTCTCCAATTCTTTGTTCAGAATTTTCAAAATCAGTTTCTTCTAGGGTATCATTTGTTTCTAGAATTTCTTCAAAAGCACTTGCAAGCACAGATTTAGATAATTTTATTTTCTCATTGAGTTTCTCCTGAAATTTATCGTTGTTGTTTGCTTGGTTATCCATTCTTGGAATTTTGAGTTTTTCAAATGTTGAGGGTTTTTATTTAGATTAGATTATAATTCTCGTTTTTAATTACTTAATTTATTAGTGATCTAGGAGGTTTGTGTTACAGGTTCACTTTGTAATTTTATTTTCGTATTTAATTTCAGTTTGGTTTCTAAATTGCCAAATGCGGTTTTAATTTTAGTTAGAACGGAGTTTCTACTTATTCCGATATTATTTGCATATTTTGACTTTATTTTAATTTAAGGGCTGCCAAGTGTGACTTTGATTTAAATTAAATCGGAGTTTTCATTTATTGCAAGTTTTGGAAGCGGAAGTAATTGGCAGCTAGAAATTCCCTTGAGATAAAATTTTCTAATGATCATGGTTCAACGAATGCCAAAGATTCAATATAATTTAACGCGACCCCGTTAATGTCCATATTTACCATCCATAAACTAACCAATATTTTGTTAAAAATTCGTTGAAGCGGTGGGTTCACTCAAGCGCGAACAGGAATTGCGAACGCTATTTCGCTAGATGTTCCGACTATGGATTATAGAACCCTAAATTGTCCCTATAATTTCTTAAATTCCATGCATTCTTATTTCGTTTTCCTAAAGATATCCAGGAGCTTTTGATTGATAGAAAAAATCGTTCCGTTCTCAGTCACTTTTATGAATGAAGCTTCATTTGAGCCCAGCTATGTGCAAAGTGGGACTTACAATTCACTTAATTCTCCTAGTCCTTTATTTTAATCAGAATTTATCGCTCGGTTGCAAATCACAATGAAACTAACTGAGATTTTCGAAAGAAAAATTCTAAACAAATTTTGGCTTATTATTCAGATCATTCCAATTTTGTCTCGTCAAAGTTCGACACTTGAATGTCAGGCGGTCTAGTTTCCAGGACTTAGCCTGGTTAAGAAGTCCACCATGATATGTAAGCCAGAATTTATGAAAAATAGTGAGGAGAGCTAATGAAGAACGATGTGTAATTTGATTTAAAAACCTGGATATGATCGTTGAGTCAGAGAGTGTCGAGGCGAGAGTGCTCGCAAGCGTCGAGCTTGATCCGTTTCTAGCTAGCCTGGCAGGACTTCGGAGAACTTCGTTGTCCAACCCCGTTGAATTGTGAGTGTCGTTCATTCGCGCCGCATCGATCGAGTGGTCCCCTGTATGGTTGGTCCCGCTTGTCTCCCTACTCCTGGGGGTCCGATTGCGCACGCGTTTATCTATTTTCCCGCTTGCCTCACTGACCTATATCTCTTAACAAGAATTTCGTGTTCCTGTCCTTATTTTTCTTACCACTGTCACTTTTCTTCTTATCGCACAAAGCTGATGGCGCGAATTTATCGATTCTTCGCTAGTCAGCTGACATATATTTGTTTTCTTCTATCAGCTGGTCCGGTGACGAGTTGAACCGTCTCAACCTCCGTATGCATCACTGTTGAGATTACTCAGGTTTTAGGCCGAAATACTCAGACTGATGGAATTGACGAATTTGTGTAAGTACGGGAGGCAGAACAACGCCTAGTTGTTGAACCACAATAACCGAATGAAAACAGAAATACCACCGAAGTCTCAGCAAAACTTAAGCATCTTGAATAGAACTTCGAAATGTAGAACCAACTTCAAGAGACTTTTCATCTGTTTTTTTTTCACCTGTTACATAAGACTGTTACCTGAACCAAGAAGAATAAAAGTTATCGAGAGGAAATATTTAGTCGCTCACGGGCAACGGTCCCGCAAAGCTAAAGAATCTCCTGGAGAACCTAGAGGTTGATAGGGTGCTAGCTGCCGTCCAAAAGCAGTTTTACTGGATACCTGCCGCATAGTCCTAACTTTTTGGACTACAATGTAGAAAGCGGCTAGCTGCCTTTTGGACTGTCATGGAAGACCATTCCCATTATAAATCCCAATTTTATTCAAATTTGACTAAAGTGCATTTTTTTTAAATTTTGTCTCTATAGAATTTTAACGAATTTTGTTTTTGTCAAATATTTATGACTACTGCCTCTTTTCTGTTTATTTTAGTACCTGACCGACCACTGCACTGGACTTTGTCCACACAATGGCCTTAATACAGGGTCCTTTTAGGACCTGTGATGGAAGATTGACTAAAAGTAATATGATAATATGAAATAGAAGGAAGTGGCGACAAGCGTCAACAGCAGCTTCCAGACAATTGTTGTTCTATTGTTTCATGACAAAGAGTTTAAATGCAGTGAAAATTTGACATAACGACGTTTCGACTGATGAAAAGTTTCCTCATCAGACTAAAAAGTAATCATTGATGCTTAGGAAAAAATAGATTTACAGAGTTAAAAAAAAAAGCTACAGAAAATGATTGTGTTTTGAGTAATCGTATGAATGTGGAATAGAAAAATTTTTCCAAAGTTGATTTTACAAAAAATCCATGATTTGAGTGTTTTTGGAGTAGCCTGAAATTAAATTGAAATTGTGAAAATTTAAGAACATTATTTTGGTGCAAAATCAAAGCAATAATTCTCGCTCCAAACTAATGTTCTTTATTTACCACAAAAAAATCCGAATATGATGGGCTATTCACATTGGTTCTAATTCACATGTTTAATTTAGTTTCAGGCTACTCTAAAGACAGTTAAGCTATGGATTTTTTATTCAATCAACTTTGAACAAATTTTTCTTTTTTGCATTCATACGAGCGCTCATAACGCAATCAATTTCTGTCGCTTGTTATTGAACTCCCTAAATCTATTTTTTCCTAAACATCAACGATTACTTTTTAATCTGATGAGAAAACTTGTTTTGTTTCGAAACGTCATTATGTCAAATTTTCACTGCATTTAAACTCTTCATCATGACACAATAAAAAATAATTGTCTGGAAGCTGTCGTTGACTCTTGTCGCCACTTTCACCTATAACATATTCCCAGACGTTGATAACACGAAGGATTCAGCATCACATCCGTTCTTCAATAAAAATGATGAAATAATAAAATCTTTAAATCTACACTTATAACCTGTTTAAGGGTAATTCTTTGTCGTACAAAGTGAAAAGTCCTTTTTAAAGCAGAAAACTGTAGTCCGAAACTCTTCTTTCACCCTCGTCTTTCCGTGCGTGGCAACACCGGCGAGCTGTTGGCTTAACTACTTATTACGCCTACACTATTTTGCGGCAGTGTTGGTGAAGCACTGAAGCCCATGTTCTTCGAGACTTTCTCCCTTCAGCGTTTCTTCGATGAAGTACTCATTCTTATGGCTAAGATTAAAAAATTGCCTTTTAGGAGTAAAAAAAAAAAAAATGGATTAGCATTTCGAACTCGAAAGTTCATTGCCTCACTACCCGATTCGGGTAGTGTTTCTAGGTGGATAAATACTACCAGTGTGGGTCCACCACACCCACGACGGGCCAACACCACGCAATATTCCCCGAACGGTCACCCATCCAAGTACTAACCGCGCCCAACGCTGCTTAACTTCAGTGATCTTACGGGAACTGGTGTTTTCAGCGTGGTATTGCCATTGGAGTAAGAGAAGTAAGTAGTAAGTAGTAAGTAAGTAAGTAGTAAGAGAAGTTTTAGGAGTAAGAGAAGTTAAAAAAATAAAAAAATGTTGGCTCAAAATGATTGCGAGATATCCCAGAACTTTCATTAAAGAATCGGATAGTGCAAGCCCTTTCGTATAGAAGCCAGTCGAGATTTACGGTGCAAACCTTACTATAATTTCTATCGTGTTAACTCTTATGTTTCCCAAACCCAAAATTTGCTATGGTCGTTAAAGACTCGGTCATGCAAAATCAATCTGTAAAAGCCCACGATACATATACTGCGGTGAAAAGCCGCATGGAGAGGAACAAGCCTGCACTAAAGCTTCGAACACTAGCTCCGCAATACTTAAAGTATGGCCGTTTTAATTGATGAAAACAATTCGTTGTCATTAGGAAATAGTTTATGATGAACAGTGGTTGAATTACATTTTCTAAAATTGAACAGGGAGAACAGCAGTTTAAAGATATTCCTTCCTCATAGACACTTTCCAGGTCAGGAGAATTAAACCTGGCAGTCATCTCATCAATTTTAATTTAACTTAGTGAAGTTGTAGTAGATATATAGATAAACGTTTACTTTTCGGCCTGCTGGCCCTAAAAAATTTACTCGCTTACATTTCCATTTTTTACAGAATTTTCTTAAAACTAACCCTTAAACACTAACATCCATCCACACATTATCCATAAGACCGCTCGCTCTTATCGCCTTGCCTTTCTTGCTTCGCATCGCCTCGCACGCCAGTCCCTACTTTCTCGCTTTGCCTCGCATATTCAAACTCTGCCTCCGCGACTGATACCTATAACTTATCTACTATTTACAATATTTACAGATTACCTATATCTACTTCCTCTTCTATTTAAAATCTTTCCTTCTCCGTTCCTCTTCCTCCTTCCTTATCTTCTTCTACATCACACCCAACACTACTACCCTTTTGTCCCTCCTTTCATGCATCAATACCTCCATGCTTATCGCACTCCTTTCCACCTCCACGCATTCCTCCAACCAGTGTTCCACTCTTGCATCCCCCTTCCCACACAGTTCACACATCCTCTTCTTCTTAGAGAGCCAGAAACTATTAAAACCCTCCATGCACCCACATCTCATCTTACCTGGACTCTCTTATTATATCTTCCCCTGCTGTCATCTCTCTCTCCATTCCGTTTTTCTTAACCATCTCATATGACTTCCTTCCTTAATCGTGGATCCTTCTCACTTCATCTATATGCAGTCCATTCGTTTTAAAATACCTTTTCCTTTCAACCTCCATCTTCCCACCCCTTCTCCTGTTCTTCTCCCACCAACACACCCTAACCAGCTTACTTCCCCCCTATTACAAAAATTTCTTCTCATATTTACACGCCCGAATCCCCGTTAGAATCCCTAAACTCGTTCTCTCACTCTCCTCCTGACAATTCAATTAGGCGTGTTCCTTGCCAACCCTAGTGTCCACTTTACATTAGGGTGGGCCGAATTACACAAAAGTTTCCTAATCAAATCGTGATAGCGCGGAAAAGTTGCTACTCGTCGCCCAGACTGCAATACAATTTTTTTTTTTAATTGGACCATATCTTCCGGTCGCACATCGCGTTCAAAGTTTCGAAAAATCGTCAAAAATTGAACACGTTTTGGGATTTTTTCTTAGTAAGTTATAGTAATCGAATTTCGTTCAAAATCGGTATGTGACTTCTTCTCAATAACCTTTGACTAAAAAAACATTCCCCTTCTCATCCCCCTCTCCTGTAAGGGTGGGGGGAGGGGCAAATATCGTAAAAAGGAGCCATTTTAGGGTCGTTATTTTCCTCGTGTGAAGTGTGTTGGTGCGATCAGCTAAGGCGTTCAAAGCGTTAAAATATATCATATTTAGAACAGTATTACGTAAATATACATCAGCCGCAATATGATGGGATGGGAGGAGGGAGGTGAGCCTTAGCGTGGGTTGACCAATAGCCAAGCTGGGTGAGCGGCAGCCGGTTCGAGGAATTCGCGTTTCCGCTGCGCGCAACGTGCCAACCAGACAAGTCCAGACGTGTCGAATTTTAGTGTTTTACTGTGAATTTTAGTGTTGTTTAGAGAAGGAATTTGATTGGCAATGACGTCGAGGACGCTCGGTCAAAAATTTCATTGTCCTTTATTTGGACCGCCTAAAAGTCTGAACAAACAGATTCTTCCGTCACATGCTGATGTTTTCCTACACTGTCAGCATGTTTGATATTCTTTAGCCATGGCTTCGGCCAGTCCAAAACAGGACGTCAGCTTCTCTGCAGTAGCTAATGTCGTTGCTATTGATATAGAGTTCATTTACACTAAGGCATCTTTGCCGAAGGTCTCTCGCACGAGAATTATACAGCTTATGAAAACTCTTAATGATAAGAATTACTATATCCGTAAAACGTTAAACAGGGAGAAAAAATACCTGGAAACACAAAAAGAGTACACACAAAACATTTCTGACTGTTGAAAAATTTTATTTAACAGTCAGAAATGTATTGTGTGTACTCTTTTTGTGTTTCCAGGTATTTTTTGTCCCTGTTTAACTTGTCACGGATGTAGTAATACTTATCGTGAAGAGTATCGATGAGTTGTATAATTCTCGTGCGAGAGACCTTTGGCCGAAGCCAGGGCTAAAGAATATCTAACATGCTGGCAGTGTAGGAAAACAGCTTGTGACGGAAGAATTTGTTTGCTCAGACTTTTAGGTGGTCCAAATAAAGGACAATGAAATTTTTGACCGAGCGCCCTCGACGTCATTGTCAATCAAAATCCTTCTCTAATCAACACTAAAATGCCATCATATTGCGACTGATGTATATTTACGTAATAATGTTCTAAATATGATATATTTTAACGCTTTGAACACCTTAGCTGTTCGTACCAACACACTTCACACGAGGAAAATAACGACCCTAAAATGGCTCCTTTGTACGATACTTTCCCCTCCCTTACCCTCACAGGAGAGGGGGATGAGAAGGAGAATGTTCTTTTTAGTCAAAGGATATTGAGAAGAGGTCACATACCGATTTTGAACGAAATTCGATTACTATAACTTACTAAGAAAAAATCCCAAAACGTGTTCAATGTTTGACGATTTTTCGAAACTTTGAACGCGATGTGCGACCGGAAGATATGGTCCGATTAAAAAAAAAAATTATTTCAATCAGGGCGACGAGTAGCAACTTTTCTGCGCTATTACGATTCGATTCGGAAACGCATGTGTAATTCGGCCCACCTTACTTTACATACCTCTACTGTGTCCTATTTACCTCCTCGCTTACCTACCACCCCCACACCTCTACTCCGAATAATAGCACACTTATCACTAGTGAGTCAAACAATTTCATTCTCCTTCCGAAATCAGCTGCGAATGACTTCTTTCCCAACCCCCACACCTGCCTCATCACCACATTTGTCCTCCTCATACTCTCTTTTATGTCACCATCCACTCCCCCATTTCTCCGAAACAAAAAGCTCAGGTAAACGAACTCTTTCCCCCCATTCACCGCCTTCCTCTTCCACTTCCACTCCCCTCCCATAACCCTTCCACCTTCTTTTCTGAATACCATAACCTTGGACTTTTCCGCATTCAGCACTAACCTATTTTTATCCAGGTATCTTCTCAATCTCTTCATCATCTCCTTTGAGGCCTCCTCGCTTCTTGTCAACAACACTATGTCATCTTCATACGCGAGTGACCAAATTCTTGGCCCCTCCTACCACTCCGGCATCCAGCTTCCTTCCCATATCCGCGATTAAAATCGCGAAAGGCGTTGGGCTAAGTGAATACCCTTGCCTTGACTCCCTATCCATCGCCTCCCAAAAACTCCCCCTATCTACCAACGGGAACGCCCCTTTGAGATACACAAAAAACGCGTACTCTCTCGACCCGCCCTTTGCCAATTCTCTATCCACCGCGTGCTGCAGAACGAAGATATTGTCGATAGTACTCCTACCCAACTTGAAGCCCACCTAAGTCTCCGACAATATTCCTCCCCCCTCGACATCCTTCCGAAGCCTCTCCGCTACCACCATCGCGTAAACTTTATTCGCCGTATTCATTGGCGTAATCTCTCTATAATTCTCCTGATTATCACTTACCTCCTTTCTTAAACAGTCTCACTATAAACCGTTCTCTCCCCCCTCCTGGGAATACGTGCGTCCACAGTACTTTCTGTACTACCTCCTTCAGCCTCTCTCTAACCTCTTATATACGAAACAACCATGCTTCGTTCTCTCCCCCTTTCCAGTCCTGCTGCCTTCAACCTTCTCAACTTCCTTATCCCTTTCTCTATCTCCTCGTCATTCAACTCCTCCGCCTCTCCCTCCCTCGTTCTTACACTCCGGTCACCTCTCTTCTTCGAGTCTGTGCCCTAAACTGATTCTTTGAAAACCTCCCTCCACTCCTCACTCCCTATCTTCTCGCTTATCCCCACTCTCCGCTTTCTAAGCCTATTTATTAACTTTCTCTATAACTTTTCTCTGTCTTAACACTTGCCAACTCCTCTTCCAGATCTTTCTTCTTTCCCTATTCTTTCTTTTTGACACATCAATCTAAACCCCTTCATCATTTTTACGTACTCCTCCCTTTTCGCAGTTCCCTCTTTCCACTTTTTGTACTTTCTCCTCATCTCCCTTTTCATTTTTTACATTTCTTATCCCACCCCGGCTTCGCGATTTCTTTCTTCTTCTTTCTGAATACCTTCTTTTGCACACACCCTTTCACTTTCTCTTCCAAATACTCTCATAGCTCTTCCACCGACTCCCCTACAAAGCGTACCGCCCCTAACTGCTCCTGATACATCTCTATCGCCTCCCATGTCCAGCTCACCCTCTCCCCCGTCGGCCCCCTTTCCACCCAATCCTCGCATTACCCCCCCCCCCCCCCTTCCACGATACCCTCCTCTCTTTCGCCTAGCAAGTCTTCAACTCTTTCTTTAATTCTTTCCATCCCATCCTTATTGTACACTGTCACAAACTTACACGTTACCTCTCCTATGTTAACTGCCCTCATTTGCATGCCCTCCCCCTCTCCCTCTTCATGAACTTCTTCCTCTAATGCATCTCCAGCCCCCGTTATAATTCCCCCACCAGCCCTTCCTTTCTTCTTCACTCTGCTCTTTCTTTTTTACAGTAAGGGAGGCATCTTATGTCTTAGCCCGACAGTTCAGCACCTTTATTACTCCTTCATCCTGCTTTACTCCCATCCCCCTACCTCCTACGAAACAAATTCCCCGGAACTTCCTTCAACACCTCTTTCTCCTCCTCCCACACCCACATTTTCTCGTCTACTTTTATTTTCCGATACCCCACCTTCACCGCTCGCCCTTCACTCCTCTACTTTCTTTCTCTCCCTTTCCTTCATTGTCAAATCGTGATCGATGAAAACCCCCTTATCCTTTATCCTATTTTTATTTCGTATTACCCCCAACGTCTCTTCCCAGCTTTTCAACGCTTCCACGTCCTAACTTTCTTCCCCGCTCTTCAGCTTGAACCCAATTATCACAATATTATTTGTTCTGTCTGCCTTCTCTTTTTTCTCCATTCTCAACTCCATTGCCCTTATCCTTTCCTTATCCGCCCTCTCGTCCTTTTCATTCCTAAGCTCTCCCACTTTCTTGTCTATCATATTCTCTACCCTCTAATCTGTCACCTACTGCCATTTCCTTACCGACACCACCTCCCTGTCTAATCCTTCTACTTTCTCCCTCAGCTCTTATATCCCCTTTTCCGATTTCTCATATCTGATTCTCAAGTCTTCCATCATGCCTTCCATCCGCTCCTTAGTCCTCTTTACGTCGTCCCTCAGTCCCCTCATCACCTCTAACAGCATCCCGAGAGCGTCCTTCTCCGATTTCCACTAAATTTGGGGGGGGGGGGTGACGTACGCGTTCTTCCACTTTTTTTAAACGGACTCTCTACCGCGCTTTTCTCCGGACTCCCTTAGCTGTTTCTCTTCCTCTTTCAGAGATTCCCCCCGCAGTTGTGCTAGAAGAGCTTTCCCTCACCTTCTTGCTTCCTTCGTTCGCACCATTTCGCTTTTTCCCTCTCCCCTACGCACCGCTCGACACCAGGCGACGCATTGTTTTAAAGTAAGTTTTAATTTTAAGTTAGAGAGGAGCAGTCCAGCTGTCTGGTGTTCTTGAAATATGTATAACTCGCGAACCAGATAAGTGTCCATCAATTTTTTTTCGGAACTTGAAGATAAAAAACAGAGAATATGAATATAAAAAAATATTTAAAAAATATAGCTCATTCCGTCAAAAATCCAATTCAAAAATGGTTGCAAGGTTTGATATTTCTGACCTGCAAAGCGTCCATGGAGAAAGCGTTGGAACTAGGAAAACTTTCTAACATCAATTTATGACAATCTTGACCTAACTCGACCTCAGGAACTCCAAAAATGAACGAAATTTAGTTTCATGAAAACCAAAAAAAAGCTTCGAGAGTAAGAATCTTAAGCTTTATTTTGAGATCAAGAAAAAAGGGTCCGACTTAAAAAAAATTTGTTTGATTTTGAAAAATACGGGTCAAACTTAAAATTGTTTTAAAAATGTTTGTAACTATGTGATAGAACTTACAAAAATCTATTGAAAACATGCAGTCTATTACGCAACTTTCTCAGCTGACTTCCACTTCTCTTTCACTGGCATATTCAATTGTTTCAATTGTTTATCTATAGCTGCCGGGCAAAACAGGAAAACCGGTAACTACATTTTCCATGAAATTTGAGATATTGATATATTTACTATAGTAGAGACTCCCTATTTCATACGTTGTATGAATCATAGTAGAATAGCGGAAATTGAAGTTTTAATAAATAATTTTCTTTCGTCCGCATCTGCAAAATGTCTAGACATACAGAATGAAAGACTAGAAAATATAGAAGAGCAAAAACCTGTAACTAGATGAGCTAGTACGAAAAATATGACTAAGCCACCGAATGCGTCCTCGGGTTGCGGATAGAGGGTCATTGTAACACGGGTTTCTGCTGAATATGATTAAAATAATTAATAAGCAGTCGCGAAAAAATGTCCACCTAAGCGGAGGCGTAAAACCCTTGCCGAAAGCTGAATGGCACCTGGATGGCAGTAAGTGCGGTTCAAAACATTCGACCGCGCAGGGCTCCCGAAAATGGGTCGGACAACAATGTCGACAATACTAGAGTTGGAGGAGCCAATCAAGACGAAGTCAATGCGATTGACCGGCAGAATCTCATTCCTTTTAAGTGGACGGATCGACTCAGGGACGACCTGCTGAAGTGCTATGATACCAGTATGGCCTGTGAACGAAAAGGTTACATGGCGCGACTGCATACTCTGTGGTGCGAGAAACACACAGAGCTCTCGTAACGTGCTGAGGAACTCCGGAAAAGGGGTGATATAAGCAGAACGCCTACTGAAACATAGCCAGAACAAGCCGGCAACAGAGAAAGGGAGGCAAAACTGAGGAGGTCAACCGCGAGCAGGCATCCAATAGAGGAAGAGCGATGCTTCAAGACGCGGAGAAACATCAACATTCGGGTTTCTCTCAAGCCCAAAGATCTGGCTGAACTTGATGACGAGCTTCGTGAAGATTTTTCCGAAGAAACAACCTCTGGACTATCAATTGTAGTGTGTATAATACCGCGAGAGCTTTGGCAGATGAAAACCGTAAAACAAAACCAACGGTTGATCATAAGACCAAAAGACGAATGCATCAGCTCAGCGCAAATATAGGCTGGGCAAGGCAGTACGCGTCCCGCATTTAGTGTGTGATTGACTACATAACATCTGGAAGGACCTTCACTGGTACACACGATATTTAATGGAATAACTGTATGGTTTCCGAGTTTTCTAATGAAATAACGTCTAAGGTTTGAAGTTAATTTGAAGGGTTAAGCACCGCGCAGAATAGTGCACGTGCATCGAAATAACAATTGCGAATTTATCGCATAAAATACACTTTATCGGCCTAGGCCGGTAATGTACCGCGCCACTAACAACGACCTACTTTGTTGCTCTAAACGACGCCCAGAAAGCGAGGAAGACATACTTGTGATACATAAAATAATTGTTTGTACGTCCAGAAGACAATGGACCACATTGTCATTTTATTTTAGACGTTATGAGCGTTTTGGGAGATGGGGTCTGGTCTTCGCGTTGATCGGACGTGTTTGGCGATCGCTCTCTGGGAGTCGTTTCTGTGAATCTAAAAATAAAGTATTGTAGTTTCAAGTGAAAAGTGAGTTTTCAGTTTATGAAAATGGTGACCAACAATGAGATAAATACTCACTTGTTAGCAGTTCAGCAGGATGTGAAAACCACAAACTTGAATGTCAATTCGATGGCTGACGATATTAAGTCACTGAAGAACTCAAATGAAAAAGTTATCGAGGAGCTTCACGTCTACAAAACAAGATGCTTAATCCTGGAGGAAAAGAGCGAATCTTTGGAAAAGCAGTTAAACATCCTGGAGTAAAGATTGCATATATGGATTGCAGAGAAAGAGATAGAAACATTATCCTCTTCAACATGAGGATAATCCGAATAGTAATAATAATATCTACCTTACTGTCAACAAAGTCTTCGAGCAAGCAGAAATCATTATACCATAAAATTGGCTAGAGAAAATCACTCAAACTGAAAAAAGTAAAGGATCTACATCAATTTTATTCACTTTTACCAACTCAAGATACAAAGAAAGCATATTTCAAAGGGCAAAAAAGGTACGTTCTTTACAGGTGTATTTCTCAAATTATCTCACTCGTGAGTAAAGAAAGACACGCAGGAAACTAACGGAATGTCAGCTATCACTAGAGCGACTTCGCAAGTCCGCTGTTATTAGAGGATCGCGGCTCTTTGTGGATAATGCTTTTTATGATTTATTAGAGGCTGAAAAAATACTTGCAAACCAGCGTGAGGATGACCATCAATCGGATGCAGGAGATTCAAAAGCATCCTTAAGCTCGACAGATAGCAGGAAAAGCGGTAGACCTTCAAAAACTGAGCCACCGATCGTAGACGAAAACAAAAAATCTAGGCATATTCAAAAACATGAGGAGTTTACAAACAAAATCATTGTGACGACTGGTGTTTTGGAATGCAAGGAGATTTAGTAAGCTAGATGACATTTTTAATTACACTACCAACAATGACATCTGTGTGAATGAAACATGGCTATCTTTTTCTTCGCAAGCTATCTCTCCTCTTCTAAACTCTGATTTCGTGGTGGCCGACAGTGAAACCACAAGAGAGTCTACAATGGATAAAGCAAAATGAGGCCTTTTTAGCATCACTAATCCACCTTTTGGAATATATATTCGTAATACTCGAAGGTAATTCCTTTAATATTATAATGGGGTTAATATATTCTTCTCCAAATACTAATATTAAAATTTTTTTTAGCAGGGTAAACGAATTATTTTTTGAAATATCTGTCAAATTCCCAAACTGATCTATATTAGTTGGAGGGGATTTTAATTGCCAGGCGGATTTTTTATTCTTAACGGAAGGACTAAAGATCCAGTAGAATGTACCTTTTTGAGAGAAAAAATTTCATCAATTATTTATTTAGTTTGGTCTAATTACGTGGGCATACATATAATCGAGGATTTTAATTTTTTAAGGGTCCCAACTAGTTCTGATTACATTCCAGTAGCTGAGCAATTCCATGTAAGATAATCGAAGAATTTCAGCTGTTGTTAGCAATTTTAATGAAAATTCTAGTATCTGCTCTTTAAGGTGGTGAATGAAAAACCCCAAAATAATTTTTGAAAAGATATAAAAACTTCATTCAAAATTCAAAATTATATATTATTCAAAATTTAAAGTTTTGGTCATTTTTTTCTTAAACTTTCATAACTTTAGCGATTTTTATTATATTAAGGTCTATTTTTTGAAAATTATTCGTAATAGGATGCAGCTTTGAAAAAATATTTTTCAAAGCTATTATACTTATTGAAAAACTGCATCATGGCGTATTTTTTTCGAACATTAGGGATTCACTTTATTAAAATATGCTTATCTTCTTTCAAAAACACGGGGCGCGTTAGGGCACTAACGCGCCAATTAAAAAAGAAAATTGATGCATTATAACAAAAGTTATAAGCGATTAAGCTTTGACTGGGTGATTCTGACTTAGAAATGTATTAAGTTCATCAACATAATCATGTACACGAGGGTGGAATTTTGCCTTCTATGAGGAATACATCCTGTGTGTTTCATGTGGGCTTAATGATGTTTATGGCCACGACCATTTCTATTCAAACAATTTAATTTTCACATTTTTTTACAAACCGAAATGCTAAGAACAAACTTGCATATTCTAAAAAGTTCTACAAAAAATGCCTCTCTCTCTCATTTTTATTATCTTTCATCGTTTACGACAAATATTAAAAAATTTTATTTCGAGGAAAAAAGCCCTCTCAGTCACAAAAATGGTTTAGCTCACCTAAAATTCAAAGGATGTCTTCCTTATAGAAGACAGGGATCAGAACAAAACTTTCGTTACGTAACGTTATGTGATATTTAAACACAACAAAAGTTTCGTTATTGTAGTTATCGTTATCGCGAAGGGAAACGAATGTCAGCATTACTTTTGTTTCGTTACGTTATGAAACAGATGGAGCACAATGAAAGAATATTGAGTTAATGTTATTTAAATAACTAAACAATACATGAAAACCTAAATTATAGCAGTAACTCAATTAGACTTTGCCATATTAAGATTAAAGTTGCTTCGGATGTATTTGACTCTTAACCGTCAGTTAAGGATCGGAGGTCCTTCTTACAAGGTCTGGGGCCACTTTGTTGCTCCAGAGGATTCACCAGGTCCCTCAAACATATTCTTCAAGGAATTTCAAAACTTATAAAACATATTCTCTGAAGAAATTTGAGACCCTGTGTTCCTGCCAAGACTAAAACCAGTTTCTGAAGAAGCGAGGATGGCCCAGGTTCCTTAGGTGGCTTACAAGGTCAAGTCTCAATATTCTTCGGAAGCATTTAAGTGCTAATCCTCCTGAGGTATCTATAAGGTCTAGTTTTAACATTCTTCAAAGGGATTTAGGTGTTAACCCTTTGGAGGAATCAACGGGTCGTAGTTATAAGAACTATGACGAACCTGGTGCTCCAGAGAATTTACTAGAATACTGAAACTTATTCTCCTAGGAATTTTAAGACCCTACGTTCCTGTGAAGGCTAAAATGCATGGCCGAGAAAGCGAGGATGATCTGGATTCTCCAGGTAGCTTACCAGGTCGAGTTATAACATTCTTCAAAGTAATTTCGACATGTAGAGGTATCTGAAAGTTGTATTTATGCATATTACTACTATCTAGGTGCTGAAGAAAATTCACCAGGTCACTGATACATATTCTTCGAAGAATTTTGGGTCCTGCATTTGTGCGAAGCTTCGCACAAATGCAGGACCTTTCGCTTTAGCCTTCGCGAAGGCTAAAGCGAGTTTTTGAGAAAGAAAGAATAGTTCGGGGTACCTAGGTGGCTTACCAGGTTGAGTTTTAACATTCATCAGAGGCATTTAGACGTTAACTCTCCGGAGATATCTAAAATTCATAATTATGAGACCTACGACTACCCAGAACATTCACCAGGTCCCCAAAAACATATTCTTCGAGGAATTTTTGAACCCTGCAATCTTATCGAGGTTTAAACGAGTTTCTGAAAAACGAGGACGGTCTCGGGTGGCTCACCGGGTTGAGTTATAACATTCTTCAGTCATTTCTACATTTGCCATCCAGAGGTATCTGAAAGTCGTAATTATGAGGATTACGACTATCTGGCCGCTGCAGAGAATTCACCAGGTAACAGACACATATTCTTCCAAAAACATCACGTGCGTCCTAAACTACGACCCAAGACAGATTTATGTGTAAACATCTTCGGTAAACGTTAACTGAAATCTTACACAAAGCAAATAATAACTCACGCGCATGTAGGAGTATACAAATTTATTTTCTCTTATAGGTAAGTAATGTCATGAAAAAGTTTCTGGACATCTATTTTTCAATAGGTTGAACAAGCATCCTAGTTTCAATAATGATAAACTGTAGATTTTCTTTCAATTATTGCATAAAAGGTGATAAAAGTACCCGTTCTATGGGCATAAATTATAGCCAGTGTGTGTTAATTTTCTTAGCAGTTGTTTGAAAAGACGTCAAATATTAATGTTTCCGGAAAATATCAATAAATTCGGAAATAAAGAATTTTTTATTGTTTTTGGGCTCATTTTTAAGATAAATTTCTGCAAGTCTGTTAGAATACTGTTCTATTAATTTATTTTAATTCAGTTATGAAAACCTGACTTTATATCAATATTGATAAGTTCTTTAAATTAAGCTTAGGTTTTGATTGCATCGAAGGAAAAATTCTAGAAATATCTTATCAAGTCACTAAAATA
This sequence comes from Andricus quercusramuli, assembly GCA_932178445.1. Lineage (NCBI taxonomy): Eukaryota > Metazoa > Arthropoda > Insecta > Hymenoptera > Cynipidae > Andricus > Andricus quercusramuli. Next base: position 157,189 of record CAKNXH010061039.1, on the reverse strand, counting down.
ATTAAGAAAATTATCTTTAAAACTGTTGCAAAGAGATTTAAAAATATTGATTGCTTTTTGATTCATTAACATTTTTTAACAATAGAATAATAATAAAATTGATTTCATAAGACGATTTTGAATCTGTTTATAATTAAACAATTTATAGATTTTTACGTTAAAAATTGAACTATTTTAATTCGAAAGCCTTAGTAATTAATTAAATGTTTGCATCCGATTGAAACTTCCAAATCTTTTTTCAATTTTCAAAAACATTTTGATTAATATATTCATAATTTAATGTTTTTGTTCAATTTTAAATTCTATTCAAATATTATTGCATTCTAAAATACTTCGTTTTTTAAGCATTCAGTTTGAAAATTTTTCATTAAAAAATGCTTGTGTCAATATTTAAAAATATTTGACAGTTTATTTAAAATAAGAAATTATAAATCAAACATTCAAAAATAAACTAAAGAAAATTGAATTATTTAAAATAAGATAAACCTCGAATCGTTCGAATTTCAGGGTACTGAATGTAAACTTTAAAATTTGCATTGTTTCATTTTTTTTTCAATTTTTAATTTGTAAATGAGATTTTCCAAGGAACAACTTAGAATCACTAAATTGTACTGCATTTAAGTTAAAATAGTTTGAAAATGATATAATTTTGAACACTTACAAATTTTTCTGAGAGAACTGGACACGCTTTGAGGTTCGTAATATCTGTTATAATAAATTTAAAATAAGAAAGTAAAAATGAAATATTCAAAAATAAACAAACTGAAATTGACTTAATGGAACTAAAATAAGCCTCGAACCATTACAATTTCAGTGTGCTGAATGCAAACTTAAAAATTTGCATTGTTTCATTTTTTTTTATTTTTAATTTATAAGTGACATTTTTCAATTTGAATGTTTCAATAACAATGTAAAATTCTTTAATTATAGTGTTCCAAGCTAAAGTTGTTTAAAAATGATATAATTTTGAACATTTAAGAAATTTATTGATTTATTCTTCAAACTATTTTATTTCCTAAAACGCATTCTCTCCTTTGCGTGCTTAGTCCAGCTTTGTTTATAAAATAAGGATGCGGACCATTATCAGTTCTCTGAAAGAACAAATATGTTACGCCTCTACATTTAGAATTAGGCTGATTATATTCCATGAAGAAGAATATTAAAAATTGAAGTTTCATTATGAAAAATTCATTATTATTATAATAATAATGAGTACTTAGATTTGTATACAAATCTAAGTACTCAAGAATTATAAGAAAAATATTTTAAATTGTTTTGTTTTTTCAAATTAGACACAGCATATTTTTCTCCTGTTTTGTAAATAATTCACAATTGGTTAAACAATTATTATTCGTTTGAGAGAGAGGACGAGAGAAGGGTGGAGGGGGAGGGCGAGAGAGAGAGAGAGAGAGCGGAGAGAGAGAGAGAGAGAAGCAAGCCTCCGTTCTGTGACATGAGACACAGCGCGTGTGTCAGAGGCCTGCGTTACACTTTCTAGTCGTGGTTTCATTTGAATCAGGCGCGACTTCCCATATCGAGGTCTAAGATGTTTACCCATCAAAAACTTTTAAACCCCGTATTCTTGTAAAGGCGAAAACTTACATTCAAAAAAGTAAGGGTGATAAAAATCCGATAAAAATTTGACCAGAGTGAATTCAAGTTTGCTCATAAATAATAACGCCAAATACTTAATTTGCTTATTATAATAAATTTTAATTTTAAAGATTTTTCGGGTTTCAATCTTGTGCGAAACTATGAATGTTGCCGACCTTTCGCGAACATTAAAATTGAAAATTTATAATTATATTATAACAAATTTAAATTTAAATTTATTATAATGAATCATCGTGAATATATTAAATCTATTGCTTATTATAATTGAAAGTCGCATTTTATCATGTTTTCAAAATTTTGATTGTATTAATATCAATTTTTGAAACTAATCAATTTGTCCAAACCATGACAGCGAACAAGGAAACAAAATATTAAGAACTAATATATTTAACATTGTTTTGTTTCTTCTTTTCCTTTTCCACATAGCCTCTAAACAATTTTTAACCCTTTTTTACAAACCCTTACCGTTCATATCATTATTTCTTCATAGGAAATAGATTCGTAAAATAAAAATTATCATTTAAAGAATATAAGCCAACAACTTTTTTCAAAATAATTTTCAAAAATTTTCATTCTATTTATTTTCAGCAAATAATAAAAAAAATAATTAGAGTACAAAATAAATTTACAAAAGAAAGATAAAGTAATTATCGGTTGTGCGATGGCTAAAAATGTAATAAAACTTACCTGTTAAGTTATTACAACCTACAATTCACTTCTCTATTTAGATACAAATTCAAAGTAACTAAGATTGCCTGGCGTACCTGAATCGCCACTGTCTTCTTGACAATTGTTTTCAATAATAATTATTGAAGAATAAATGGGGAATTTTCTAATACAATGAAATCGTAATTTCGACCTCATAAAGTTTTTTTCCGTGGATTCATCTGGATTGACCTAATACTCATATTTAAGGCTTTCAGGCCCATTTAAAGGGTTAACGCCTAAATGCCTCCGAAAAATGTTAAAACTCGACCTGGTAAACCACCTGGAGGACCCGGACTATTCTTGCTTTTTCAGGAACTCGTTTTAGCCGTCGCATAAATACAGGGTCTCAAAATTCCTCGAAGAATACGTTTGAGTGACCTGGTGAGTTCACTGGAGTGCCCGGGTTGTCGCAGGTCTCATAATTATGAACGCCTAAATGCCTTTCGAAGAATGTTAAAACTCGACCTAGTAAGCCTGATAAATTCTACAAATCATCCGCTATATACTTTTTTCTACTTATTTAATTTATGCAATTATGAATATTCATTTCGAAGAAGCGTTAATTGCGGTTTCTGTTTCGTTCTGTTACATTTTAATAACATTAATGAATTTATTTCACTTAGCATCCATTTCTTACTAACAAAATGAATTGAAAGTATTCCTGATTGTGTTGTTAATGTGAATAACGGTAACGAAAATAACGAAAGTTTCGTTACATGGTAACGTAACGTAACCAAAAGGAACGTTTTATTCTGTTTCGTTCCGTTTGGATCTCTGATAGAAGACCACATTATAAAAAAATGACAAAAAATATAAGTGCGGTTTTGTTGTTGTTGCGAAAATCAATTTGTTCATTAAATCGTCACTACTTTGTTAATTTTAACCTTTCTTCAAATTTTCCGAACGATTTCAAGTAATGGGCAAAAGTCGTTTACTTCTGAGTTAATATGATTGCAAACTTTTTCTCGCTCATTGCTTTTTTGAAATACATTCAATTACAAATGTTACGTAATTGGTTCTGAAATACCCCCCCCCCCCCCACATAACAGACCGTAAAGAAAGTCGAAACCTCTTTTTTAATGTGACTAAAGCTGATATTTTGAAACAATTATACAAGAGATCTCTATTCATTGTTTTTGAAGAAAGAATTATTACAAATGATAAAGACCAGGAAGATTCACTTAACTAGTGTATTAAAATCCCCCTCCCTTTTAAATTACTTTCCTCCACCTCAAAATGCACTGCCTATTACCTGGTCTTGTATTACAAAATGATGTATTACATCAGATAATGTTCCTGACGTAAAAGTTTCTTTGCGCCAAACTACAACAAAACCGTCTCTTGGTTCAGATTAGGCTTTCAAAAAATGTGATTGCAAATCTGAATGTGCTACAAAAAATGTGCACTTGTAGCAAAAACAATTAAAGTGCCGCCAGTTCTTGAATTACACTAATAAATAATTTCTTATTCCTTTTGGACATTTCGATGCTTCTCTCAATCTTCTCATGTTGATAATTAAATAATTTTTTTAAAGCCTAAATAATATTTTTATGAGAGTTTTATCATTCCTAAATTAAAAAATTTTTTTACCTTAATACGAGCGAATTACAAACTGAATTATATTCTTGTTTTATTGAAGGAGAGCAAATGTCCCTAGCTCCACCCGCCTGGATCACTGTTACAAATTTTGTAATATTTTTTTTACATTAACGAGCGTTCTGTCGATGATCTACAGATTAACTCGGTAATCTGCAGATTACCTTCGTAATGCGAGAAACAGGACTAACAAGGAAGGTACCCCAGGTGTCTCTTGCCGATTTTCATGATCTTGACATATGTTGTACTCCACTAAAAAATAAACGCAACTTGTTTTTTCTTATCGGACAATCAACGGTTTAAGGGGATGAAACAACCCCCCCCAAATATGGTAGTGTCAAGGAGTGGTTTGATTGGTTCACATTTAAGAAGACCATATTCGTCCATGAAAGCAATGGGAAATTTTCGTCACAATAAGGGATGGAGAACGCTGTTTTCTCAAATAAATAAAAAACATTTGATAGGGGTAAACCACCCCCTACATACGACGAAAATAATGGAAAGTAGGGCGAAGTTCGAGGGAAAAATCTGAAAAAAATATGTTACCCAACAGAACAAGAGTAAGTTGACGTGTTTTTGCATTTTTGTTCAAAAATCATATTGTATGGGATAACTACCTCTAAACATACTTTATCATAAATATGCATATATGCAAACTGCGAATTTTCATGAAACTGTGTACACCGGTATTTTGGGGTCGCTGAATCCAAATTCGCTAACAGAATTTCAAAATTGAAAATGGCGGATCCAATATGGTTAATCAAAATTTTTAAAATGTATTGGACTGTTATAAAAGTCAGTATCCAATAGTTTTCGATTATCCACACTAATTGGAATCTTTTAAAAATTCGTTAATTCAGTAATCTTTTATGTGATGTCCGCCAAGTTATATTCTTGGTTATAAATGATATTTATAACCACGAATAATATTTGACAAACATTTATGATTCTTTCTTTCATTACCTTGGCGTCGCGGGCCAATACCCCACTTACTTGCGCCGTGAGTCGTGCGCCGCTGCCCCAGCTAGCCGTTAAGTAAAGCGCGTTTCGAGACCGAAGGACATTTCTCCTTAACCTACTTAAATAAACGCAACTTTGTTTACCTTGCATCGCTTACCTTTTTCGTGGACCCCCACCTTCTAACGCTTGCATGTCGCCTTCACAGCAGCGTCACACCCGATCCCCGTTACGGAGAGGATTATTCACTCTCGTATCGGTAACTATCGCCGCCATCGCAACGAACCGCAACGTCGTCCTGGATACCCTGGAACACTCTTGACCTTCCTCGAAGCCGATTTCCGTTACGGAGATGACTACTCCCGTATCGGTAGCCATCGCCGTCATCGGAATGAACCCAACGTCGCCCTGTATACCTTGGACCACCCAAACCACCTTGCCCTTCTTTGAAGCAGATGCCCATTACGGAGACGATTGCTCCCGTATCGGCGGTGATCGCCGCCTCCGCAACGTCGCCCTGGATACCCTGGATACCCCGCCTCTATTATTAAATAACGAGATCTTCCATCTCGAATTAAATAAAGGAATCCCAGCTTTATTTAATTTATTATAATTATATGAATCAGTCTTAACTCACAGATTTACCCCAATTTGACACCTAAACGTGTGCCCTGAGAGAAAAGTTAACACACTTTTCAACCTATCTTCTGCTCTACACACCCTCTTCGATCTCTGAACTAGGAGTTCCACCAACAGGAGTATCCCCAACCTGGAAATATTTTCCAGAGCACGGACATCGCTCTAAATCCCCCTTCCCCATGCCAAATGACCGAAGATCTCGCAGGAATAGATGAACCTCGACGAAGAAGTCATACCCATTCTACGACTTACACATCAAGATACCCAACCCTGCCATCGTTAAATATTGCAGCCGGTACCTAAAGCTGCATTCACAGGTATTCCATCCAGACCCGTTCGGAATCGAATTACCTGAGAAAAAAATACGTTCCATGATCGTTCGCGTCCCTACGAAAAATAGTATCACAATCACTTCCGGAATTGAAGAAACACCCGCTTGCGCCCATGACACAACGAATTGTGACAAGGACTCGTCAGTCCTCGAACCTGGAGTTTGACTAAATCCTCCTCGGATTTAGACCTTGTGGTGAAGCCGCACTATCAACCAATATGGCCACCTCTGCAGGAAATCCGCCTCTTGTGGATAATCCACCCCTCGGACAACACCAAGGCCCTGTGGAAAACCCACCTCTTGGACAAAATCGAGGCCCCGTGGGAAACCACTCCCTCAACAATTTCCAGCCCCCTGTAGGAGACCCACCCCTTGGAGACAACCGAGGCCCTCTGGAAAACCTACCCCTTGGACAAAATGAAGGCTCTGTGGGAAACCACACTCTCATCAACTTCCAGCACCCTGCAGGAAACCCACCTCTTGGACCAAATCAAGGCCCTGTGGGAAACCCTACCCATTTAAATAATGCACCCCTCGGCCAAAATGCCGGTTACACTTACCAGGCACCCTGGTACCTGGTATCTACAAGCATTGCAGACGGTCCTCAACGCCATCCCTGTTCCCCCAGGTCCACCTCCAGAGTTCCAAGGTCGTGACTACGAAGACCCCACTGTCTTTCTCAATCAAATGGAACAATATTTTCACAACCAAGGATCTCCGGCCGAACAGCGGATTACTCTAGTAACCCTAAGCTCTAAAAGATACTGCCGCGATATGGTGGGCGATTAACCACGGTCTCCCCTTTCAACAGGCTCGTTTTCGGGAATTATTCTTACAAAAATACAATGGGGCCAATACACTAGCATGCCTCACCTCTCAACAATACTCCCAGAAACAAGGAGACAAAGAGCTTGTTTGTTGCGGTATTAGGGCTTCCCAACCATTCGATTTCAACACCCTCATGTCCAGAGCAGTAGAGGCCGAATTCAACGAAACCGAAGCAACCCAGACCTTCAAACGGGTTGAGCGTGAACACGAGTCTGCCGAAGCCACCCCCTCACACGGACTACCAAAATGCTGGCCCTGTCCGGGCAATCACTTTAACCGTGACTGCCCTGAGAATAAACAGAAAGTCCCCCCAGATCATTTCAACCCCCTCAGCAAAACTGTAGGCAGGGGCGCCACCCGGGCCTGCCTTCCCCCAAGAAGGCTTCAAACCACAGAAAGACGTTTCCGGTTTCTCACCCACTTCCGAGTAATTCTTAACAATCAAGAACTACACGCCTTTTTTGATAACGCTTCCACGGATAATTTTGTACAGCCACAGTACTTAACTGGGACCCAACATCTGTGAATAAGGCCTCGGCACGAGAAAGTGGACATAGCAAAATCCGGAGCGTTCCTTAATGTCCAAGATACTTTCAAACTTGAAGTCACCGTGTGCGGACATCGTACAAAAAGCACCTTCTTCGTTAGCGATGAAACCCCTCGACCTATCTGCAAGCATTGCAGACAGTCCTCAACGCCATCCCTGTTCCCCCAGGTAATAAACAATGATCCATTAATTCTCGGAGATCCCTGAATCGAAGAACAAAGGCCAGTTTACGATCGAACCAGAAAATGTGTTTACGCTGGAAAGAATCTACGTTTTACCATTTATTGCGAAAATACAGCTCCCTCGCCCACCTAGAACGACCCAGAAATTGCCCAAGCCCTAGCGGAAGTCCCAATCCAGTTTCACCAAATTCCAGGACACCCTTCAATGGTTCCAAACGACCGTAAATCTCACCAGAATACCCACTCAAACCCATTGAGCTCAGCATAAAATCAAGCTCACAACTACCCAACCCTTTCGGCTACGTCCCCACCCCTGCTCAGAAGAAAAACGCTAGGTTATATGAGAACAGGCACAATCGATGTTAGTCGATCAAATAATTGAGCCTTCAAATTCTCCTTATAGTTCCCGAGTAGTCATCGTAATACGTAATAACGGTAAACCCCGTTTCTGCGTCGACTACCGCCGCTTAAACGCCATTACTGGCTACTGGCAAGTTCCAATGGAAGAAAGCTCAAAAAATAGACTGCCTTCACCCTGCCCCAAGGAGGTACCTATCAATTTAAGGTTAAGCCGTTCGGCCTAAACAATGCCCCCAGTACGTTGCAATGAATAATGTTCCAAACTGACCTTGTTGGAATCATCAACCGATTTTCTCGGTCACGTTATCGCCGCCATAGCCAACTTCCCCCAAAACGAGCACGTGAATGCTGTACTTAAAGCCACCCCTCCCAAATCAGAAAAAAAAGTTTACAGAAGTTCCTAGGTATTTGTGCATGGATCCAGGAATATGTCCTCAACTTTTCTATTACAACCGCACCCCTTAAGGATCTCCTCGGTAACCAAGGCAGTCGATGGAACTGGACCCCAGAAGCAGAACGTGCTTTCCAAAACGTAAAAATTCTCTTTAAAAAGCCCTTATGCTTAGGATGCCCTACCTCGGACTAGCCTACACCCTACAAACTGACGCAAGTTCCATAGGGATGGGAGCGTTACTCTAACAAACCAAGCTAGACGCTACCCGAAGCATTATCAGTTACGCTAGCGCCAAATTTTCCTCCACTCAGTCTCGTTACGAAAAAAACGAGCGAGAATGCATCGCCATCATTTGGGCCCTCAATAAGCTCCCTCCGGCATTCACGATGAAGAAGATCCCTTCATCGATGAACGTCTGCTGCCCCCTAAAAATAAAAACCCCACGTCCGAACAGTCGCCGTACCTTGCGTCCATGAAAAGGCGTGATATGAACGACATCACAATTGCTCAACAGGCAGATGACGAAACGTGTGAACTTGTCTCAAAATATAAACAGCTTACGTCACGGACGGTTCTTACGGAAAAAGAAGCTGTCTTTTTTCAACAGCATTCCCTTAACTACAGTAGCCTCTGAAGAGCCAGCGGAACAACACCCTACACCTGGCTTCTCTACGTCCCAGGTATGGCTCGGGAGTTGGTACTTCATGAATACCATGACTCTGGCCTTGCCGGACATCCGGGTATGGAGGAGACCTTTCGAGCAATCCAACAGCGTCTTTTCTGGCCCAAGATGGGTATAGGCCTTTCCCCTGAGTAACGCTAAAGCCCCTCAGATTATCGCCACAGTTGAACGCGAAGTTTTCCGTCGTTACGGTTATCCCAGAGCCCTACTTACCGATAACAAGCCCCAATTTACGGGCGAAAATTGAATAGAAGCTTGCCAAAGATGGTCCACCTCCTGCTGGACTACCCCCACTTACCACCCCAGAGCCGTAACCAGGATCTAAAAAAAGGTACAAGGTTACGCCTAACCATGCGCCTCCACAAGGTCTGGAATCTTTACATCTCCGAGATCCTTTAAAACACCCGTACTCGACGTAACATTGCAACTGGGCTCACTCCCATCGAAGTTCTTTTCGGAGCTAACCTCAAAGAAACCGGTGAATGGACCTTCCCAAAACCACCCACACCCACGGACAGTTCCAGGGATGCCCGGATCCATCAGGAGAGGCAGCATCAGGCCCAATATCCAAGGAAAAAAACACCGAAAGAGTCCCTTAACAAATCCGCACAGCAATACGAAATCGGAGACCAAGTCTTTGTCCGAAACCACCAACTCTCGGATGCCCAAAAAGGATTTAATGGTGATCTGAACCCACTACGTAATGGGCCCTTCACTATTCTGGAACTGATTAGTGGACAGGTCTACAAAATAGACCTCATCGATCGTGTCGCGAAATTGCACAAAATCCAGATCTACCCCGCACGCCCCCGCAAAAATAACCGCGTTGTTATGCGAAAGAGTGACTCCACTGTCGCTTTAGCAGAGTCATATCTTCTTCTAGAGAGTAGCCCCAGAACTGCTCGAGAACCCACACTAATCGCTACCTCAATGTACGACCTCCCTGTGGACCCAAGCATTAAGAACAACCCTAGGACCCCAATGTATACCCCTGATATCCAGATCTCACAAATCTCTAGGCCTCCAATGGACATTCCTGATATCCAGGTCTCACCGAACTCTAGGCCCCCAATGGATACCCCTGATATACAGGTCTCACCAAACTCTAGGCCGCCAATGGATACCCCTGATATCCAGGTATCACCAAGCTCTAGGCCACAAATGGATATCCCCGATGTCCAGGTCCCACAAAAAGCTAGGCCTCCAATGGATACCCCAGATATCCAGGTCAACCAATACGAGGATGCTCTTCCGCGAAAGTCCATACTACTGCCTTGTGAGACACCCAGACTGTCACAACCAAGTCCGGTGATAACTATCGTTGTCGTATATGAATTAGCAGTAACTTATTTTAAGCACTGTAAACATCTCAAGTTCACGCCAATTAAAAAAATCAATCCAGGCCATAAGAATTCTGCGTTTAATCGAAATCTTCATTAGAGGATGATGGTGGAAAAATAAATTGTTAAAGTTCCAAATGAGTGTGGATGATAGAAATTGCAGAATGGCTCACTTTAAAAAATTTCAATCCACCATTTTGAATTTTTAGAATTTTATTTGGGATAAGGATTCAGCTATCCCGGAAACTATAGGATATTAACTTTCAAAAAGATCCAATGAATTGAAAATTTTTTGATTAGCCATATTGGATTCGCCATTTTGAAATTTGAATTTCTTTCAGCAAATTTGAATTCAGCGACCCCAAAAATCCCCGTGTACACAGTTTCTTGACAATCGCTGGTTGCGTATATGCATATTCATCAAGAAGTGTGTTCAGGGGTTTACCCCTACAATATGATTTTTGAAAAAATGCAAAAACATGTCAACTTACTCTTGTTCTGTTGGGTAACATATTTTTTTCAGGTTTTTTCCTTGAACTTGGCCTTACTTTCCATTATTTTTGTTGTATGTAGGGGGTGGCTGACCCCTTTCAAATTTTTTAATTTAGTTTTGCAGGCCCAGAAGGTGCAATACCTTGTTCAGTCAGTGTCAGCAACAACTCATGCTGAGTGTTTGGACTAGTAGTAGAAAACAATCTTTTCAGGTCAGAAAATGTTTATCTAGAGGCATCCCAATCTGGGAAACTTACTCCAGGTATACAATTATTATGAGCTCTTTTAATTTAAGCATTCTAATTCAGAAAATAACTCCTTAGATTAAATTATTTTTAGAAGTTGTAGGCTCCGAAAGCTACGATCATGGTTCCTTAAAGAAAGCAATCCTGACGCAACTGGAAGGTGTACGTCATCCACTTCTCCTTCTATCCTAGAAGGTGAGCAAGAGCGGGAAATTTACGCGAGATAACATCATACAACACTGTTTCTTGGAGTCAGGTCTCTAGCTGCGGATGACCTTACGCGGTAGACGGGACAGTTGAAGACGAAGGTTTCATCTCTGGATACTTTTGTTAGAGCTACCAATCTTTATAGAATGTTATGAGGAACATAACATGTTGACGGACCAGATGAAGTGATCCCAGAAGAACAGTCTTTTGCATCCGGTTCGCGATGGAATGAGTCTGACGCTGGCAAGCCGGAATCTTGTTGAGTTGGCTAATTGAGTTGGCCCTGATATTACCATCGGCTGGAGCCGAGAATTCAATCACGTAAATGACCTGGTTCTTTAGATTTTGGAAGACAATATCAGGCTTTGTAGCACTGATACGTTGAGTAGTGGAGAATGAGAAATTCCAGTAGATCTTACACTGATCATTCTCCACAACGGACTCGAGTGCCCCCTGGGCGTATGGCAAGACGGGCAATAGATTAACATTATAGAAGTGCCTAAGATTGTAATATAACACTTTTCGAGCCGCATTGTGTGTCTCTATATACCCACAGCGTGCATATTTTTAACATCCATTAAGAACATGTCCAAGTCTTTCTGGCTCTTGCAGACTTGAGAAACATGTTGAACAAACCCATCGAAAGCTCTTCTCTACGTATGATGCCGTAGAATTTGCCATGAAGGAGCTTGTCAGCAGGCTCTCTTAGTAGAACCGTATTTTCAGCTTCCTGTATACGACTTTTGAGCACCAAAGGTGTTAGTGGTGCTAGGCCATGTGTAGTGTCACTGGAATCAAATAGAAGGCCAAGCTCCTCTGCGGCCCTATCTGCAGCACGGTGTAGAAATGCCGCAGCATTGACGACTTCATGTTGATGTGCGAGTCGCATAAGGGAATCTGTGCTATTTAGAACTGAACAGGCTGTAGCCAGAACCGTTCTCCGATGAAGACACTCTAAGCTTAGCAAGCCTCTAGCCCCTTTATCTCGAGGGAGGTATATTCGAGGTACGGAAGATCTAGCATGATGACTTCGATGGATTGTCATCACCTTGCGTGTGCTTCGGTCAAGTTGCTTCAACTCATCGGCGTTTTATTTCCCTGCAACAAACGTGTAGAGATGTATAGGAACGGCCAGCATATTGGACACCTGGACCTTATTCTTTCCAGAAAATTCGGAAGCCCAAATTTTTCTGAGAATTTGGCGATAGCTTTTTCCAAGGGCCGTTTTTAACACACGCACATCTTGGGTGTTTGCTTGCGGTATTCCAAGATATGTATATGTTTCTCCAATACCAAGATGTTGAATGGTATTTCCGCCTATGAGTTTTGAACATCCTGATCGTCACGCGATGATGTAGTTTCTAGTCTTCGTTGGTGTAGGTGGACGCAGGCACACTTGTCCAGTCCGAAGCTCATGCCAATCGCTTTAGAGTACCTATTTAACCCCTCCACAAGGATGTTAAGGTCCTCTTTCGAGGAAGCAAAGAGTTTGAGGTCGTCCAAGTATAAAAGGTGATTGACCTTAAATTCTCTTCTGTTTGGCGGGCCACATAGGTAGCCAGAGCTTTTGCCTTGGATCACAATAGATAGAGGCAAGAGGGAGATGCAGAAAAGTATCAGACTTAGAGAGTCTCCATGGAGGACCCCCCTCTTATGTGTGATATGGGTTGTAGTCACTTGCCTTCTGTCAGATGTTATGACAATTCTTGTTCGTCACAAGGGCATAAGCTCTTTTATGCATCTCACTTTTTTTGTGTGCACCTCCATGCACTCAAGGAGCTTAATCAGTAGCGTATGGTTCGTGTTATCGAATTCCTTATGGTAGTCAATCCAAGCCATAGACAGATTGCGTCGATACCTGATCGTGTCCTGGGTAATACACCTGTCTATTAACATGTTCTCCCTGCAAGCTGCCAGCCCTGTCTTGCATTCACGTTGTTTAAATATTGCACTCGATACCGACTCGATAGATGTTAATATCCTCTCTTTGAGGATGCCAGTGAATAGCTTGTAGCTGGTGTTTAAAGAAGCTATGGGCCTGCCACTGCGGGGCGGGTTATTCTCCGTTTAAGAAAGTGGTAAATATACGAGCTAGATTTTGGTGCGTAGAAGTAAACTTCTTCCACCAAAAGTTGTTGATTTTATCTGGCCCTGGCGCTGAAAAGTTCTTAGTTCTAGCTATATTTTTCTTTACTTCTTCAGCAGTAATTAGTGGACACTCTTTCTCTGGACCTTGTAACCTTCGCCTTTGGCAAAAGTTACGAAAGAATCATGCGTTGAGAAGAACTCTCGATGGGTCTGTCCAACATGTTTCTCAAGTCTGCTGGATTGAGATCGGAGACTGAGGGATTCCTTTTTACCTGTCAAGACGGCGTTATAGACACCTTAGCTTACCGCGAACGCATAATGAATGTACCTGTGAGAGATACCAACTGCCGAGCGTGCAAGCAAGAGCCAGAAACACTTGGACATGTTCTCAGTGAATGCTCCAAATGTGCAAGCTATGGGTACATAGAGAGACACAATGCGGCTCTAAAAGTGTTATATTACCATCTTAGACACTTGTATGCTGTTGATCTATTGCCCGTCTTGCTATACGCCCAGGGGAACTCGAGTCCGTTGTGCAGAATGATCAGTGTAAGATCAACTGGAATTTCTCATTCTCCACCACTCAACGTATCAGTGCTACGAAGCCTGATATTGTCCTCCAAGGTCTGAAGAACAAGATCATCTACGTGATTGAATTATCGGCACTAGCCGATGGTAATATCACGGCAAACGAGGAAGAAAAACAGGCAAGATATCAAGCACTTTTTTTCGAGCTGAGTAGGCTGTACAAAGGTTACAAAGTCCATCTTATAATTCTCATAATCGGCTGTCTTGGAGGTATGATAGCTTAATTTATCAGCCAACTCAACAAGATTCCGGCTTGCCAGCGTCAGGCTCATTTTATCGTGAACCGGATGCTAAAGGCTGTTCTTCTGGGATCACTTCATCTGATCGGTCAACACTGTTCCTCTTGATATTTTACGAAGATCGGTAGCTCTAAAAAAGTGTCCAGAGGTAATACTTTTATCTCCAACTGCTGCGTAAGGTCATCCGCGGATAGAGACCTGACTCCAAGGAACAGTGTTGCCCGATGTTATCACACGTAAAATTCCCGCTCTTGCTTACCTTCTAGGACAGAAGGAGCAGAAGCGGATGACGAACACGATCCAGTTGCTTCGGGATTGGTTGCTTTAAGGAACCATGATCGTTGCTTCCGGAGCCTACAACTTCACTCAAATAATAATGAAGGTTTAAAATAATTCTTTAACGTCCGAGAATCCAAATAGGAGAAGAAAGAAGCAACGAAGTTGCGTCAATACTATCGGACAATAATGAAGGTTTTCTCGCGTTGTCGTCGCGGTAGGGCTTGAGCTTTCCTCTCATGAATTTGAAAGCTATGTTGGCTGTAGAATTTCTACTGGCAGGGTTTTGCATGCCAGACAGGCAGAGAACGAAGAGGAAAGTGACTAAGAGGAACACTTAAACCCATACATTTTAATGGAGAGTATTTTGAAAGTTTTGAAACGCTTGTCGCTTCTTGAGGATCGTCAGGGCACCCCTGGAGCCACCAAGAGCATCTGCGACATATGGTAAGCAGTGAAAGATCAACTGTGCCTGCTGCGAATGCGTTAGCTAGCGTTAGCTGACTGCAGCCAACCACCTCAACAGAAATACCGTGGGAGAGCATCAAGTGGGATACCACAATAAATGAGGAATCGTTGCGTCTCTATTGCGAAAGTGCGAAGTTTTAAACCTCACGCAAAAAAGTACACAATTTTAGAACGAAATCTGCTGCAAAGTATCCTCAAATAGAGAAAGTGGCACTAAGAGATCTTATCGCTAAGGTGAAGGACATCAGGACTAATCTACACATCTCAGAAGACCGAGCAATGGAGATTTAACAGGTTGATTTGGCGTGGAAAAACAACGGAAATGAACATCAGTTGGGAGAAGCCGCATCACTCGAACAAGGAGCGGCAATTGATGTTCTTCCTGAACCTGGTGGTGATCCAGCACCACCACATCCTCCAGGGGTAGATGGCCTAATACAACCAGAGCCAGACGCAGAGGTTCAACGATCAAGAAGACGATTAGAATGGACATACCATATGAACAAGGATGTAATGCACTTTTATTTTTTGGCAAAGAAAACTGGGCAAAGTGTGAGGAGAGAACATCATGGACTCTTCTTAATTAAGTACCCAGAACTAGCCACAAGAATAAAGGAGCAGAATCTAGCAGTTAAAAAACGCTTAATATCTGTAAACAAATTACTTCCGGCTGTTGAAATAGCTGTCATCGCAATGGAAGTGGAACAGCAGCTTCCTATTGATGAACTTCCATTGGAAGATGTGGACAACGAAGACTTGATTGAAGCTGAAGGCATAGGTGCTAGGGACAATGAACATCAAGCACCGGATCCACTAGAACCACATCCGGACATTATAAACGATGCTCTGAACAGCGAAGTCCCAGAAAAACTTCAGCACCTTGAAAGGAATCTTGGTCATGCTTTACTAGATTTCAGGCATGTAGAGCCAACACAAAGGCACTCACTGCCCAAGATGAACACCACAAATTATCTGCAGGCACTCATAGAACACCTGAGCAGCAAGGTTTTACCTATGCATTTGAACGCAACACAAAATGCGTTAGAGGTGCAAATTCTTGTACACTGTGCAGCTGTGGCAACCGTTAGAACGTTGGGCCGCAGAACTAGGCCTATAAATGCAGCCTTTGCGCCAGGACGGAAGCAAGATCCACCATGGAAGATCAGGTTGGATATGGATGTCAGCAAAGTAAGGTACAAATTGGGTCGACTGACTCAATATAAGAAAGGAAATCGAACCAGAAAGCTGATACACCATGTTATTAAAATCATCCAACCTCGGTACATCGAGGTATTAACACGAGAGATATTGGACGAGATTATAGACTCCCAACGGCAGAGGCTTGATGTTCTTACTGCTAGACTGCATCGGTACAAGAAAAGTAGTGCAAGAAGGCAACAAAATCAAACCTTTCAGGCAGATGAACGACGGTTTTATCGTGAATTGATTGCAAAGCAAAATAACCAACAAGACACCGAAGTCTCTCAATTGGGAGACGTGACTAACTGTTGGTCGGATGTTTGGGGAAAAACTGACGAAAGCAATTTGGACAGTGCGTGGTTCCAACTAGAGAAAGCAAGAGCAAGCAATAACCCTAAAATCGAGCTGACTAACATCACAGCTTTATATGTTTCAGCGGATTTGAAAAAAGCAAGTAACTGGAAAGCTCCAGGTCCGGACATGGTGCACAACTTCTGGTACAAATACCTGACTAGTGTGCATGCTGCGTTGGCAAGGTATTTTCAGAAGATCATCGAACACCCAGTTCTGATACCAATCTTTATGCTCCAGGGTACTACGTATATGTTGCCTAAAAAACCAGGCGCTCAGAATCCATCTGAATTTCGACCGATAGCCTGTCTTCCAACAATATATACATGTCTTACAGCTATGAAAGCAGATAAGCTATATTCTCACTGTAACGAGAATGACATCCTTACAGAAGAACAAGAAGGATACGAAATTCCCAGATCATTTTTTGGAGTATTTAATATTGTTGAAAAAACAATAGTAATTTCATTAAATTTTCTAGTAACAATATACGTCCAATAATTTAGAATAATTGAATTTTCTGTAAATAAGTTATAATTTGGTTAGAAAAAGATATCATAATAATAAATATAGAGGTTAGGTTCAAGATGATTAATTATAATTACCATGTTTAGATTGAATTTCAATCGTTTAGTGTGTTTAATAACAAGAACATTAAAAATTAGTTAATTGTTAAAATTTTCAAAATTAAAAAGAATGTTTATTAAAATTATTATGACAGCAGGATAGAGAAGCATCCGGCTCCCATAATGATGACTCCAAAAGTTACTGTCAAGGAAATTTCGGTAACTTCACATACATTAGAAATGGAAGAAAAAGGCGCTAAAATTTGAATGTAATTAACAGTTGAAGAGTAAGAAAAACGATATTAGAAGTAGAAACAAGCAAGATAAATAGATTTAATTGTGTTTGATATTTTATGAAAATTCAAGATAGATTTCATGAAAATAACTCTCAGGTAGAATTGTAAGATTCATTAAGATGATCAAGATCAGTGATTTTATTCACAAATTTATCTAGTTCTTTTTTAATAAAGACCATTTCAGCAAAGGCTCTTTTTATCTGATGATTCTCTTGGTGTAAAACTTCAATCTCATCCCAAAGAAAACAGTGAGAAATATTATCATTAATATTATTATATAAGTGGTCGTTAAGGACATTATTGTAGTTCAATCTAACACTATCCTGGTGTTCTTTACGTCTGATGTGTAAAGGTCTTTTTGTTTGTCCAATATAGAATTTACCACAATTACAAGAATAACGGTAAACTATGTTAGTTTTTTCTCAAATTTCTAATTGGTCTTTGCCCAGTTTTATCATTTTACCAAGTTTAGAATTAATACTGAAAGAAGTGTTAATTTTATAGGTTTTTAAAATTCTTTTAATATTTTCCGAAATTTTACCATAGTATGGAATAGTAATATTGCTTTTAGGATCGAATTCTGTTTTCACCGTATTGTTATCGTTATTAATTCTGTTTTTGTTGTTAATTTCTTTCAATCTGTTATTAATTTATTTATCAATAATATTTAGAGGGAAGTTATTCAAGAAAAGAAAATGTTTAACTATTTTTAGGTTATCATTATGGAATTTTTTATCTGAAAGTAAAATAGCTGAATCAACTAAGTTCTTTATAATAGCTATTTTTTTGGAATGGATGTTTTGATAAAACATTAAGCAACCGACCAGAATAAGTTGATTTGCGAAACCAATTAGTAGAGATGGTACCATTATAATTTTTTATAATGCTAATATTAAGAAAGTTAATAGTATTATTATTTTCAATTTCATGTGTGAATTGTAATCTTTTATGGATTAAGTTGAAAGTGTTTATAATAATTTCAGTGTTGTCTTCAGGAATAATTAAAAATGTATCATCTACATAACGAAAATAGGAAAGGATTTCAAAGTCTAGTTTATCAAAAAATTCAGATTCTAAATCTTGCATTACCATGTAAGCTAAATTATTTGAAATAGGGGAACCCATGGGAGTTCCAAAAGTTTGTCTATAATAAATGTTATTAAATTGAAAATAGGTATTATCCATCAGGAATTTAATCCCGTCTTTAAATTTATCTAAAGGTAATTTAGTAACTTTCTTAATAAAAGAACATCTTTTTTCAATACTCTTAAGTACCAATTCCACAGGAACGTTAGTAAAGAGAGAAGTTACATCAAGAGAAATCATAATGTATTCAGAAGGAATAATGATTTTATTTAATTTTTGTTTCAAATCAATACCATTTTTTATAAAAGATTTCGATGTAGGTAGATCAGAGTTTGATATATTATTAAAAACCTTGACCATGGTATATGTAGGAGAATTAATAGTGCTAACTACAGGTCTCGGAGGAAAATCATTTTTATGAATTTTAGGAAGTCCATAAATTCTAGCTAAATTAGTATTCTCTGTAATAAGGTCTTGTCTCTATATTAGAATCTAAAAACCATTAAGTCTCCATTGATTAATTTTATTTTATTTAAAAATTTTAACAATTAACTAATTTTTAATATTCTTGTTATTAAACATAATAAACGATTGAAATTCAATCTGAACATGGTAATTATAATTATTCATCTTGAACTTAATCTCTATATTTATTATTATGATATCTTTTGCTAACCAAATTATAACTTATTCACAGAAAATTCAATTATTCTAAATTATTGGACATATATTGTTACTAGAAAATCTAATTAAATTACTATTGTTTTTTCAACAATATTAAATGCTCCAAAAAATGACCTAGTAATTTCGTAACCATTCCGTAAGTTGGTATTTACATTCTCTCTACAAAAAATTGTTCATTTAATTTATTAATAGATTTTTTTATTATATCTTTTGAGAATTTTATAATGTTTATTCCCCTGATGATAGAAACAGAGGGTTTCCGAAACGTCGGGTTACTCTTTTAACATCAATAAATATTGTCTGATATTGTTGACACAACTTCGTTTGTTTCTTTCTTCTCCTATTAGGATTCTCGGACGATAAAGAATTATTTTAAACAAAAAGGATGTTGTAGAAACTCGCGAGGCAGTACAGATCTAGCCGCCATAGATGCTGTTGCCATGACGCAAGCTCGTAAACATCAAAGAAACTTACACATGGCATACATTGACTACAAGCAAGCGCTTCCTTCCGTACCACATGACCGTTTGCTTGAAATCTTAAAAGTATGCAAAATTTGCCCACGCATCATTGACTTCCTAAGTCATGCGATGATGCTTTGGGGTACAAGAATCAAGTATTTTGATCATGGACAACCAAGGATAACTAGATCAATACGCATTGCGACGGGTATATTCTAAGGAGACTCTGATTAGCGTTGAACCCATTGAGCAAAACACTAAATAGCATGTCTCATGGGTTCCGCGTAAATGATAACGAGGATGGTCATCAAGTGACCTATCTTCTATACATGGATGACCTGAAGCTATACGCTAGTTCGGACGAGAAACTGCAGCAAGTGATTGATGTTACAAAGCAGTTTTCCAATGATATCCACATGGAGTTTGGACTAGATCAACAGCATGCCCTAAACCTAGAACTCTTAACAGAAAGGATGCCTTTCTACAGATACATTCCAATGCCCGTTTTAGAAAATGAAGATCACATCATATATTGGGATGTGACTATCCAGATGGATTAATACATCCGAGCCTATCGACCAGACATCGTGATGCAAGAGAAAAAAGATGGAAGAGTCTACATCATCGACATTGCTTGTCCGCTTAACCAAATTTTTGCAGGCAACTTATACAACCAAGATTCATAAGTATATCGAGCTAAGTCATTAAGTAAAGACAATATGGAGGAATGTAAAACATGCATCTATTTATCCTATTGTGATTTCGGCTACAGGCAATGTGCGCGCAAGATGCACTGAACATCTTGCACATTTAGGAGTCATTAGGGCACTGGCGGCAGCTCAGAAGGCGGTTTTATTAAACACCTGTCGCATTGTAAGAAACTTCCTAGACCATAAGGAAGCAAGTGACTAAGAACCTATGGCGTGATACATGGTAGCTCTGAGAAAGCATCCAGAGGCGACTGTTGTCACCTCCAACACTCAAGGCCGCTGTGTAAGGATAACAGCGGTAAAGAAAAACTGCAAACTACACCATGCTCCTAATTTTGTACCTACAACATCATCGAAAATGATTTCAAACATCGTATTAAAATAACATATAACATCCTCATCTCATCAGTCACTTGACTTAGTCCGTGGCTATGACGAAAAACCGGGTTCACCCGAGAAAAAGTTTATATAAACAAAAAATAATGATACTGATACTGGACGACCACACTCTGACTAAGGCGATGACTGATGAACAATCGTACAGGTACCTTGGCATATTGCAGGGGAGGGGTCCGCTTCACTCTGCAATTAAAGAGGCGCTTGAGACTGCTTTCTCGGGTCGCCTGAGTCGGATTCTGGCGTCTGGCCTCAGTTCGAAGAACATCACAAAGGCAATCAACACCCATGCCATTCCTCTCCTAACATACTCCTTTGGTTTGGTCACCTGGTCCATGACTGACCTCGAGAAGCTTAACAGAATCATTCGCGTGAAAATCTCTGAGCACAGAATGCTCCATGAAAGGACAGCTGTAGAGAGAATAGTTTTACTACGCAAGCTGGGAGGCACAGGGATTTTGGACGTTCGTCGATTGTGTGACTCTCAGGTGACGCAATTGCGCGAATACTTCCAAAACAGGACTAACATCTCACGCTACAACTACATCTGTAGAGTTGACCTGTATGCCCCCTTAAAACTGGCAACCGTTGATTTCGACAACATCGGTCATCTCAACGCTGAACAGCTAGTTGCTCAGTGGCGAGGTAAACAATTTCACAAACAAAACCCCCAAACATTAGATCTTCCTTGTGTGGATGGTGATGCCTCAAACCTCTGGTTAAGGTGGGGAGAACTCTTTCCGAAAATGGAAGGAATTGTCATTGCCATCCAGGACAGGGTAATCAAGACGAGGAATTACTAAAAACACATCCTCAATATGGCGGCAATTATTGACAGATGTCGCCTTTGTGGAAATCCCAATGAGAACATCGAACACATCATTAATGGCTGTACGGTGCTTGCCTCGCAAGAATACACGCGCAGACATGATGATGTTGCTGGGATCATTCACCAACCAATTTCCCTGAATACTGGTTTACTAGAGAGATTTGAGCCTTACTACAAATATAGCCCAGTAAAAGTACTGGAGAACGAACATCATCTTCTTTACTGGGACAGGACTATTTTGACTGACCATCAAGTCATACATAATCGTCCAGATGTCCTCTGGTTAGATAAACGTGCTCAACACGCGAGAATAATAGGCATAAGCGTTTCCCTTAACAACAACATTAGGCTCCGATATAATGAGAAGATCCAGATAATATTCGGAGCTGAAGCAGGAGAACCTGAACCTGTGGAGGGTAAACAAGGACTGGGAGCTCGAAATTCGCTAAATCTAATTCAGAAGGCAGTATTGCTGAATGCGTGCCGCATCGTCCGGACTTTTCTGGGAGTGAACAAAGATAGCGGCTGAAATCGCCTTCTGTGGCCATTCCGCGTACACGACAGATGACTGATGAACACATTTTTAATTTTCGACTTTTAATTTTTGACGTTTCTTTGTATATGTGTATGTCTGCGTGCATGTGGGAAGTTGTGTTTGTCTCCCGCCGTATAATCTGCATAAAATAAATATTTTGAATCGTTGGCCTCAGTCGTTGGCATTGGAACTAGCGTTTGTAAGAATGATGGATCCCTATAAATAGGCTCTCCAGAATGAATGTTGAATCCCTATAGGGCTCTCCGGAATGAATGTGTGAATCCCTATAAACGGGCTCTCCCGTATGAACGTTGGATGCGTATAAACGGGCACTCTAGGCTGAATGTTGGAACCCTATAAACAGGCTCTCCAGGATGGATGTTGGATCCCTATAGGGCTCTCTAGTGTGAATGTGGGATCTCTATAGACGGGTTCTCCAGCGTATGTAGTCGTAAATTATGACGAATGCGCAAGCAGAATACAGAGTTCCAAAACAACGAATGAAATGAATGAATCTATTGATCACTTGCCGCGTTTCGCGACCATGTTTAGTAGCGAAGTACCAGGTCAGGAGTACCTGTGGGATCGACGGTGGGCCCATTTAATATAATGATAATAACTGGAATGGTTGACCACCAAGCAGCACTGGACGCAAAAATAAGATCTCTTTCAACAGCGAAACAGCGCCTTGAACGGCGAGTTAAGTGGATTCCGGAAAATTCCACCTTTTCTACTCATCCTTCCCGCCTGTTCAATGAAGCGTCACGTGCCGTTGAAAATTCCTTTAGTTAAGAAGATATTCAAGTCTTCTGGGAGTAAGTATATGGAGATACTTATCAGCTGAATGAAGACGCTTCTGATGTATCACTCTTTCGTAACTTTTGCCAAGGGCAAAGGTGACGACCTCTAACATAAGTACATTTCCGATTTGTTTTTAGTAAATAATAATGTATTTTCAAGTTTTTCAAATAAATATTGTCTTTCTTTTTTAAAATTCACACCTATATTTCATATCTTTATCTGTATGATATTTTTATATATGAGGTCTATCCGGAAAGTGAAATTCAAGCATTTTAAATCAGACTAAAATCAAATTCAAAATCCCATTTAACGTCCAACAATCAAGTCAATATATAGAATTCCTGAAAATAAAACAAGAATTCAACGATAAAATTTGGACTACCACCAAAAAATGCTCCTATTGCAAATCCTAAAAAATAAAATTAAAAAATTTGTTTCTTCGGACAAAAATAAAAAAGAGAAAAGAAAAATGAGAAAACAGCCAACCAAATCTCCTTCCTTCTCTTTTTTATTTCTTTCGTCTTCTTTATTTTTATTATTATCAAATTACAATAGAAAAGCATGCAAAGTATTTACCAACGTTTCGGTGCTCACACAGCACCCTTATCAAGGCAAGAAAAATTAAAACAGGTGGGATCAGCGACCAAGCGACGACGCTATCCCTTCGATACCTGAGATCTGAATGTGGGTCAATAGGCTAATCCGTCACAACAAACAAGAAATAACTGAAAGTCAAGACTCATGAAAGCTATATGTAATTAATCAAACTTGAATAACTTTTGTTTAATCTATCTAAATCAGTTTTTAAATTAATAGAAGACTTATTTTATTTATTTATTTATTTTTTCATTTATTGCGTGAACCATAAACAGGCAAAGCCTGATAACTAGTTCATCCAGTTTACATTTAATACAGCATTTCTTATTTAATTCTTAACTTATCATAGTATTTAATCTACATTTTTTTCATTACTCGTTATCTTAATGTAAATATAGTAATTATAGTAATTAATGGACAATCTGGTTTCACAAATTTATCAATTATTTTTTTTTACATAATATTCTTTTATGTGTTGTACGAATTCATAAAAGTTCAGACTTTCTCTAATATTTTTCGGCAGTTTATTAAAAACTGTAATACTACAGTTTATCGGTGATCTTTGCGCTGTTCTAGTTCTATGATATTTATTCCTTAATTCTCCAGAAAATCTAGTTGTATAGTTATGTACATTGTTCCCTATTTCAAATTGATACGCAGTCTTTATACGATTATTTATCATTTTGTATATCATTTTTACCCGTTCAATATCCCTAAGAGTACGCACATCGGGAAGCTCTGTTGCTTTATATAATTCCAAAGTCGATATCTCTCTAGGAAAATTATATAAGGTTTTAAGTAGTTTGTTTTGAAGCCTTTGTATGTTATCCAGTAAATTTTCTGAAGCAGAAGCCCAGTTTGTGATCACATATCTAATATGAGATTCTATGAAAGCGTGGTAAATCATTTTTTTATTTTTGTCACTTAATACCCTTTTGCATCTTCTCAAAACACCATACCATGGTACTATTTTTTTCATGACTTGTTCTATATGTCTCCTCAGTTTCCTACTCAGTTTCCTGAATAATAACACTTTTATTTTTATAATTAGTGGTCGCTTGGGTATATTAACTAACGCAAAAGTCATATATACTGTCTTTTGTTCATTTACAGTTAACTTATTACATTTCAACCAGTCACAGTAAATTGACAAGTCCTTATTTATTTCCTCTTCCAATTTTTTACAATCTTTATTACTATAAACAAGAACAGTATCACCTGCAAACATACAAATTTTACCTAACAATCCCGCCTCAGTTAGACTCTCAACATAAATTAATTATAGTAGTGGTCCAAGAACTGATCCTTGAGGCACCCCCATAGTAATTTTAGTTTTCCTACTTTTTGTATTATTGGCATAGACGTACTGTTTCCTTTTATTTAAATATGATTTTAGTAGTTCAAGAGCTCTACCCTTTATTCCATAGAGAGTTTTTCACACAGTATTCCATGACTAACCGTATCGAATACCTTCTTTAAATCAATAAATATTGCTGCAGCTATTTTTTTGTTGTCTATTCTCCTAATGATGTCTTCAATAAAGTACATTTTTGAAAAGTTACTTAATAACGAAATTGGTCTATAGTTACCCACATTTTCTCTAGATCCGCTTTTATGTATAGGAATCACTTTACATATTTTCAGAATTTCAGGAAATGAACCATTCTCAAAATCAGTGTTTAAAATCTTTAATACGTTTTTTTTATGACAGGATAGTATGTCAGTAATTCAGAAACAGTAATGCTATCATCACCTGCGGCTGCTTGTTTATTTAGAGTACTTACAATTTTATCTAGTTCATTAATAGTGATTTGCTCGAATTCGGCTAACTCTGTGTAAAGTTCTATTTCGCACATCTCTGTACCCTCATCTCCTATATTTTTCTGTAACTTGGCACCAATTTCTTGATAGTAGTTATTTATTTCATTTGCAATATTTTCAGAATTCACAACTTCTCTGTCACTGACAATTAGCTTTTTTATTTCATTGGTTTTTTTATCTTGTGGAGAATTGTTCAAAATTGTGTTTATAGCTATCCAAGTTTTTCTGGGGTTATTTTTTGCTTTCTCAACCACAGTGTCAGCTTTAGTTTTTGATATTTTTCTAACTTCATCCGTTACTTTATTTTTTATTTTTTTAAATTTATTTTTTATGAACTCATTTGTTGGATTTAATTTTTGTCTGACATACAAATTATCTCTTTCTTTCATAAGTTTGGTGAAATAGGTGGGAAGTGTAATGTTGTTCTTTATTTGAACCTTTTTTTTACTATTTACTGTGAATTTGTCTTTAATTTCCTGTATCAATTGAATAAGTTCACTTATATCCCTTATCTCAGTATTTTCACATTGTATTTTAAGTGACTCCAATACTTTGTTTTTATCTAAAAATTGAAAAAATGTTTTTTTCCTCTTATAGTTTTTCTTCTTTATATTAACAGAAATTACTAACAGTCTGTGATCAGAAAGAGTTGTGTCTTCTATGGAGGTTTGACATTCTATATCCCAATATAAAACATGGTCAATGATTATTACGGAGTTATAAATGACCCTAGTACCTTCCTCAAAACATATTTTAATTGCTATCCTAAATTCATTCATTTCTATAATTCTATTATAGTCTTTAACTGTATCATTTTCCATATTCAATAGATTAATATTAGCATCACCACATATTAAACCCCTATCGCCAAAAGTTTCCATAATATTATTCAAATCTTCTAGAAACTCG
Organism: Andricus quercusramuli; assembly: GCA_932178445.1. Taxonomy (NCBI): domain Eukaryota; kingdom Metazoa; phylum Arthropoda; class Insecta; order Hymenoptera; family Cynipidae; genus Andricus; species Andricus quercusramuli. The sequence continues at coordinate 131,166 of CAKNXH010061039.1, read as the reverse complement.
CTCTGTGAACTTGATGGTTGCCTATATATAGCAGATATCATTAAATTATATTCTTGTATCTTAAAAAGTATAATATTACATCCGTTTTTATCGCCTAAATAGCTTTGATAATTTTTTTCAAAATTCAGAACATTTTTAATATAAACAGCTAATCCGCCTGCCCTAGACTCTCTACAGTTATGTATTGAAGTATATCCAATAATATTATAAAATTTAGTCTCACTTTGGTACAGCCATGTCTCGGTAAGAATCAAAATATCAATTTTATCATATTTACTTTCTATTAACATTTTCAACTCTTTAAAAACATTTCTGATACTTCTTATATTTAAACATATTATATTTAAATGACTTTGCATGATAACTATTTTTTGTTACCTTTCAACAGCTTATAATTCTTGGTTTTCTCTTTTTTCCTTACTCCATTGTCTCTAATTATTGCAAGTCTTCTTCATTTCTTATCCATATTCTTATGTCACCTTCCTTTTTCTTCACGTAGATTCTGCCGTAGTCGTACCATGCGAATCTAAATTTCCCTTTCTTCCTGAGATCCCTTGCTCCCTTAAATAATCTCTGATTGTGTAGAGTTAGGTCTTCGTTAATATAAATATTCTGATCCTTGTCCCCTTGAAGGAAACATTCGCCAATTTTGATGCCTTTGACTTCCCTTATCTTTCTTATCATGTCTCCTTTGGCCTCTCTAGTTTTTAACTTCAGGAAAATCGTGGGTAAATTTTTCGTGGATTTCATCACGTAACATTTATCAATTTCTTTTTCTGCGAGTTCATAACCCATGCCTTTCATGATTTTTTTTATTGTTGCGTGGGGCTCTTCTTCTTGTTTCGGTATTCCTGTCAAAATTAAATTTTCAGATTTTAGTTCTTATCTTTTTCATTCTGTTTGGTTTTTAAGTATTCCAGATCACTGTTCAATCTTTTATTCTCTTCCTCCAACTTCGTCATCCGCTTTTTAATTTCTTCATTACTTTCTCTTTGTTCCTCAAAGAGAGTTGACATAAAATCCACCGACTTTTTCAATTCATCTATTCTCTCACTATTCTGATTTTCAAGGCTTTTTATTTACTTGTTAAGATTGTTGAATTGTGCTTCCATATATTTTTGTACGTTCTCCATTTTTTCCTCTTTTGATTCTTCTTCTGAGATATTAAAAAAGCTACTTACTGTTTCGTTTGCTTGAGATGAAAAAGAGTCAGGATCAGTGTACTCACTATCTGAATCCTTCTTGAATTTACATAATTCAATACCTTTTTTACGGATCAAATTAATTCCTGCTTTTTTTGCACATCCCGGATGGTACGTTATCGCGCAGTAGGCGCAAGTAACCGATTTCCTTTCAATATCTTTCTGACACACCCGACATATATCCAGGGGTTCTCCACTAGACGCAAGATCCTCAGATGCTGAGCCACTTCGCTGTCTATTTATTTTTACATTTAAATTCATAAGTATTATTCTATGTTAGCATTCTAAGTTTTATTTTTTAACAAAAAGATTCAGGAGATATTTCTGCACATATTTATCACTTTAAATTAACAAAACTCTCCAATTCACTTGAGTCATGCTGTCTTATACGTATATCCACTTATAATATGTGTATAATACGTATATTCACAATAGACAGTTTTTAGTTGTTTTCAAGCGTTTTTCACAAACTACACGCACTACAACGCTGCTTGATGAAAAACATTAGTTTCACACTGTGTTTCGAAGTCTCATTCTCCAAATAAATGTCACTTTCTACTACTTTTAGAACACGTTGTGATATACGTATATACACAGAAGGCAGTTTTTAACTGTTTTACATAAACAAAAAGCACTCCACTTCACTCCACTCCATGGCTGATGATCGAGCACACAATATTGTCATTATACACTCTTTTTCTTGTTAAATTTGATAACCAACTTTCGCAGATATAAAAAAAATCACGGAGCGACTTCGCAGCACGTCCGTACCATACCGTCTCTCTTTGCTTTTTAATATAAAGCATTTCCATGAATTCTCTCTTTCTCTCATTACTTTCATTATGCAAAACCTAAACATTATCCCAGTCAAACTCATGGTCAACATCAACAAACCCTCTCGTATTTCTAGCAAGAACACTCTTATAACAACGTCCTAAACGGACATCACTTTTGTGTTCCTCCACCCTAGTATTAAGAAGTCTGCCAGTCTGTCCCACGTAAGTCATCTTACAGATCTTGCAAGTGATCTTGTAAACCACACCACCCTTTGCAAATTTATGTGAAGGATTTTTACCAAAAGTTATTATTGAATCCATCTTAAATGGTATAAGGAAAATAGTATGAATATTAAATTTTTTAAACATGAATTGAATAGTTTTAGAAATTTGACCAAAAAAAGGAAGAACAAAAGTATTAAAAGAACTATATTCTCTCAATTCCTTCTGATTATCTGTAGCTAAAATGTTACTTTGTTTGTTTTTGATTTGTTGAATTCTAATTGTGATTTGTTACTCAACCAACTTTTTTGGATAATGATTCAGAAAAAGGATATTCCTAATAATATTCAAATTCTCTTAATGAAATGAAATGTGGGACAAACCTAGAGCTCTGTCAACTAAGTTTTTGATTACTGCAATTTTGTTTTAAAAAGGATGAGCCGAAAAGAAATTTAAAATTCTACCTGAATATTAATTTTTCCTGTACCAATTGGTAATAATATTACCATCCTGACCTCTAATTACTTCTACGTCTAAAAAACTGATTTTACTATTTTTCTCTATTTCGTGGGTAAATTGAAGTTTTGGATGAAAACTGTTGAAAGCATCAAAAGCCGCCTGTAACTTTGCTAGAGGAACACACAACAAGGTGTCATCAACAAACCGATGGTAAAAGGGCAAAACAAAATCCAGCTTCTTGAAAGCAAAGACTTCCAAATCTTCTATAACCATTTCTGCCAAAATCGGAGAAATGACTGAACCTATGGGAGTACCAAACTTTTGCCTATAAAAAGATCCATTAAATTTAAAATAAGTTGAATTCATAATAAAAACTATCCCTTCAATAAAATCTTTTTTACTTAATCGAGTACGTGTCATTATATTGTGCCATCTATTTCAAATTGCCTGTTTAACCAATTGAAGGGGTACATTTGGGAACATTGCAACAACATCCAAGGAAATCATTATATGGTCATCAGGGACAGTTTTTTGAATAATATTTTTTTGAAATTCCCAGCTATTTTTAATATTGTATTTAGAAGTTGTAATTGAGTCTTTATGTATCAAATTAAAGTTTTGTTCTAAAAATTTCGTTATAGTGTTAATAGTTGAAACAACAATTCTCAAAGGATAGCCCTCCTTATGAATCTTTCTTAAACCATAAAATCTTACAAGAACTGTGTCCTCAGTATTTATATCAGTCCATCTTATATCCTTTCCCAAAAGTCCTTTCTTTCTCCAATTGTCCAGCTTCTTGAAAGTGTCTCTTTTTAACTGTCTTAACGGACTTTCACTCAATAATTCAAAGTTATCACGTTTGGAGAGTAAATCCTCCATATCCCTAATATAATCTGATTTCTTCATATAAACTGTAATATTACCTTTATCAGCATTCATGCAAATTATATCAGGGTTGTTCTTAAGGAAATCTTTTGTTACCTAGAAACCTTCAGAAATTTTTCGATCAATACTACTAATGTGCAAACAATTCTTATCAACAAAACTCTTTAACAAATGTAAAACCTTGTTTCGGAAATCCTGTTGATCCAATACTGGAACTTTGTGTATACTTGATTCAACATCTTTGACTATTTCCATCATTTTTTTCGATTTACTTTTTATCACATGGTTACTAAAACCTTTAACTAATCTGAGAATATCTGTAACTGAATCAGGAATTTGAATATCTGCCAAATTTACAAACCAAGGATCCCTATCTTCTTCTTCAAATATATTTTATTTTTATTTTTTAATTAGTTTTTTTAAAATTTATTTTATTTTTTATTTTTGAAGAAGAAGATAGGGATCCTTGGTGAGAGATGGTCAAAGATGTTGAATCAAGTATACACAAAGTTCCAATATTGGATCAACAAGATTTCCGAAAATTTTAAATAGATGGGACAATAAAAGGACACGTACTCGATTAAGTAAAAAAGATTTTATTGAAGGGATAGTTTTTATTATGAATTCAGCTTATTTTAAATTTAATGGACCTTTTTATAGGCAAAAGTTTGGTACTCCCATAGGTTCAGTCATTTCTCCGATTTTGACAGAAATGGTTATGGAAGATTTGGAAGACTTTGCTTTCAAGAAGCTGGATTTTGTTTTGCCCTTTTACTATCGGTATGTTGCTGACACCTTGTTGTGCGTTCCTCTAGCAAAGTTACAGGCGGCTTTTGATGCTTTTAACAGTTTTCATCCAAAACTTGAATTTACCCACGAAATAGAGAAAAATAGTAAAATCAGTTTTTTGGACGTAGAAGTACTTAAAGGTCAGGATGGTAATATTATTACCAATTGGTACAGGAAAAATTAATATTCAGGTAGAATTTTAAATTTCTTTTCGGCTCATCCTTTTTAAAACAAAATTGCAGTAATCAAAAACTTAGTTGACAGAGCTCTAGGTTTGTCCCACATTTCATTTCATTAAGAGAATTTGAATATTATTAGGAATATCCTTTTTCTGAATCATTATCCAAAAAAGTTGGTTGAGTAACAAATCACAATTAGAATTCAACAAATCAAAAACAAACAAAGTAACATTTTAGCTACAGATAATCAGAAGGAATTGAGAGAATATAGTTCTTTTAATACTTTTGTTCTTCCTTTTTTTGGTCAAATTTCTAATACTATTCAATTCATGTTAAAAAAATTTAATATTCATGCTATTTTCCGTATACAATTTGAAATGGATTCAATTAGAACTTTTGGTAAAGATCCTTTAGATAAATTTGAAAAGGGTGGTGTTCTCAATACTAGGGTGGAGGAACACAAAAGTGATGTCCGTTTAGGACGTTGTTATAAGAGTGTTCTTGCTAGACATACGAGAGGGTTTGTAGATGTTGACAATGGCTTTGACTGGGATAATGTTGAGGTTTTGCATAGTGAAAGTAATGAGAGAAAGAGAGAATTCATGGAAATGCTTTATATTAAAAAGCAAAATAAGTCCTCTATTAATTTAAAAACTGATTGGGATAGATTAAACAAAAGTTATTCAAGTTTGATTAATCACATATAGTTTTCATGAGTCTTGACTTTCTCTTATTTCTTGTTTGTTGCGACGGATTAGCCTATTGACCCACATTCAGATCTCAGGTATCGAAGGGATAGCGTTCCCACCTGTTTTAATTTTTCTTGCCTTGATAAGTGTGTTGTGTGAGCACCGAAACGTTGGTAAATACTTTGCATGAATTTTTATTGTAATTTGATAATAATAAAAATAAAGAAGACGAAAGAAATAAAAAAGAGAAGGAAGGGGAAAAAATGTATTTTTGTCCGAAGAAACAAATTTTTTAATTTTGTTTTTTAGGAATTGCAATAGGAGCATTTTGTGGTGGTTGTCCGAATTTTATCCTTGAATTCTTGTTTTATTATCAGGCATTCTATATATCACTGGCTCGAACCTTACTATTAACTAGATTATTTAGAGGGAGTGACTAAATACCACCCTTCTTTCGTGTACGAGAAATTTTCATTTGACACTTCATTTGTGCCCAAAATGATCCATGTTTGCAGACGAAGAATTAAATTGGAATTCTAAATTAGGGATCTAAAAACATATTCAATTAGGAAAAATACATTTCTCGTATCTTAAACCATTTTTTATATGCAATTCGAATGTAAGATCTAGTGAGACAGTATAAATTTTCGAACTTAATTTGAGGTTAATAATAAAACAAAAATTGTGTGTCTTCTCTTTTCCGAAATTTATCCCTCACTTGGCGCAGCTGGGTCGGGGCCGCCAAGGCTCGATTGAATAAATTTACTATGAATGAAACATGTCAGGCGCCAGCTAGTCGACTCCCAACTAGCAAGGAAGGAATTAAAGCAAGCAAAACATAAGACTAATAAGCAGGAGACGAAATTAACAGAGGGGGATCCATTGGGGAGACCCAATAATAAGCAAAACTACAGATTCCAGAGATACATGATTTATAATCATTGAGTACTTACATTGTCGAATATGATTTGAATTCCCTTTGTCGATATTAATTTATTCCTTTTCTTATTATTCTTTCCATTCGTAATTTCGTCGATTTCAATAATTTCGCTTTTCGTCGAATTTTCAATTATCGGTTTAAAAAAAAAAGATGAGTTTCTATTATATACCAAATTATATTAATTTTTGCTAAAATACAATTTTTTCCCCATTTTTGGATAGGGCGAGGGGGGGGGGGGGGGGGGGG
>CAKNXH010061039.1:75446-124679 GCA_932178445.1 Andricus quercusramuli | reverse complement strand
GGGGGGGGGGGTCTTCAGATACCTTAAGTCCTCTTTGTCGGATTTAAAAGGACTTTTATTCGTAGTAGAACTACACTCAATTCGTATGAATTTTAAATTGATTTTAATGGTTTCAAAGGAATTTCATTTTTCAAGGATTACTGTAATGCTTCCTACTGAATTGTATAATAATATTTTCACTCATTTTTCAAGAATTTTTCACAATAAATCCAGGACTGCGCAGTATTTCCAGAATTTTGTTTTCACTCTTACGAATCCGAAAGTATTTACAAAATCTTGAAACACTCAATATCCCCAACGGTCAAACTTAAGAAAAAGAGAAAAAATGAAACGCAAGTGTCGTTTGACCCTTTCCAATTCTGCCCTTTGTCCCCAAAAATCAGTCGATCTGTAGCACTCTCAGAAGTCAGTCGTTTATTCGAAAACAGGGAAAGAACTGAATACAAAATATAAAGTTTTAAAATTTTCATTATTTTTCTATAAACTCTTTTTATGTGTGCAGTTTTATTCAATAAAAGATTTTATAACCGCGTAACCAAAGTGAAACTTGGAAACAGACAGGAAATGGAAGACTCTACAACCTGTTTTAAAAAAGATGAGTTTTCTATTATATACCAAATTATATAAATTTTTGCTAAAATACAATTTTTTCCCCCCATGTTTGGATAGGACGAGGGGGGGGGATATTCAAATACTTTAAGTTCTCTTTGTCGGATTTCAAGAACTCTAGTACTCTCAGAGGTCAGTCGTTTATAAATCACCAACCTATTGAGACTCTCGGCTTCCTTTCTCATGTCCTTACCCCCCCCCCCCAGTAACAGAAGTTTTGGTGGGACTGACGTCACAGCTTGACTCCACCATAAGACAAATCACTGCTTAATTCGGACATGATTTCAACTCGCAAAACAAATCTCGCGCATACAGGTGATAGTTGGGAGTACAATCTAAACATAAATAATACAAACAATAAAGTAGCCTCGGAATGGACTGAAACTCGGATTGACCAAAGGCATGCACACGGTAAATGTAAAGGTCGTGTTTCGGGCGATGAATGGAGACCGGGTGTTTGTAATGCTAGAGGAGTGAATGATCTTAAGATAAGAAAACTACGAGAAACTATGCACGTAAGGAAACTAGATATTCTTTGTGTACCTGAGATGAAGAAAAAGGGTCGCGAATTTATAAACATAGGAAATGGGGTGTTGGATTGCTGTGGGCTAGAATGAAGGTAGGAATCAGAAGATTAGTTATCATAGCGTGCTACGCACCAGTTGATAGCGATTCGAGGGAAGTTAAGGACGCCTTCTGGGACACTCTAAATGATACAATAAGTATTTGTGATCAAGGCGAAAGAATAATTCTGCTAGGAGATATGAACGGATGGGTCGGTGTCCAACGTCAGGATACAGATACAGAAAGGGTGCTAGGTAATTTTGGAGATCCAACAAGAAAAAATTATAACGGTGAAAAGCTAGTTAGCTTATGCTTAGAAAAGGGCCTATTTATTACAAATACTTGGTTTAGACATAAAATGATCCACATGTACACCTGGCGTAAAGGAAATAGCCACAGCATAATTGACTTTGTTATTGCGGATGAAAGATTAAGAGAACTAGTTAAAGATACAAGAGTCATGAGGGGTTCCGAATGCAATTCTGATCATTACCTTTTAGTCTGCGAAATAAACTTAGGGCGGGGATGGAGAACAAAGAAAACGCAACAAACAGGAATAAAAATTGAAAATTTACAGAGACAAAAAGTGCAAACAGAGTTTCAAAAGAGGTTAACTGAACGCATAGATAGGGCAACGTGGGAAGCGCTTATAAGCAATAAAGATATAGAGGGCGCGTGGACTTTATTACGGGATGTCATTGTCAAAACTGCGACCGAAGTATGTGGTACGGCGATTGTAGGAAGAAAGTCTGGCGATGCGTGGTGGAACGATGAAATTGCGGCAGCCCAAAAAGAAAAGAAAGAAGCGCACAATAAAATGCTGAACATGACAGGTCTTAGCGATGAGGAGAGAACTAGACTTAAAAATGATGACAGACACAAAAATAGGAAAGTTAAACGACTAGTCAAAGAGAGTAATGAGAAAATCAGAACAGAAGAAGAGAATAAAATAAAAAACTGCTTTGAAGGAATTATGAAACTATTATATAAACAGTTGAAGGAAAGTAAAAGTACAGAGTTTGCTAGCATGAGAAACAGCAAAGGCGAAATGCTATATGATATAGACGGAATAGTAGACGCTTTGAAAGAGTCTTTCAAAGAACTATTGGGAGGTGAAGATATCGGACCACAAAACTGCGACATAGAAGATAATGCATTAGAAAACCCAATTGAAAAAGTCTGTGTCACTGAGGTCAGAGATATAATTAAGAACTTGAAAAACGGTAAGGCTGCGGGTATAGACAGTATTAGCGCTGAAATGCTTAAATACGGTGGCGAGTACATACCTCACAGGTTGTGCGAATTGATAAATTTATGTTTCGAGACAGGAGACCAGAGACCTGACATACCGGCGAAATTCAAACTTTAAATGTGTCGACTTCAAAATGAGCATTCTCATCTTGACGTCCACGGGTATATGGTATTTGATGTGTTGAATTATTTTGTTTCAATTAATCTCCTGTCACACTATTGAGAATCTAAATTTTCTTAAAACAATATATTCTCTACAAAGTTGCAAAGAACCAATCTTAGGAAAAACACCATAACCATGTGTTTGTTTAAACAAAATTTTCAATTTTATTTTTTAGGAATTGCAATAGGAGCATTTTGTGGTGGTTGTCCAAATTTTATCGTTGAATTCTTGTTTTATTTTCAGGAATTCTATATATTATCCGGAAAGTATCCTACCTAGAGCTCTAAGTCAAGGCCGTAGCCAGGATATACATACAATATCTTTGTGTCATGGATAAGTGAACTCTGTGGGGAAAAATGTGATAAAATTTCGCACCATCTACAATGGATATGGGAACTACGAAAGCAGCCAACCAATAACAACTAGACATTTCAACCAATGGCAGTGTTTCTGTATGTTACTAGGAGAATATCATTCGCTGAAGTGTCTAGTGCTTTTACGCTTTGTGTTGCAGCCCCACGAGTGACTAGAATAGTAGTTGACAAATGAGGCGATTGCTATGAATTTGGAGTAATTTTTTAAACTCCAAAGCAATTACTTCATTGGTCCACTATTCTCTTTCATGGGACCCTGAGCGCAGAACCCAGGAATGCATCTTTTAGATTATTTAGAGAGTTTGATTGGATTGTATGATTGTCATCAGCTGATCATATATGACATATTAGCCCGTTAAGTAGAAAGCTAAATAAAAGTTAGGTCATTTCACACTGACATAAATGGTTATTTGATCATTCAAGAGGCCAAAATCAAGGAAAAAGAGTACTAACACATCGTCTACTTTTGACAATATTTTATATGTCAACTGCATTACTATCGTTAAGAAAACCCTTATTAATGAATGTTTTAAATCAAATTTGATAGAATATCAATTTACCGAATCATTCTTGGACAGAGGAAGTGTCTTTTTTTTACTTAGGTGGTATTTTTAAGTAATGATGGAGTAAATTATACTGACAAATCATCTAAGAAGCCATATAGTAGAAATTATGTAGAACTTAGAAAAGTAAGTAAATACCAAAAGATAGAGTCAATGCTTTCTATTTATGTAAAGAAAAATTTCGTTAATAAAGAATAATCGTAAATCTTAGTGCAATAAAATTTGGATTTGATCCTCAAAAATTGAAGTTTTCATTCTTGTAAATGGTGCCTAAAGGACCTTATTTGAGCAGACTGTTCAAGAAACAATTTTCGCGCATGCGCAGTTTGAATATGGCTTACTTTAGACACTGGTGAAAAAGCTGCGCATACGCACTTTCGAGATGAGGTACTTTAGACACTGGCATAGGTAACTTTAAACACTGGTGTTGGTATATTCTTGAAATAAATTTAGATTGAACTTGAACAAATGTTTTAATGATTGAAGTTTTGTTTTTAGGGTTTCTGAGCCCCCCCCCTTGCGGCAAAAGAGCATAACGCCAACATTTTTTTTCCAACAAATTTTTTTCGACAATTTTTTTTTCAAAAATTATTTTTCAACCATTTTTTCGGACAACATTTTTTTACAGAACATTTTTTCAAATTTTTTTGCAAACGTTTAAAATTTTTTTTTTTTTTTAAGAAAACTTCTTTACTCGTGTGATTGCACCATTCGCATGCGGCTCGAAGCACTCGTCTAAATTTTCGCACTCGCTTCGCTCGTGCGCTAACCACCAACACATGCTTCGAGCCTTCTGCTTATGCAGCAAAATTCACACTCGCACACAATCTCCTATTTTGCGCACTTGTATCACAAATAACTACTTTCTACGCATACAATAAATTTGAACGATGTTTTAAAATTCAATATGATCCACTTAATATTTTTAAATAATTTTATATTCGTAACATAGAATTACACTTTTTATTTCACATTTTTCCCTTTCAAAATTCCAGGCAACTTGTAGGTAAAAGCTTTTCGGTTCATTTTGTGTATAATTTCTTTCAGTACTTTAAAATAATACATACATAAAAAACAAATCTTTCCTTTTCTTAAGAATAAATCCAACAAAGGATATTCTCTCATATTTTATTTAAAAATTAGTTAACCCATTTATGGCCACATTTTTTCTGTTTTTAATATTTTGAATTTAATTTTGAATTTAATTATTTAATTTAACGATACATTTAAACAAAAATGTTAATATGTTAATAAATTAATAATTCAAACAATTTTAGATTAGCAATTGAACGCTCGTATACTCCATGCGCAAAGGTGTTTCGCTAAAGAGCCGGTCAGCATAAATAGGTTAATGATGATTCTTGTAAGGACCACAATCTATTTTACATACCCAGTATTTGCGATAGCAGACGATTAGTAAATCTTTCCTGAACACACCGTGATTATGAAATAGCCTAATCTCTAACTGTCTATTCCGTTTTTACTTAGTGGGTGTAATGTCTGCATTGAAATTATCTATGCTTCATTTAGGAAGAACATAATTATATAAAATATAATACTCAAATTTTCTATTTTGAGCCAATATTTATTTTCAAATTTCAGATAATTAAGCAAAAATAAATTGCTGTCATGTGCACTGGTCTTGAACATCATAAGTCGCGATTTAAAATGTCAAAAGAAACGAAAAATAATATCTACGATATTCAAATACATGCTTAAAACATAAAGAAACCGATATAAGTGATGATAAAGACAAAGATAGTTTTCCTAAAAATCAGTGTTCACTAGTGCCCAAAACAGACATTGAAAGTACTAGTTCCAGTGCTGTACAGGAAAAAACTGACATTCCCACTACCAGTTCTATTTTGGGTGATGTCACTTCTCAGAATGATATTCTGAAAAATAACATTGGCTGGACTAGTTCCAGTGCTGTTAAGGAAAAAACTGCCTTTCGTACTTCCAGTGCTAATTTCAGTGATGTCACTTCTCAGAATAATATTCCAAACTATAAAAATATTTTAATTTCGGGTAACTATGTAGCATTGAAGAACAATGTTTACGATGATTTAAAATATAGATTATTGGAATCGCTTTGGATGCCCGAAAGACCATAAATAATGTGTGTTAAGGCTGATAATTTTCTTAAAATATGTACACATTTAAAAAATAACATCATAAGTCAGATTATTTCTGAAAGCTCTAAGCAGATAGCCAAAAATAGAAAGAAACTTATTCCTATTACTGAGACGATTATACTTTCTGGCGGGCAAAAACTAACCTTAAGAGGTACATGCGACGATGTTCCAATTAATATAAATGTTCCGGAACCTGAAATATATGGCGGTGACTTTCGAGCCATTCTACGGATGCGGAGAAATTGTGGAGATTTAAATCTAATAGAACACTTAGAAAGTATGCCGTTAAACTGTACAGACTTAAGTTCGTGCATTAAAAAGGAAATATTTTCAGCATATGATGAAATTATCCAAAAACAATTGGTCCAAAAGGTAAATTCTGCAAAGTGTTTTTCCGTACTAGCTGATTGAATAACTGATGTTTCACGCCAGGAACAGATGTCAATTTGTGCATGAAACGTTGAGCCCCAAGGCAATATTTTTATTTTGCGTGAAGATTTTTTAACTTTCGCTCCAGTTGAAAGTACTAAAGGCGCACATATAGCTGAGACAATTCTCTCTGTATTAGAAGGCTTAGGGATTAATTGCGAAAATTTAATCGGGCAAGGTTATGACGGCGCCTCTGCCATGAACGGCGGTTTTAATGGTGTTCAGGCAGTAAATCGCAAGTCTTATCCAGAAGCCTTTTATGTGCATTGCTGCTCTCATTCGTTAAATCTGACTCAATGAATTGATAAGATTCAAAGAAATTTTCGAAGATATTGTTGATGCACTGGCAGAATTAAGCTGTGACACGGATTCTGCAACAACATCAAGCGCGACATCTTCGTTAAAATCCATTATTGCCAGCGATTTCGTTGTAAGTTAATGTTGTATGACTATGCCTTTCTCTTATACCTTCACATTGTTAAAACTGCTGCAATCTCCTACGTTCGATTTCGTAGCCGCTTTACAACACGTCGGGATAGTTACAGAGTCTTTTGAAGACATTCGGGCGAATGTTTATCAATGTCATCTCTCTACATTTTGATTTCATCTGTATGTTGCAAAACGATTATATCTTTGAAATACATGCCTTTCAAGTTTATAAAAAGTTTTTAGAATGGGACTGTCTAGAAGCGGAGTTTTACCTATGAAAAATGAAATGGCAACAAGAAGCAGAGATAAATCTTCCCACTTCTGCTCTTGCGGAGCGCAACCAGATCCTGTTCCCAAATATGCATAAGCTTTTAAACATTTTAGCGAATTTACCTGTTACTACATGTCCCCCTGAGAGAGTATTTTCTAAATTGAAACGTCTTAAAACATATTTGCGAAATTCCAACGTCCAGGAAAGACTCATTGGATTGGCGTTAATGTCTATGCATCGCAAAATCAATATTATCCGAGAAGCAATGATTGATTTATTCGCAGAAAAGAAAGCCCGAAGATTAAATATACTTATGTAATATGTTTGTAACCTATATCTGCATATTTAGGTTGAATTTTAATCAATTTTAATAAATCAATGGAAAATGTATATTAAAATATCTAATATTGTTAAATAATATATCTTTAATTTTAATCAATATAATGTTGACTGTGAACTCTAAAAAAATGAATCAAGAACCTCCTTATTTTACTTTCATTGAGAGTGTGTGCCAATGCAAATCCCCACGCCGACATTTTTTCTGGCTACGGCCTTGCTCTAACTTTTTACCTAGTTGTGCTATTGTCAAAAACAGGTATTTACCATTTAGGGGGACTTCTGTGAGGCCCCCTATTAAGTGACACGGACTTGCGAGTCTTTAGTCCACTAGTATATATGCAGTTGCGTAGACGTCTATCCACGCACGCCTCGCATTTCAGGATGACGGAACGCACCAAACGAAGAGTGTGCACTAAATTTTCCCACAAACGTGGCCATTCATGTTCGGAAACCATCGTTATGATTCAGAAAGTGTATGGTGATGATTCCACGTGTGATACTCAAATTAGAGAATGATTTAGGCGACTCAGAAGTGGTCTTACTTCAGTGGAAAGTGACCCTAGCTCTAGCAGGCCCGCAACGGCCAAAATACCGCAGAATGTGGAATGAGTGTTGAAAGTGTCAAACAATGGAAATCACCGTTCAACAGTGAGAGAGATAGAGAAAGACCTCGGAATTACAAAAACTATTGTTTCGGAAATATTTTAGCCAAGACTTGGGTGAAAGTGGCGACTGGGTACTTCACCATCACAACATACCTGCCCATTCATTGGAGTCCCTTACAGTCCTGACAGTGAGAGGATAGCCCGAAGAAGATTGTGGCTTCCAAAGGGGAGTACTTTGAAGGGAATATCATCGCCCTTGACCAGAATTAACTCTGAGGGCCGATTCCTCCAACCGCGATTTAATTTTGATTAACTTTATTTAATCAGTACATTGCGTTCCATCATCTTTTAAACCATGATTAAACTAGCCTAATCGCTGTTTAGCTTAATCGGTCATTTTTGGTCGGTGAGCGGCTTAACCAGCGGTTAATGGAGCGGCTCAACATAACCTTAAAGTTTAGTTAAAGTGCAGCGTGACAGCATATAGTGTGAAATATGTCTCAAAAGGAAATTTGTTCGCAAGATATTATTTTTCCTTTTATTTCACTTTAGAAAACACCAATTCACTTTTTTACTTTGATTAATGTTATTTTAGAGCAGTGGTGTAGTCCTAAAAATGTAGGTGGCCCAGCGCTACCTCCCCCCCCCTTCTCCAGGATTTCAAAGAGGTATTGTCAAGAAAGTTGATACTACAAAGTGCCCACAAGTGCCCATAAAGGAAAATACAGAGACATGTTTTATTATAATGTGTACTAGCAGTAAATATACGCGCGCTAATTGCGCGTTCACGTCTCTAGATTTTTATTTCCCAACATTAAAAATAATAACTTAAAAATATAAACAACATAAAAATTTATTATTAACCCAAGTTTTAAATATTTTAAAAAAATTTTTAGAACAATGATTAATATTTTCTAATTTGGAATTGTAAACGTTTGAAATTTAAAAAAATATATATGTAGAACGATTTTGCACAATTTAATTAGAAAAAAAAGAGTTGAATTGTATAATTTCTAATTTGAAGCGCTAAAAATGAAACCATATTTATTTTTAATTGAACAATCACGAAACTGAATTATTTCAGAAAAAATTTTGAAAATAGGACAATTTCAAAAAGTTAAGAATTGAATATTTTAAGATTCGAAGTGTGGAAATTGGATCATTTAAAATTCAAAGGAATCGAAGCTATGTCATTTTTAATTTAAAGCGTTCAAAAGTAAATAATTGAAATTTGAAAACTTTACATTTGAATGATTTTGAATTCTAAGCGATAATTATTTGACAATTTGAAATTGAAAACTAAATTGAATCTTTCACAATCAAAGGTTCTGAAATTTTTAATTGTTATTATATAAGAAAATTATAATTTAATATTAAAGGTGATTGGACAAATTTTTCTAAAATCAAAAAATGAATTGAATTATTCTAAAAAAACGTTCAAAATAAATATTAATTTTTGATGGAAATCATTGAAAATAAAAAAAATATTTTAAGTTAATTTCAATCACTTGAGAATTACTAATTTTTAAACTGTTAATTATACTTTCCAAAATTCAAACAATTCAATTTTAATTGCAAAACTGAAACTTATGAAATTGTAAAACTGAAAATTTAGCGTTCAACATAAAAATTCAGAACTCTAAAATTGCATCCATGTAAGATTATCAAAATTATTCAATTGCTGGGATATCAATTTCAGTGAGTTTGATTTTTATCTATTTTGATTTTAAACACAATTTTTTATTTTTTATTTTCATATCGTTTTATTTTTAACACTCCTTTCAGAAAAAAGTTCTCTTATTCTTGAAATTTATCAATCGCATACTTTTTAATTTAAAATGATTTATTTGTTTAAATCTTCAAATACAAATCAGACATTTTTGAGCTTTTTAATTTTAAATTACTTTATATTTACATCTAAAATTATTGTATTCGAAACTATAAATATTCATTCATAAATTGACCTGACATTTTGAATATTTGAATTTTAATGTACAATATTGTAAAATTAAAAAATGAAAGCAACAGGAACTATTAGCATCATTGTCAATCATGGTAATTTTCATATTCTATCTACTCCCCTATACATTCTTCTCCCTTTCCTACAAATACCTACTCAATCCTAAGTGGAATAACAGGACTAGAACCGAATGAGTTATGGTTTACCCCGAAAGGGATATGGTTTAATGGTATAATAATAATAAAATGATTGAAATAGCTCAATTGTGGAAAAAAGGTGGCCTAGCGCCGCTAGGCCTCGCTGGGCCTCGACTACACCACTGTTTTAGAGACGCATCGGCAAAGCAAGTAAACAACGCATAATTTATGACGTCAAAGGCCTACTTGGTTTATCTCGCCGTTACAATAGAAATACGCAGAAACTAGACTTAAATGCGAACAGGGTATACGGTTAGCTAACCAGAGGTTAAAAATTCATGGTGGAACGTTTCGCAAGTTATTCATCATTCAGTCGTTGATTAAAAAATAATCATGAGTAGTTTAACATGGATTTAATCAGAGATGGTAGAATCGACCCTTACTCGTGGTACACCACAAAGTCGGATACTTTACCGACAGAGCTCGTAGACGAATAACTGCGAAAAAAAGCACCATCTTTAGTTGCTTCAATAGTTCATATTTTTTAAACCGCCGCTAAAGCAACAATATGCTTCGGAAATCCCATAACTTTAGCTTCAAATTCCTGCAAGGCTTTTTATATTTCTTTTATTTATTAAGAAAATATGCATTTGTTGATTAATTATCATTCCTCGCGTATTTTACAATCAATTTCAATTTTCATTGTACAAATTTTTTTATTAACAATACTGTGTTATAGAAAATACAATAGAAAGTAACTCTGATTTTTTCCGATTTTTCTAGAACATTAAAGACGTTTAAATAGTAAACAGGCCCAAAATCAACCCTGCTTTGCAGACGGAGGCTGCGAAAAACAGAGATACAGACGAAGGTTTAAATTTATGTAACCAATTCCCGAAATTAATTATTACTATTTTGCCGCTCTCTAATTATGTTGAACACACAAAGCTCACAGCGAATGTCGCCACTTCTTTTGGCTCCTTAGAGCGTATATTTTTCATATAAGAGTCGGATTGTTCATGAAAAATATCAAATACAGCCTGAAACCATGAGATATGAAGAAATGATTAAACACTATTGAGAAATATAGCACTCCTTCAATAAAAGAAATCAAACCTTTATTAATAGAAATAAAAAGTACGCTGAAAGGACAAAAGGTTGATTTGATTGAACTGTAAGACGAGAAAGCGCATTTTTGGGTGAGGTTTTTTGTTCGTTGTTCAGTTTAATTTTTCAATTTTTACTTTAAAAATTTGTTTTTATTTTGTAGATTAAACCAGGATTATAAAAGTAATTACTTTGAAAATGAGGTGAACATGAAGGAAAAACAGGTAATGTTGGATTTACCTCCAGAAAATGCATTTAAAGACTGCAATACTGGCCATCCAATGCCTCGTTTAAGGAGGAAGCATGTCGAATTACATTTAGAAAGGTATATTTTTTCTATTGAAGTCGATAATAAAATATGCCCGTTTGTTTAATGTGTTCATTTCGAATAATTTTAATTAAATAACATAAATATTGTAGTTTAAATCGAAAACTGTCGAAATGACACTGTTTTTTTTTTAATTCGGTTCTCAACGCACCTGCGACTTTGACGATTACATTCTCATTGCGGCACTCGCGCTTCGCGCTCGACAATTGGGCTATACAGACGGTTTTCTTTTTAAAAATAAGTAAATTTATACAAAATGAAACAGAATATAAAAAGTAGGTACATTTTTTGATATAATCTTAATTGAGAAATATAATTTTTCTTTCTAATTTACTAAATAGAGGCATTAAGCCACAGAATTTAATTCCGATCGTTCAAAGTTGGATTCTAAGTCAACTTTACAAAATTTGGTAGTCAATTTGAAAAAGATATTGATAATCATTTCACTCCGTTTTAAAAATATCCAAATATAGGTAATCTACTTGATTATTAATTATCTAGAACTTTTTAAATTGGTATCCAATCGAAAAATATAATTGATACAATTCGTAAATGTTGTTGAAAACTGCTACAATTCGTAATTATAATTATCGGATCTCTTGACAAAAATTGCAGAATTTTGAAAACAATGTAATTACTACAATTTTAGTCTAATCAAAAAATTTAATTGTTTCGAAATATATTTGATAACTAGTCAAAATTTTCGATTGAAAATTCTTAATCAATCAGAAAAAATATTTGTATCCCATGTTTTGAAAATTTTCAAAATGTTGAAAAAGATATATTTTTTTTTAATTTGCATCAAATTTAAAAATGCCAATATACACGCAAATATACATACTTGAAAGTGAATACATGCATGCGCAGACTAATATAATATATCTTTAACTTAAGGACTTAAGTATTACTAATGTGTGATTTCGAGGGTAGAATTTGAGGTGTTGAATAAATAACCAAAAAGAAGTTTTCTAAAGTGATACTGTGAAGGTGCATTTCTAATTGTTATAGGTAGCTTGTTTGATTTAATTTTGCAGTAGATCAGTGCACGTTTTGTTATTTGTATGTATGAGCACTTTCGAACTTGCTTTGTTTTTTCTTTAAATAAATGTTTCTTTCGTGACTATTAATGTGTCGGAAAAAGCACGCCATCAAAGAATTAGAAACCGCATAACTGCAAGACGCCATCTATAATATTTAATACGGCTCCCGAAGGTGTGAAATCCTTTGAGTTTAAAATCCTATCTGACAAATTAAGAGAAATATCTCAATTTTTAAGAAAAAGTAAAAAAAATCAAAATATTGCATATTATCACTTAATTTTTATCAAGCATATGCCGATGCCAATTGGTTTATAATGAATTTGTCCAGTCCTATTAGTTGTACATGATTTATAATGGAGGGATGTTTTTTTTTTATCGTGAAAATTTGTAATTAATTATTTAAATACTTCACAAAATGAAAATATTTATGTGTTTTTGGTAATAGTTATAAGGGGTCGAATGAGAATACAATGACTGCCTTCTCTCACCTTCCGACTAATGTGCTGCATAAACTCAAATCTTTGACCCTAATGAGAATCGAGAATTATGTGTGATCATGTAGCGAATCGATTGGAAATGTGCGCTGCTTGTTGTACGAAAATAAAGTTCGGCAAGAACAAATCTAAATTCAAGATCACCGATAGAATTGAGAAGCTCATCAAAAAATTCATCAATCCGTATTTTTGTTCAACTGATTCAAAGTTTCCATTAATGATATGCACCTCTTGCCGGCAAACCCTTTTCGATCGAGAAAATAATATTTTCACCACACCTCTACTACCTATTCCGAACTATGAAGACATGATTATAATAGTACAAGCTAGAGGTATACAAGGATGACTACTACGAATTCGATACAGATGACAAATCGACAAAAAAATGAGACCAGTGGTTTGGGCAAATGCTGGGAAATTATTGGAAACTGTACTGAATATTTGCAACCAAATTGGTAACTGCGACATCAAAAACATGGCAGATGGAGGACAAGGATTTTTCATAATCTGTATATCTGTTTTCCCATTAAATTATTCCGAAACAGACTCCGAGAAGAAAAGGAACACGTATTCGGAAAGAGGTACTGCTGCAAAAAAAAGCAAGATATCTAGTGTCCACAGGTTGATATTGTTGAGCATCGTGCCAGAAATCAAAGAGACTTATGACAATGTTAAGGGGGGAGCCTGGTTTAGAGAGTCAAAAATTGCAAGATATTGCGGATTTTTTTTAAGCTTTAAAACATATTAATCTTTTTAAATACTTTTTACCTGTTTCATTGGTGACTTAAACTTACAAAAAAAAATTATTTGATTACAAAATAATAATTTTCTTTAACCGAAAATGGGCATCGTTCACGGCCCGACGCTCCCGACGGCCCTCCACTGCGTACACGATAGCGGCCGTAATTTTTACCTGAATAATAAAAATCATAAAGATTTTTAAACTTTATGAAATTATCTTCTATTTGAACTAAGAAAAAATGAAAAATGACAAAAATTGCAAAACTTATGCAAGATTGAAAAAAATTATATTTTTTACTAAAAAATATTTAACGATGATTTGCAAAAAACGTTGTTTAATATAATTTTCTATATAATTTTGTTAGTTCAAATAGAAGCTATACTAATAAGCTTTAAAATAAGCCAAGAGCCATTAAGATTCGTTGATTAAAATCCTTCTAATCGTGTACGCAGTGTCAAAAAATGCTGCTTCGAGAAAATCATATTTAAAGTTTTAAAAAAATTAACACTGCACAACGCGCACTGCTCCGGTTTTTAAAACAGAAAACGAAAAAAAAAAAAATTAATAAACCAAAACAGAACGCAATATGATACTCTTTTTCCGAATATTGCAACTGTGGACTCTAATGCATACGAACAATCACACCGAGAAACAATGAGACCACGCAGTGAGCCGTGCGCGCTTACATGCCTCGTGTGCGTGCGGTCATTTAGAGGTCGTAGCTACTATCGAACAGAAGACTGCAACAAGGATTTCTCAGAAGCTAGTGGCGGTGATCAGATTTTCGAGCTCGAGAATCCCCCGTTCTTCACTAAAGATGACACAATGTGTGTCATCGAAAACTGTCTGGTTCCCGATCTGCACATTACAAGGATTTATCAACCATATATTTTGGGATGGATTAGTTCCACTGGTTGAAGAAGAGAAGGCGCTACTCTGGCCAATTAAACTGAAGTTGGTTGCGAAAACTTACCATGAGAAAATTTTCGAGGGTAGTGCATGCAGAACGTTGTTAAAGCATGCAGATCAACTTAATGACCAAGAGATTTACCATGACGCTGGAATCCTGGCGCTAGTTTCGTTCATTGCAGCTATTTAAAGGTCCATGTACTCTTGACTCATCTTGAACACAGTATTTAATTCTTGAATGGAAAGGGACTTGGTTTATGGTCAGAACAGCCAGATGAATCGCTTCACCGTGAACTCATGAAGCATTGGGAAAAGTATAGAATAAACATTATTGATGATCCGACATACTTGGAGAGATTGAAAAATGTCGTTGCCCACTTTTCATCTCGACACTTATAAATTAAATTAAAGACATGCAATTTTAATAAGTATTTAAATAAATAATTGCAAATGTTCACGTTAAATAAAAGTTCCCTCCATCATAAATTATTTACAACTATAAAGACTGGCTAAATTAATTATAAACCGATTTAGTCTATACTTGATAAAAATTAAGTGATAATATGAAATATCCATTTCAGTAATATCTTGTGGTTTAGGAAGAACCTGCATGCCATTGTTCCTTATTGTAATGAAATCGTGTTCATCTCTCAGAAGGTGCCTGCTTCCCGCGGTTGGTCTTAAAGTCGCTTCCTCATCTTCGTCTGCAGCTTGTTCGAGCTGCGGTTGGGGAAGCGCTCCGCGCACGTATCTATTTTTCAAAAGGTAGGCACGTTGATTTCGCAATGACTGAATCGAAACATGCTGAAGCTCGGGGGGTTTCTGGCACTACGGAGTGTGCATACACGCCATAAATCCTCCGTGAACAGGGATAATGCTGACATCGCAGCAGTCTAGCAAGTCATCCCTATGTTGACTCGTCCACTCAATGTAGGCGTTTCGCTAGTTGGTCATCGTGTTTCCATTTAAATTATTTTCAGCACCCCGAACTCTAGGGTGATCGTCACTGTTTGCCGACTCACTGTCGGGTGCTCTGCGCGTTCGATCGCTTTGAATCGCATCTACAACTTTCTGGCAGTTTAGTGGTGTCATTGTTGTTCCCACGAGCAGCTAGAAAAAGGGTTCGTCCATCCTTGTAGAAACCCGCATGCAAGATCGCTGAGAGGTCGCCCGGTATCCCGCAGTCATCGTTTAAGACACCTCATCCAGGTGCCACTCACAGTGTGACCACCATTTTAAAAATTTTCGTCTCCCGGCTTTCTTCCGGTTCTTCAGGTAAATATTTGTGATTTTTCCCGCTTTAGAACAAAATTAACTCTCTTTGCGAAAACCACAGTTTTTTCACATATATGATCAATTGCGGAAGTCGGTAAGCACCAGCAAATATTTTTGCTACAAATTGATTGACTTTGAATCATATAATAAGTAAGATAAGAAAGTTTTTCAGTATAATAAAAGAAAATACAGAGGTGAGTTTTATAACAAACTAGCAGTAAGTGCACGCGCGCAAATCGCACGTCACTTTTCTGGATTTTCATTTTCTAACATTAAGAATATGCAAATTTTAAAATTCAGTTATAAAACAATTTTCTACTAATTGGTTTTGAATATTTTCGAAAAAATAATTAATAATTTCGAATTGGAGACGTCTGGAATTAAAAAAAAAATGTTAATTAATTTTGGACAATTTAATTACAAAAAGGAGTTAAACTGTGTAATTTCTAAGCCAAAGAGTTAACAATTAGAAAATTTTATTTTGAATTGAAGATTCACAAAATTAAATTATTTCAGATTCAATTTTCGAAAGTAGGACAATTTCAAAACGTTAAAAATTAAATAATTCAAGATTCAAGTTTTGGAAATTGGGTCATTGTATGTTTGTATGTATGTATGTATGTATATTTAATCTCTCCCTTTTACGGGTTTGAGGGCCTCCGCTCCCTGTACATATATTTACACTTCATCCTTAGTCTATCTTATCCGCTGCTTATATTATAATGATTCGCCTTGCATAATAACAATAATATTAATACAATTCTTCTTAAACTTCTAAAATGAGCGATCTTCCACGGCTTCAGTTTTCTCTTACCATCAAATGCATTTTCACCGATTTAAAATTTAAAATTTTTACTGGCTACTTTCCTTTAAACAGGAATACCCGTTTGGCTCTGCCCTGATCCATTGCTTTCTCTTAATTCTTCCAGTTTTTTCATCCACATCACTCCCTCTCCATTACCATCCAAGATCCATCTCACACACTCATCGACACTCAACTGTCCATCTTCCTCTCCTGTACCCCTCTCTAACACATGTGCCCATGACTCCACTTCGTATCCACATACTCTGCACAGATTGTCCTCTTCATCCATCCAATGTCTACAAGTTCTCACTCCTTCCCCTATTCTAAACCATACCCCCCTAATCCATTTTCCTTCCTTTTTCATGATTTGCAAATATTCTGGTTCCGTCAACTCTTTGACCATCATATACCATCTATTGTACCTAGAATCCATAATCCTTCTCCATCTCTCTTCTCCTTGTCTTACTAATAGCTCTAATTCTATGTTCTGCCAATCCATAACCCCTTCTTGTATCTCACAAACCCTCCTCATTTTTGTCCTTTCTTCGTCCCATTTCGAGTTTCCCAAATTTCCTCTCGTCTCCTTGTTCCGAACTTCGTCCAAGCATACTCGTGCTATTCTGCTCCCCTCTCCCCTTTTCAGCTTCTCCTCAAACCTCCAGACTGTCTTAATTTGTCTCGTTACCATTTTCTCCCTTCCTAGTTCTTCCCTCAACATGTATCCTGGGCAACTCCAACTAACCCCCATTACCCATCCCAGAAATCTCTCATGCGTGCTTTCCACTTTCCTATGTTCCTTCCATCCCCAGACTTCTACCCCAGAACCCAATGCCGTCCATACCAACGCATCAAACAACCAGACCCTCATTCTCCAATCGTCCTTGAACCTTCTCTTTCCTATACCCCATACTTGGCCCATTACTTTGCTCGCACATTCGATTATCTTCCTCACCAACACCTCGTTTCCCCCTCCTGCCTCAAACCAGAAACCGAAGTAACAGAACTTCTCCATACTTTCAACTGTTTGTCCGTTCATCTTCCAACCGTCACCTATTTTGGTCTTTCTCCTTCTGGAGCACATCACCTTGGTCTTCCCTAAGTTCACCGCCAGTTCTTTTGCTCCTACATACTCTTCGAAAATTTTTATCATTAGGTTCATCCCCTTCTCATCGTCTGATAATAGAACTACGTCGTCCGCGTATGCTAGAGAGTATAGTTTGCTATTACTCAGAATCGACCCCCTTTCCCTTTCTCCTTTAGCTTCTCCTCTAAGTCTGCCAGCAGCATATTAAAGAGCAGCGGACTCAACGGGCACCCTTGCCTAAGACCTCTTTCTGTCCAGAAAACCTCCCCTTTTTCCCCCCCTATCTTCACCCTAATCCTGGTATCAGTAAAAATTTCGTTTATCCTCTCCACTAACCCTTCCTCTATTCCCCTCTCTTTTATTGCCTGCCATAGAACTTTTCTATTCACTGAGTCAAAAGCTGCTTTAAAATCTACGAACAAAGCTACTAATTTCCCTTTTTTTCTCCCTAAGTTTCTGTTAACCAAGTAGTTGAGTACGTAAATGTTATCTATTGTTCCCATCCCTTTTCTAAATCCCGTCTGATTGTGTGGGATACTATGTTTCTCTTCTATCTGACTCTCTAATCTTTTTCTTAGAATTTCCGCGTATATTTTATAACCCACTGGCATGAGGGTGATCCCTCTGTACTCTTCTACCTTCTTACCTCCCCCTTTCTTGATGAGCGGTACCACCAGCCCTGTCCTCCACTCGTCCGGCCACCCTTCTCCTTTCCAGACCTTGTTGCAAATCTTCCACATCCTTCCCTAATCCCTTCTCCTCCATACTTTATCGCTTGGTTCTCCATACCATCCTCTCCTGTAGCCTTGCTTTTTTTTAGTCTATCTATCGCCTCATTCACTTCTTCTCTTGTTATTTCGTTCGCTTCCTCCCTTTCTCCCTGGACTGTTTTTCAATTTTCCCCTTCGATTCTATTTTATTCTCCCCCTAGCAGACCCTTAAAATAATCCGTGCATTCATCCATTTCTATTTCTTCATTCACGCCCCTCCTTCCTCCTCTCTCCCTGTTTATCACATCCCAAACCCTAACTTCTTTGATTGCTTTTTTTTCCTTCTTCCTTGTATTTCTCCTTTCCTTTTTGCTTTTTCCCATCCAGCATCCTTTCCTCCATTTTCTTACAGACTCTTTCATTCTCTCCTTACTCTCCCTGCAATCCTCGTCCTACCAGCCTCTCTTTCCCTCTTCTCTTGCTTCTTTCGTACCTATCTCACCCCTTACCTTCTCAATCGACCCTTTCAACCTCTTAATCAACAAGTCTACTTCCTCCTCCTTTTCATATCTAACGTTCTCCTTTTCCATTTTTTGTTGAAACACTTTTAATTTATCTACCCCCCAGTCTCCTATTTTCGTGTTCCTTTCCCTCCCCCCCCCCTCTTTCCTTTCTCCCTCTTCCGCGCTTGTGGACGCCACCTTTCAGTGTCGCTATTAC
Organism: Andricus quercusramuli; assembly: GCA_932178445.1. Taxonomy (NCBI): domain Eukaryota; kingdom Metazoa; phylum Arthropoda; class Insecta; order Hymenoptera; family Cynipidae; genus Andricus; species Andricus quercusramuli. The sequence continues at coordinate 105,636 of CAKNXH010061039.1, read as the reverse complement.
TGGGAAGTGCTCGGACCCTATCTCATTCCCCAACTTCATACTGCATATCATATTCCTCATTCTTTCTTCCGACACGATGTAGTCTATTACTGTCTCTCCCTTACCTATAAATGTGATCTCTCCCTTCTCATCTCCTTTCATATTGCCAATACATATGAACCATCCTGTTTCTCCTATTACTTCTAGTAACCTCCTCCCCTCCCTGCCTATCTCCCTATGTTTGGAGCTCCTTATATAGGCCTCCTCTTCTTTATCCCAAGTCCCTCCCCCTTGCTCGCCAGTCCAAGCATTCAAGTCACCTGCTATCAAAACCAACTCGTCCTTCTTTTCCTACATCCACCTCCTTATTACTCTCCGACCTTCCTCTTTCCCTCTTCTTCTATATACACAAACCAGCGCTATTTTGACTTCTCCAATTATAATCCTTCTTACCATTGTTCCATCCCTTTTGTCCCTGTCCTCCTCTGTTCTCCCTTTTACTGCCAATTCTCTTCTCACCCCTGAGACATGCCGCCCATCCTTCTACCTTTAACGTGTTCCTTCCTTGCTTTTTGCATTGTTCACACATACCCTTTAGGTAACATCCTTTTCATGCCCTTCCATTCCTTCTCATCTGCCCATGTTTCACTCATCATAATCACATCCCATTTTTTTAACTCCCCCCAAAAACCTTCATTCTTGTTCTTCAAGCCTGACACATTCCAGAAAGCTATTTTTACGTTTTTCCCACCCCTTCCCTCTCCTATCCTCCTTACTTTTCTTCCGCCTTGCTTTTTAGAAACCCCTATGTTTGATCGCTAACCTCTTTTGTATCTTCCTTTTTTCTACCTTTCTCAACTCTTTTTCTCTTCTTCCTTATTTCTTCTGATTCCTCGTCCCAGAGCCATTCCTCCCAATTTATTCATAATCTATCTCTCCCTATCCATACCATGTGCCCCTTTTTCCTCTCTATCCATGCCCTCTGGTCTATTTGCCATCTCCTTTTCCTCACCCTCCATGCCAGATCCTCTTCAATTCTTTCCCTTCTTCCTTTCAATAACTTTTTGTTCTCCATAATTTTATTTTTCTCCTCCTCACTCCCTACTTTTACTATGAACATTCCTTCTTTTCCTTCCTTTGTCCCTCCTATTCTCTTAACTCCTTCTACGCTTACCTGGACTCCAATATCTCTCAGCAGATTTATGATTTCCACCTCCCCTGTTTCACTTTCCATTGTCAATCCCTTAACTATTATGTTATTTTTTCTCTTTGCCCTTTCTCCCCCTTCCAATCTTCTTTCAATCTCACTCAGACTCTTCTTCAATCTTTCATTCTTATTTTGCACGTTATCACTCCCTTCTACTTTTCCCGCTCTCTCTGTTTCCTTCCCCATATGCTCATTCCTAATTTCTAATTTGCTTACCCGTTCTTCCAGCTGTTTTATCTCCCTATTTGTCTGTTCGTCAATCTCTCTCTGTCTATTCTCTATGGTCTCTAGTTTACCCCGTACCTTGTCTTTCTCCTCTTTCCAGAGTTTATCCCACTCTTCCCACCTTTCTCTTACTTTTCTCACTTCCCCCCTAACTTCTTTCCCCTGCCTATTCATATCTTCCAGACTCTTCCTTGTTTCCTCTCTAAATCCTTTTATGAGGGCCTCCAGTTTCTCAAACATCCCCCCATCCCGCCTATCTCTGTCTGGTGTTTTTCGTTTAATCTTAACTTTTTTGTTATCCTTGTCCATTTCAGAATCATCTTCCCCTTCCTCTCTTTTTCTTTTATCTTCCCCTTCACTGCTAATCGCGCTCACCTTTTTTTGCCATTCATCCAGACTCCTGTTTGAGCCTGCGTTACCTAGCCTGTTGAGGCGCTGTGAATTTGAAGTTCTCCCTTGTTTCTAGCTCGAGCCTGATCCCCTTCTCTCTGTCGATCCGCCCCTGGCCGCTGTCTCGAACGCCTCCTCGCTACTAACAATTTCTTCCTTCTCCCCACTACCCGCGCTACCAACCTCGTCAGCCCTTGCTTCATCCATTCCCTGCCCTCTGTCGCCCGTTAGCGGACTTCGTATGATCGGCATTCCTACCTTATCATGTAGTCCTCGATGTTTCCAACTCTTAACTTGCCTACCTCTTGCCCCCCTTGTCCGACAACTATTTTTCTACTCCTAACCTCAAAAAAATTTGCACGCTCTGATTTTCCTTTCTCACACCTTACTTTCACCCTTTACACACTCGCCTTCACTCACCCTTCTTCCTTTACACCTGAACTCCGTACTCACTCAAAAAATTCGGAGGAATTGAAATTGTAATATTTAAAAATAAAAGCGTTCAATAGTAAATAATTTAAATGGAAAACCTTTAAATTTGACTAAATTGAAATTCAAAGCGAATAAAATTTGACAATTTAATAATGAAAACTAAGTCGAATTTTTCAAGGTCAAAGCTTCTAAAATTCTAAAATTTTTAATTGTTATTATATAAAAAAATTACAATTGAACCTTACAGCTGGTTGGACAAATTATTCTAAAGTCAACAAATGAATTTAATTATTCTAAGAAAAACTTTCAAATTAAATACTATTTTTAAATTGGAAACATTAGAAATGAAAAAATTTCTACTCGGGAATGTTGGAAACTGAAACGAATGCGATTTTCATTTTAAACTGCACAAGAATTTAGTCATTAAAAATTGTGATATTAAAACTTCTTTATACTTAATCCCTTTAAAATATCAATTATTTAAAATAAAATTTAATCAATTGAAAATTAATAATGTTTAAATTGTTATTATACTTTCCAAAATTCAGCTAATTCAATTTTAATTGCAAAATTGAAACCTATGAAAGGGAAAAAATAAATATTTCGCGTTCAACGTGAAAGTTCAGAACTCTAAAATTTTAATAATTTAAAATTACTGAGATTATTCATTTACTGATATATCAATTTCAGATAGGTCCATTTTTATCTTTTTTTATTTCCAACTCAATTTGAAACGTTTAATTGCAAATCTACTTTTCGAATTATTAGTCATTCTTGAAATTTTTCAATCAAATATTTCTCAATTTGAAATTGTTTATTTGTTTGAATCATCAACTAAAAATCGGAAAATTTTAAGGTATTACATTGAAAATTAAAAATTGAAATAAAGAATACAGAACAAAATAGCTGTGATATGATTTTAGTTTTTGGAATTCTACAATTTTAAGCTTTTCAATTCGAAAATGCTTTATAATTACATCTAAAACTGTTAAATTCAAAACTGACTTTCAAATGTGTTTTAAAAACTATAATTTTAAAATTAAAACTATAGAAATTTTAAACACGATAAAGGTATCTATTACTAACAAGTACCATATCAGGGATCCTCTATCCGCAACCCAAGAATGCGTTCGGTATATATAATTAAAAGTTTGTCATAAAGCAACTGCGGGATTTCGCCGGGAGCGGGTCCTAATCAGAAAAACTGCATCCGCTCACAGCAAAATCCGACAAAAGTCTCGTGCAACCTGAACACAGAGCGACCCAAGAACGACCGCCCTCTGCATCTTCCCCGCAAGCGTTTTAGCATTTCGTTGACACGCAGGGATGCATTTCAAGCCATTAACCAGTGAAAGCTTGGCATCTCTAAGAGCGCCGATAATCAGGACGATTAGCCTAACAGAATATTTCGGGTATAACCGTCGCAACTCCCTTACAAGGTTTTTATACCTTTATACCTTTATATTACGGAATTTCAAAATTCCTGAAAAATTAAATTACCGAATTGAAAAATTCCCTCATAATAAAATTTCTGAAGGATAAACTTTCCGAATAATGAAATTTCCAAATAATAAAATTCCCGAATGATAAAATTCCTGGACAGTTATCATTATTACCGAATTGACAAATTCCCGAATAATGAAATTCCCGACAGCTTATAATGTTACCGAATTAAAAAATTCCCATACAGTAAAATTCCCTACGAAAAATTTCCGAATTTTACAATATGTGAACTAGAAAATTCCCCGTTTCGAACAATTGAGAAACTTTTTTATAGATATTATTTATTTGTTTTAAATACAATAATCAAATATTTTTATGAAAAAGTATTTTTAATATTCAAAGATTCTGAATTTAATGTTAAAGTTTGAAATATTATTATTTGATATATTTATAAATATAGTATCTTATGAAATATAGTACTTTCAAATTCGGGAATATTATTAACTATCGGCAATACAATTTCAGTATTTGGGAACTTTTCAATTCAAGATTCTTGGGGGACGACTGAATGGAGAATAATCCCGAAAAATAAAGTACCCTATACTGTAAAATTCCCGAATTATAAAATTCCCGAATGATGACATTTCCGGAGAGTTTTTATCATTACCGAATTTGAAAATTCCCGAATAATAAAACTACTGAATAATAAAGTTCCCGAATAATACAATTTCCGGCAGAAAATTGCCAAATTTTAAAATATCCGAAATAGAAAATTCACAAGTTTAAACAATTAATAAATTTCTTTCATAAATATCATTTATTTCTTCAGAATACAATAATCAAATATTTGTATGAAAAAAATTATTTTTCATATTCAAAGATTCTAAAATTATTGTTTCAATTTGAAATAACAATAATTGAAAAAAATATATTTCGGGATAACAATTTCCTTCAATCATTGTTAATTTTGATTCAAACAATAATTTTTTAAACTTTTAACATGAAAAACTTTTGTTGGATAAACATGTTTGATTATTGTGTTTTTAATAAATAAGTAATATTTATTAAAAACCACTTTTTTAATTTTTCGAATTCAGGAATTCTATAATTAGGAAATTTTCTAGTTTGGATATTTTATAGTTCGGAAATTTTTTGTCAGAGATTTTATTATTCGGTAATTTTCAATTTCGGTAATATTATAAATTATCGGGAAGTTTATTATTCGGCTATTCTCCAATCAATTGGAAATTAATCGGTCGGACATTTTCCAATTCGGAAATTTTACAGTGTCGGGAATGTTATTTTTCGGGATTTTTCATTCGTCCAATTATAAAATCCCGGAATAATGAAATTCCCGAATAATAAAATTCCTGAACATTAATAATAATATAATCAAACTCGAAAGTTTCCGAATGATGAAATTCCCAACAGTTTATAATATTACCGAATTTGAAGATTCCCGAATAATAAAATATCCGAACTAGAAAATACCCTAATTATAATATTCTCGAATTTAGACAATCAACATTTTTTTAAATAAATATGATTTATGTATTAGAAATAAAATTATCAAATATTTTTAATGTTTAAAGTTTCTAAAATTATTGTTTGAATTAAAATTTTTAGAAACTTGAAACATTAAAAGCAAATTTTTTATAGAAATATTTTATTATTGTATCTTTAATAAATAAATAGCATTTATTAATAAAAATTAATTGCTTACATCTGGGAATTTTCTATTTCAGGTATTTTCTAATTATGCAAATTTCTGTCGGGAATGTTATTATTCGAGAATATTCAAATTCCGTATTATTATGAACTATTGGGAATTTTTCTATTCGAGAATTATAGAATTCGGGAATTTTGTTGTTCATAAATTTTATTATTTGGGTGAAACCTGGGCGGATGAGGAGGATTAGAAGGGGATGAAAAGGATGTTACCTAAAGGTTATGTGTGAACAATGCAAAAAGCAAGGAAGGAACACGTTAAAGGTAGAGGGATGAGCGGCATGTCTCAGGGGTGAGAAGAGAATTGACAGTAAAAGGGAGAACAGAGGAGGACAGGGACAAAAGGGATGGAACAATGGTAAGAAGGATTATAATTGGAAAAGTCCGCTGGTTTGTGCATATAGAAGAAGAGGGAAAGAGGAAGGTCGGAGAGTAATAAACAGGTGCATGGAGGAAAAAAAAAAGAAGAGTTGGTTTTGATAGGAGGTGACTTGAATGTCTAGACTGGCGAGCAAGGGGGAGGGACTTGGGATGAAGAAAAGGAGGCCTATATAAGGAGCTCCAAACATAGGGGCACAGACCAGGAAGGGAAGAGGTTACTAGACGTAATAGGAGAAACAGAATCCAGCACTTCCCAGTAATAGCTACACTGAAAGGTGGCTTCCATAAGTGCAGTTTAAACAAAAAATAGAAAAGGAGAATCTTAGTTATGAAAAAGAGGCGGGAGTAGACTCGTTAATTGAAAGGTTGAAAGGGTCGATTGAGAAGGTAAGGTATGTGATATGTACAAAAGAGAAAAGAGAAGGGGGAAAGAGCGGCTGGTGGGACAAGGAATGCAGGGAGAGTAGAGAGAGAATGAATGAGTGTGTAAAAAATTGGAGGAAAGGAGAAATAGAAAAGACGGAGTACAACAGGAGAAAAAGAAAACATGAGAGGATGCTGGAAAGGAAAAAGCAAAGGGGAAAGGAGAAATACAAGGAAGAAGTAGAAAAAGCGATCAAAGAAGGTAGGGTCTGCGATGTGATAAATAGGGAAAGAGGAGGAAGGAAGGGCGTGAATGAAGAAACAGAAATGAGTGAGTGGATGGATTATTTTAAGGGTTAACAGAAACTTAGGGAGAAAAAAAGGGAAATTAGTCGCCCTGTTCATAGATTTCAAAGCAGCTTTTGACTCAGTGAATAGAAAAGTTCTGTGGCAGGCAATGAAAGAGAGGGGAATGAAGGAAGGATTGGTAGAGGGTATAAAGGACATTTTTACTGAAACCAGAATTAGGGTGAAGATAGGGGGGAAAAAGGGGAGGTTCTCTGAACATGAAGAGGTCTGAGGCAAGGGTGCCCATTATGTTCACTACTATTTAATATGCTGCCGGCAAACTTAAAGGAGAAGCTAAAGGAGAAAGGGAAAGGGGGAACGATTTTGGGTAATAGCAAACTATACTCTTTAGCATACGCGGACGACGTAGTTCTATCAACAGACGATGAGAAGGGGATGAATCTAATGATAAGAATTTTCGAATAGTATGTGGGAACAAAAGAACAGACGGTGAACGTAGGGAAGACCAAGGTGATGTGCTTTAGGAGTAGACAGAACAAAATAGGTCACGTTTGGAAGATGAACGGACAAACAGTGGAAAGTGTGGAGGAATTCTGTTACTTAGGTTATTGGTTTGAGGCAGGAGGGGGAAGCGAGGTGCAGGTGTGGAAAAGAATCGAAAGTGCGAGTACAGTAATGGACCAAGTATGGGGTATAGGAAAGAGAACGTTCAATGACGATTGGAGAATGAAGGTTTGGTTGTATGATGCGTTGGTTTGAGCGGTGTTGTGTTATGGAGTGGAGCTCTGGGGATGAAAGGAATATAGGAAAGTGGAAAGCATGCATGGGAGATTTCTGAGATGGGTAATGGGGTTAGTTGCAGTTGCCCAGGATACATGTTAAGGGTAGAACTGGGAAGGGAAAAAATGGTAACTAGACAAATTGAGAGAGCATGGAGGTTTGAAGAGAAGCTGAAAAGAGGAGAGGAGAGCAGAGTAGCACCAGTATGCTTGGAAGAAGTTCGGAACACCGGGACGAGAAGCAATTTGGGAAATTCGAAATGAGAGGAAGAAAGGAAAAAAGTGAAGAGGATTTGTGATATACAAGAAGGGGTACTGGAGTGGCAGGACATAGAGTAAGAGCTATTAGGAAGATAAGGAGAAGAGAGGACAGAGATTATAGATTCGAGGTACAATAGATGGTATATGATAGTTAAGGGGTTGGCGGAACCAGAACATTTGCAAAAAATAAAAAAGGAGGACAAATGGAATAGGGTGGTACGGTTTAGAATGGGAGAAGGAGTGAGATCTTGTAGATAACATATTGGATGGATGCAGAGGACAATCTGTGCAGAGTATGTGGATACGAAATGGAGTCAGGGGCACATGTGTTAGAGATGTGTACAGGAGAGGAAGATGGACAGTTGAGTGTGGAGGAGTGTGTGAGATGGATTTTGGATGTTAATGGACAGTGACGTGGATGAAGAAACTGGAAGCAAGAGAAAGCAAGAGAAAACGACAGAACCAAACGGGTAATCCTGCTTAAAGAAAAGTAATTAGAAATTTTTTGAAATTTTTTAATCGTTGAAAATGTATTTGATGGTAAGAGAAAACGGAAGCCCTGGAAGATCGCTTTTTTTAGAAGTTTAAGAATTAGTAGTAATAATATTATTGTTATTCTAAGCAAGGCGAAACATTAGAATATAAGCAGCGGTTAAGTTAGATTAAGGATCAAATGTAAATATATGTACAGGGAGCGCAGGCCCTCAAACCCGTAAAAGGGAGATATTAAATATACATACATACATACACACATAATGCATACATACAAACATACGTACGTACATAATACATGATAAAATTGACGAATTATAAAATATCCGAACTTGAAAATACCCTTATTATAATATTCTCGAATTTAAACAATCAACATTTTCAAAATAAATATGAAAATATTTTACGAGATTTTTCAGTCGTGCCATGTTTTTTCGATTATTGTTTTAAATTCAAACAATATTTTTAGGAACTTCAAACATTAAAAGCAACTTTCTTCATAGAAATATTTTATTATTGTATTTTTAATAATTAAATAACATTTATTAATAAAAATTAATTGCTTATATTTGGGAATTTATTTTTTAATTAGGCAAATTTCTGTCGGGAATTTTATTATTCGAGAATATTCAAATTCATTATTATTATGAACTATTGGGAATTTTTTTTATTCGAGAATTTTCCGATTCGGTAATTTTATTATTAAGAAATTTTATTATCAGGGAATTTTCAAATTCGGTAATATTATAAACTATTTGAGAATTTATTATTAGGAAATTTTATAATTCGGGAATTTTATTATTCGGAAGTTTTTCAATTCGAGAAATTTACATTGTCGGAATTTTATTTTTTATAACATGAAATACCTAATTGTGCGAAGCCTAGAGTTCTACGCAGGGGCCGCGCCGAGTAGTGGGGGAAATGGTGGGAAAAGATAAAGAACAGAGGCGTCAAGCTGCCGCCCCGCACGCATTCAAAGACGCTTTTTCAATAACTTATATCTTGTGAAATAATGCAGATAGAAAGTTTCTGATTGCCCCCTAGAAAGGTCAGTTACAGAACTTATAGAATCCATGATAATACGAAAATTGATTCTTTGTCTAGTAGGTCCCTTTTCTCGGATCGCGTCACATATGTTCATTCACAACCTACCACGTAGTTTAGCAGCTAGGACCGCAGGTAGGCAAACCGAAAAGGATAAAAAATTAAAGACAATTTGTTCGACAATATTGCATATACAGATTAAAAAGTGAGATTTAAGTTCGAGTTAGTTAGAGGTAAAGTTAGAAGTTATTCACATTGGTGTAAATTGTTTTCTGATTATCCGACTGGACTTCTATTCTAGTGTTTGAGAAAGCTCTTTTCATGTTCTGAAAGACCATCATCAAATTTTTTTTTTCATTTGGAATTTTTTTTTGAAAATCAAAACTAAAATGGATTTTTTGAGAAACAAAAAACGCCACATGAAATTTCTTTTTTCTTCTTTAAAAAACAGCTTTTTTACACTCTTTAAGGTCATGTAGAAGAAAAAGTGAACTGGAAATCATTTCGTAGTCAAATTGAGATTTTTACGCTTGAGGGTATGTTTGCAATTCAAACTAGAAAAATGATCCGACGGTGAAGTTAGGCAGATAGGGTAAAAAATAATGCTACATTTATCACAGAAACAATGAAAAGTTTATTGCACCCATTTTTAACGTGAAAATAGATACCTAGGAAAAGTAGTATAGTATAATCAGTAGCAGGCGACACATTTAGTATTTTTACTGATTAATTAAAAAAAGGAACACATTTAGTAACAAAACTTTAAGGAAGGGTTACGTTCGTACAGAGAAGTGACTCGGATCGTGCATTGAGCAGTACTGACTGTCCGCCCACCCCTCCAGGTACTCGGTCCCCCAAAAGGGTGAGTGTACAGAAACATCAGGGCCCTACGCGCTCCGAGATCACGCGCGACCACAACCGAAAACGTAGAATAAGAACTATGTGAACGAATTTTCTCCAACATTTCCGCCCACCTTCGTGATGTTTTCACGAATCATCTGAAAAAAAAAGGAATTGTTCATCTTGGACCTGCAACGATGTGCCCGACCCTGAGATGGTTTTGGAGATGCGCCCACCCTGCTAAGGTTGCAATGGCGCAGCATCGGTAGAATCTGAAAAAGAAACTGGTAGCGAAACAATTTTCACAACTGCTCTTTGTAAGAGACCAGCCACGCGCTTCACAGCTGTACGACCCGAGAGGATCCAATACTTCCTCTTCAAGTAGGACAAGGTTAGTTGAGGACCTCCGTATAGCATGAACTGATGTCCATTTCTGACGATCAAAGTCGTCAACAGCGAATCCTCAGGTAAGATGTTAGGACATCTTTCCTCATAGTCCAACACGGCATGAGTCAGTCGACCTCCCAATCTCAATATCCCATCAGAGTCCAAAAACGGTAAGAGTTTTATTACCGGACTAGATTTTGAGTCCGGCAATTTTCGTTGTAGCTCAATGATATCTTCAGGCAAAGCCTGACGCTGAAAGTGTCCGATCAATGCTTTTTGTGCCATTTTAAGATAGGCCGTCGTCGGATGACAAGGCGGCCGTTCTAACTGTTTTCTAGAATCCGATCAATGAACTGCAAACAGAGAGCAGTGATTTGTAACAGCTTCGTAAGCGAAGAGTATTGAGTAAGGAGCCGCCAAGGTGGTTCCTGATCGACTAGAGCGGAATATGTGGTGATTTGTTCGTCTCTATCAACAGAAGGTTCGATAGTTTCAGTACGCCTTGGCCAAAAACTTTCAGGTTTGGCCAACCAAACAGGTCCTTGCCAGCAAAGCAAATGGTGTTTCAATCGAACGGGTGTTATACCTCTTGATGCGCAATCCGCAGGATTATCTATTCCTGGTACATGATGCCAAACCGCCTGTGGCAGAATACGCTGAATTTCTGCAGCCCTTTTGGAGATATATGTCTTCCATCGAAGAGGGTGTCCTCGAGTCCAGTCCAGAGTATTCTCAGAATCGAACCAAAGATGTATCGGTACAGAAGCCATGATGAAGGTCACGCGAGTTAGGTTTGAAGGTGGTGTGACGCGAAGATACACCACGGTTCCTATAGCCTTCTCCGAGGCATCTCCAGAACCGTGAATTTCACAGTAGCTACCAGATGTAGAGCGTAGTCAACGCGGAATGGCTAGAGTAGAGAGATCACGTAGCTCATTTCTGAACTTCGTCCAATTAGCGACGTACTCAGCTGGAAGTTGTTCATCCCAACCTACCTTGAGAGCCCTTAGACTCTGCATGAATACCTTAGCCTTCATGATGACTAGTGCTAGCTATCACAATGGATCGAATATGCGGGCTATCTTTGAGAATACCGTTCGTTTCGTGATCCGACTCATCTCCAAAAATGAGTCGATCTGAAAACGTAGGCAATTAGAAGACGGCTGCCATAAAATGCCAAGGGCACGAAAATATGGATCCTGGTTGAGTAGAAAAGATGTAGCGTCCTCTCGATGTTCAGTGGGAACACCCTGTAGAACATCCTCTACGTTCGACACCCACTTTTTCAGTCTAGAACCTCCCGCACGCAGCAGCAAGTCTATCTGTCTGCGCTTTTCTTGGGCTGTGCTGACGTCATCTGCCCCTGAGAGTACGTCATCGACGTATATCTCTTTTCGTAGAATCTCAGTAGCGGGGGCGTAATTAAGACCCTCGTCCTCCGCTAACTGAAGTAGAGTACGTATCGCTAGATACGGCCAAGATATAAAACCGAAAGTGACGGTTTTCAAGTAATAAGCTTGAACCTCCTGGTCGAGACTTTCTCTCCGCAGAATTTTTTGGAAGGTTAGATCCTCTGGATGGATCCAAATCCGCCGAAACATCTTCTCTATTTTCACGGTGAAGACGACTGAATACATCCTCCATCGTAGGATGACATCCGCCAATTCAGTCTGTAGCTTGGGCCCTGAATTTAGAAGTTCATTTAAGGACATCCCTTTGTCGGTGCGTTGAGAAGCGTTAAAAACAACTCGCAATTTAGTGCTCGAACTGTTTTCCTTGATCACACAATGGTATGGTAAGAAGTAACCCTTGTTGGGTTGCAGATCCTCTAGATTGGAGACGAGTTCTATGTCTCTTAACTCTGCGTACTCACTGATAACGCCGGAGTATTTCTTATATAATTCGGGGTCCTTTCGGAAACGTCTTTCCATCTGGACGAGAGCCCGATAAGCTGCCGCTCTTGAATCCTCTAAATTCGTAGAGCGATCCTTTAATGTTAGTCGAACGATGTAACGAACATCGTGACTTCGTTGAAAAGTGGATGTAAATAGCTGCTCACATTTCTCCTCTGCTAGACTATGCTCAGAGATCGTTGAAGGTACGTCCTCTTGGACGACGAATCTCCGCAGCAAGTTCAATAGTTCATAGTCTACGGTACTTTGCAATCCCACGAGATACTGCACTGATGTAGTGAACTCCCTTGATAGAAGTCCCGTAAGAATCCAACCCAGCGAAGTTTGCTGAGCCGTTGGAGTCCCTAAAACCCCCTTTTTGAGTCCCTCCTCAATGACATAGGAGTAAACTTCAGGCCCTAAAATCATTTACATGATTCCACCCTTTTCTAAGAAAGGGTATGCCAAATCTAAACCCTTGAGATGATCCCAATCATCGGTATGTATACTATCAGGTGGTATATATGAAGTGAGTCTAGATAAAATAATTGCTCTTACCATAAAAGTTTTCTGAGGATTAGTTCTAGAGCAAACCTTTATTTGGACTAGTCCTCTTGTCCGCCTTGTTTCCAAATTGCCCAGACTGAGCACGGAAATGATAGCTGGCTGCCTCGGAAGCCTTAATCTCTGTACAAGCGACTCAGATATGAAAGATTCTTGAGCCCCCTGGTTCAATAGTACTTAAGTTCGATGTCGACTTCCATCCGAACCTACAGTATCGACGAGAGTCGTAGCCAGCAGGACTGGTCCCTCCAGTCACATTGATGGTTGAGTGTGGTGAACATTGGCAGTATCTGTAGAGTTGGTCAAAGAATTAAAAAAAGGTAAGCTGAGTGGATTCAAGGTGGAAGAGTTGGTAGGGTTAGTTGGATAGGAAGCAGTTTCTGTGGAGCTAGGTGATGATTTGTTATCCTTGGAAGGTGAATGTAGCATGGTATGATGCATTCCGCTTATGGTCTGGCACCGCTTTGCAGAAACACAACTGCGCAGCATATGCTTTGCCAGGCAGTTGAAACACAGAGTGTGTTTTCGTACCAAATCCTTCCTCTGCTTAACATCCTGAATTCGGAAATGCAAGCAAAAAATAACGGAATGCTTACCTGAGCATAAAGAGCACGACAACTCTATGAGAGTAGAATCGTGAGCTAGGGTCGTTTGCCCACCTCTCTCAGCCTTTTGAATATGAGTACTATCTTTGGAGGAAGATGAACCAATTGAAGAAGAGGCCATGCTCTTCACGGCTTCCAGCGTGTTGACCTTGCCTGTTAGAAACTCGTTGAGCGATTCGAAAGTAGGCTGGTTATCTGAAGGTCCCAGTTGGTCCTCCTAGGCCTTGCGAGTGGTTACATCCAACCGTTTAGCTGTCATATAGACAAGCAAGTCGTCCCACGAATCCGTAGGTCGATTCAATGACGTCAATGCACCTACGATCTTACAGGTGTCATTGAGCAAAGAGCGAAGTTCTGTTGAGCTTTCTCCGCTCATTGATTTATTGATTTAAGAAAGAACAACTTTGCGAGATAGCTGTTCACTAACAATCGAGTATCGTCATACCGCTTCACTGAGGTCTGCCAGGCCCTTTCGAAATTATTTTCAGTAGCAGGAATGCTGGCGATCGATTGACCGGGTTCACCAGTCACACTAACTTTAAGGAAATTTAGCTTCTGAACAGTAGGTAAGTCTGTGTCTTTCCGCACCATTGAGTCAAACAGGTCACGGAATGTAGCCCACTCCGTATACACGATCGAGAATTTGGGTATTTCTAACCGAGGAAAAGATTTCTGTTTGTTCGCAACCGTAGAAGTTACAACATTCTCCTTTTTCGCAGCAAGGGCTTCGAACCTGTCTAAATAATCCATAAAATAGGACTTAGCACACAAGTATTTCTCCACACAGATGTTTCAGTGATCCTCGAGAAAATAAGGCAGCTCCTTATTTTGTTTTCGTACTACCATCAACTGATCGTTGTTCGCGGAATACGTGTCCCAAGTTTTTTCTAAAATAGCTAAACGTCTAAGAACTTGATTCTTGGTAATATTATCATTACCAAGTTTCCGAAGATTCGAGGGGCGTTGCAAATCGTTTTAAAAATACCCCCCTGCATTTCGATAGTACCCTCTACCGTGGCCATTTTTAAAGAAAAAAAAGGTACGAGTTGCTTGCGTTGAAAAAAAATTGATAGAAATTGTCGTGTCTATTACTCTCTATAGAAACCCGAAGTGTTAAGTGACGGTACGGTAAGGTCTATGATACACTCAGTAGTGTGAGTCCGTCCACACCACTTAACGCTCCCGTCTGTGTGATTCACGGTCAATAGTGGCTAACGCCCGATCCCTTCCTCACAACACTCCCGGTCACTCTGTGCTCCTACCTCTGTCCCTTTTCCTGACGTCATACCATTTTCCAGTCTGCAGCTGCTATTTTGCCTAGTGAAGCTGTTCGAACTGGAAATAGCCGGTTTAACACCGAAAACGACGCTAATATTCGAAATTTGTTCTTTTTGTAAAATTACACTTTTTCACTTTTTGCACACACTTTTTTATCCTTTTTTTCACATCACCATCGCGCTCCGGCTCGAAGGACCAAATCTTTGCAATTCAAACTATAAAAATGATCCGACGGTGAAGTTAGGCGGGAAGGGTGAAAAATAATGCTACATTTATCACAGAAACAAGGAAAAGTTTAGTGTACCCATTTTCAACGTAAAAATAGATACATAGAAAAAGTAGTATAGTATAATCAGTAGTACGCGATGCAGTTAGTATTGTTACCGATTAATTAAAAAAAAGGAACACATTTAGTAACGAAACTACAGGGAACGGTTACGTTCGTACAGAGAAGTGATTCGGACCGTGCATTGAGCAGTACTGACTGTCCGCCCACACCTCCAGGTACTCGGTTCCCCAAAAGAGTGAATGTACAGAAACGCCAGGGCAGTACATGCTCCGAGATCACGCGCGACCACGACAGAAAACATAGAATAAGAACTATGTGAACGAATTTTCTCCAACAGGGTACCACGTTATGATTATATAATATACATGTCGTAGCCCAGTAGCCGTGTCTGTCATTTAGCCATGTTCCTAGGAACTTGACTAAACGGCGCCGAATAGACGAATTTACCAGCGGAACCTTTGTTAGTCTATCGGGCGGAATCAGATTAGGAAGTTAGCCTAACGATCGGCCGACTGGTCTAATGGCCGAGGGCCTTTCGAGATATTAGTATAACTTTATTTGAATGTAAAGGAGTTTAAAGGAAAGGTACATTTGTATTTCAAGTTCCGTGAACTGTTAATTGCATTATTATTAATTTAAGAAAAGGTAATAATACTATCTTTATTTAAATAAAAAAACAATTATTTCGGGCTTTGATAGTTGATATTTTTTTAGAAATTAGTTGAACAAATTTTAGCTGAAAAATCCGTCTCTTCTAGAGTACTATTTCTGACAAAGAAAATATCTCACAGTAAATCCCAGAGATATTATTTATCTGAAGTTAGATAATTGTAGTTCTCAATTGTTTGCAACAGTTTTATGTAACTTGAGATAAAACATATTCCTGGAATTTACTGTGCTAGTACTATGTAATTTCTAATGTTAAATGTACTTCTTGGAAACCCAGGCAGCATATTGTAATATGTACATGCAGGTGCAAAAAAAATTCGAGAAGTCATTTCAGAATGTCCCCAATCGAACGACAATAATATTAATCGTATTTTCTTCATCTTTTTTAAATTAAACATCAAGCCCTCAAGGTTTAAATGTTTCTAGAAAATTAGGGAATCTTTTTCTTTACATCGGCGTTTGACCGTTCCACACTTCCTTGGCTTTGAGGGCCCTGGGGGCGTCCATGTACAATTTGCCAGTACGGCCAAATTGAAACTAGTTCATTCACCTCCTGTGCAACAAATTCCCGACCATTGTCGCTTTGTAAGATTTGTGAAGCTCCCCAAGTGAAAACATGATTACACAATTCTTCTGCTACATTAGAGGCATGCTTAGATTTCAGTGGTCGTAGATGCAGAAATTCGGTACCATGATCTTGGTAATTCATCAACCAAGTGTAGTCGCCATCACTGCATGATTGTAAGTCAATAAAATCAACTTGACCACGTATATTGAATCCACTGGATGTTATAGGCTTTATGAAAAAAACCTTTCTTAGGAGCTACTCTTTTTCGATTAAACGTTCCATAGTAAGTCATAAATATTTCAGAAGAAGCTTTAGAAATCTGATATTTGCTTTTCAGTTAATACATCATCTTATCCCTCCCGCCATGTCCAGTTTGAATGTGGGCCTCCAATAAATAATCGTGATAATCTTCGACCGCAAGCACATAAATTCGCGCATCATTTTTGTTTCTTCGTCTTAGAATCACACGATATTCACTCCCGATTTTGAAAAGTCCATGCAGCTTGGAACATCGATAACAGGAAGAAGATTTTGTTGAATTCACTGCCTCAAATTGTTTTAATAATTTCATTACATTTTCTAAATGTGTTCAATCTCAGACAGACCAGTTACTTGTCTGATTGTATTTGTATTTATTCAAGAAAAGTTCCTAGGGCTAAGTAGCCCTCTAAGAATACAGGGTCATTAAAAAATTTGTGCAAGCACTGATCGGCAGAATACTTGATTCATCTTATAATTTAATCTATAAATTTAATAAAATAAATAAATAGAGTCGACCTCAGAATACGTATCAAATCAGGGATGGGATTAATGCGTAGTGATTAACATTAAGTGATTAATTAGTAGCTCTTGTGCATTTTATTAAGAGGGAAAACTGTGTGAAAAATAAAGACAATTTCACAAAAGTTAATGAGAACAGAAGGAAATTCGAAGATGAAATGTTCAAGATCTAAATATGAGAGTTTACCAGTGAGTAATTTCAAGAGTTGGGTTATGAGTATTGTACAAATATTTGAAAAAGAGATTCTTGAAATGATACACGGAAGGTGCATTTTTAATATCATATGGTACTTTATTCCATAACCGGGTACGCCTTACTATAAATGATCTTTGAAGCTGACACGTTCTATGAAAAAGAATCTTGAGGATTGTATATCTTTTACGAAGCTTAGACTATGCCGGGAGGTCTCTGTCTACAAATTAGAATAGGTTAAATAGATACTCAGGTGCTTTGTTCTGAAAAAGAGTATACAGCATATTACCCATGGAGAATTGTCCTCTCTTGGCAACATTAAGCAGGCCAGTCTTAAGTCTGTATGGAGTTACGTGTTCGTATTTAGGCAAGTTTTAGATAAAACGGACACAGGCATTCAACGCACGCTCAAGCTTTAAATTTGAATCGTCGGTCGAATCATCATAAACTAAACAACCGTAGTCAAAATGGGGCAAGATTAGACTCTTAACCAAAAGTATCCGAGTGGAGGTTGGTAAGGAGTCCTTATTCCTATAAAGTTGTTGTAGAATTCTGTATGCTTTCCTCGAGATACTCTGTACCTGTTTCTTTCAGGACAAGGTACGGTTATAGAAATATCCCAGATCTTTAACCACTTCCGAAAACGGGATAGTAAGTTTCTCGATAAGTATAGGGTGGAAATGATGCCAGTGTTTCAAGCGCCGGAGATGAAGTAGGTCCAACAACAATTGCCTGAGTTTCCGCAGGATTAAGAGTAAGTCCGTTCTTTCAGGCCCAGAGGATAACGCGCTCGATCTTCTCTTGAACTATCTACTTAGTGACGAAATTGGTCCCGATAAGCCAATTTTGATATCATCAGCATATTTGTGGTAGCTGCAATCTTGAAGTTCACTTTCAAGGTCAGAGGTGAACAAATTGAAGAGCAGAGGTGCCAGAATGGAGCCCCGAGGAACCCCAAACTTGACCTCCCACCACTAAGAAAGCTCACCACTACTATTAATAATTCTGTGAGACCGATTATTAAAATAGGACTGAAACCATTTGATGACAGAGTTTGACACGTTAAAAGATTTGAACTTTTGTAGGAGTAACCTCTGGTTAACCATATCAAAAGCCTTCGCAAAATCAAACAGAACAACAATCGTGATCTCCGTATTATCCATTGCTATTTTAAGGTCCGTCGTTACTTTGAGGGAAGCAGTAAGAATGCTATGTTTCGCCCGAAAACCTGATTGCATCGGGTCAATGGCCTTGGATATTTCAAGAAATATCAGAAGTTGCAGGTGAACAATTTTTTCAGGTGGTTTGGACAGTGCACATGAAATAGAAATTATCCGGAAGTCTTTCGGGGAATCAGGTTTAGACATTTTGAGAACTGGGCAAATAACAGCCTTTTCCAGATATCTGGGAAGATTCCGACCTGTAGGGAAGCATTATAAATATGTAAAAGAATAGGAAAGATAATTGGAAGGGCAAGTTTAATCATTTTTATTGATATTCCATCAGTTCCAATGGCATTCGATTTGATTTCAAGTGTTTTTTCCAAATGTATTTCAGGTGTGATGTCATCGAAAAAGACAGAATCATTAAATGTTGAATTGAAAGGGGTAGTGGCAGATGATGATAAGTCTGGAACTGGCAATGTAAAAAAAAGTTTTTAAAAGGTCATCAGGCGGAAAATTATTATCTATAGATTCGTGCTTGGGCGAGATTAGGCGTAAACGTCTAAGGAGATGCCAAATGTCCTATTTTTTAGGTCCATCAAGCTAGCACCTCCACAATCGAATTTCCCAAATTTTTTGGCATCAGAATTTTGGGCTTTTTTTGGGCTATATTGCCGATTTTTGGGCTCCACTACTTTTTTTGAAAATTCAAATTTTGTGTGGAGGTGCTGGCTTGAATCAAGCCAACACCTCCACTACATAAAAATTTGAAAACATTAATAATCAAAGACGATAGAATTTTGGGCTTTTTTTGGGCTCTTGAACGCGCCAAAAATCAATTTCCAAAAACAACCCCTAGCGGAAATGAAACTACCCCCTATATAAAAAACAAACCAGGAAGAAGTAAAATGCACCACAATTTCGGGCTTATTTTGGGCTCTCAAATTCACAGAAAAAAAATTCAAAAAACCACCCCCTATGAGCAAAAAACCACCCCCTTGTCAAAAATTACATCTGAAAAAAAAATAAAGTGTGTCATGATTTTTGTCTTATATTGGGCTCTCGAATGCACCAAACAAAATTTTCAAAACCCACCCCCAAGTACACAAAACATCCCCTAAATCAAAAATCAAACATGGAAAGAACGAAAAAAAAGCTGTGTTGAGGTTTTGAGAAGCCCAAAAATCAGAGACTATATTCACACTGAGAAATTCTAACAGAGATCATTTTTTGAAAGTCTTATCTGCGTGGAGTCAAGGGGTTGATTTTGAACGTGAAGGGTTGGAGACCAAAAATCGGTGTTGGTATTTTTGAGGAGCCCAAAAATCAGAGACACTATTCACACTGTGAAATTCTAAGGAAGATCATTTTTTGAGAAATCATATCTGCTGGGTGCCAAGGGGGTTCATTTTGAGGTTATGGGTTGGAGCCCAAAAATCGTCGTAGGTATTTTTGAGGAGCCCAAGAAACAGAGAATCTATTCACACTGTGAAATTCTAAAAAAGATAATTTTTTTAGAAAGTCATATCTGCTGGGTGCCAAGGGGGTTCATTTTGAGGTTAAGGGTTGGAGCCCAAAAATCGTCGTTGGTATTTTTGAGGAGCCCAAAAATCAGAGAATCTTCTCACACTGTGAAATTCTAAAAAAGATAATTTTTTTAGAAAGTCATATCTGCTGGGTGCCAAGGGGGTTGATTTTCACGCTAAGGGTTGGAGCCCAAAAATCAGTGTTGATATTTTTGAGGAGCCCAAAAATATGACTTTCTCAAAAAATGATTCTTGGGCTTCTCAAAAATACCAACAACGATGTTTGGGCTCCAACCCTTAACCTCAAAATGAACCCCCTTGGCACCCAGCAGATATGATTTCTCAAAAAATAATCTTTTTTAGAATTTCACAGTGTGAATAGAGTCTCTGACTTTTGAGCTCTTCAAAAATACCAACACCGATTTTTAGGCTCTAACCCTTAGCGTGAAAATCAACCCTCTTGTCACCCAGCAGAAATGACTTTCTCAAAAAATGATGTTCTTTAGAATTTCACAGTGTTAATAGAGTCTCTGATTTTTGGGCTCTTCAAAAATACCAACATCGATTTTTGGGCTCGAACCCTTAGCGTGAAAATGAACCCCCTTGGAACCAAGGAGATATGACTTTCTCAAAAAATGATCTTTTTTAGAATTTCACAAAGTGAATAGAGTCTCTGATTTTTGGGCTCTTCAAAAATACCAACACCGCTTTTTGGGCTCGAACCCTTAACGTGAAAATCAACCCCCTTGGCACCCAGCAGATATGACTTTCTCAAAAAATGATCTTTTTTAGAATGTCACAGTGTGAATAGAGTCTATGATTTTTGGGCTCCTCAAAAATAACAACTCCGATTTTTGGGCTCCAACTCTTAACGTGAAAATCAACCCCCTTG
Source organism: Andricus quercusramuli (assembly GCA_932178445.1). Classification (NCBI taxonomy): domain Eukaryota; kingdom Metazoa; phylum Arthropoda; class Insecta; order Hymenoptera; family Cynipidae; genus Andricus; species Andricus quercusramuli. The sequence continues at coordinate 84,957 of CAKNXH010061039.1, read as the reverse complement.
GCATCCAGCTGATATGACTTTCTCAAAAAATTATCTTTTGCAGAATTTCACAGTGTGAATAGAGTCTCTGATTTTTGGGCTCCTCAAAAATACCAACACCGATTTTTGGTCTCCAACCCTTCACGTTCAAAATCAACCCATTGACTCCACGCAGATATGACTTTCAAAAAATGATCTTCGTTAGAATTTCTCAGTGTGAATATAGTCTCTGATTTTTGGGCTTCTCAAAAGCTCAACACAGCTTTTTTTTCGTTTTTTCCATGTTTGATTTTTGATTTAGGGGATGTTTTGTGTACTTGAGGGTGGGTTTTGAAAATTTTGTTTGGTTCGTTCGAGAGCCCAATATAAGACAAAAATCATGACACACTTTATTTTTTTTCAGATGTAATTTTTGACAAGGGGGTGGTTTTTTGCTCATAGAGGGTGGTTTTTTGAATTTTTTTTCTGTGAATTTGAGAGCCCAAAATAAGCCCGAAATTGTGGTGCATTTTATTTCTTCCTAGTTTGTTTTTTATATAGGGGGTAGTTTTATTTCCGCTAGGGGTTGTTTTTGGGAATTGGTTTTTGGCGCGTTCAAGAGCCCAAAAAAAGCCCAAAATTCTGTCGTCTTTGATTTTTAATTTTTTCAAATTTTTATGTAGTGGAGGTGCTGGCTTGATTCAAGCCAGCACCTCCACACAAAATTTGAATTTTCAAAAAAAGTAGTGGAGCCCAAAAATCGGCAATACAGCCCAAAAAAAGCCCAAAATTCTGATGCCAAAAAATTTGGGAATTTCGATTGTGGAGGTGCTAGCTTGGTGGACCTCTATTTTTTGTCTCTATGTGCAATCTCGTTATAATTGTATTGATTGAACGCACCTGTAATCTTAGTTTGAACTAGGTTCCTTAGTTTATGAAATTGAGCTTGAATTATACTACTTTTTGTTCTTTTTGCAAGTCGCCGCTTGCCATCACGTTCCCTCATCAGATTTTTAATTTCAGATGTGATCCAAGGGGCAGCTTTATTGAAGTTTTCAGGAACGTGTAGCGGAGAAAATTTATTGAATGCGGAGACTAGGTAATTAGTCAGAGCGTCGGTTTTATTATTTATGTCTGTATCTAGTAAAATTTGTTTCCCAATCATACGTCATTAGATGTTCATGGAATGTGTTTTCGTCAATTTTAGAGAGATTCCGCACCATTCTTCGGGTTGCTTTTGAATTTAGATTATAGAAAAATTTAAAGGTAATTTTAATCAAGTCGTGGTTAGAGAGAAAAAGGAATAGCATGTTGTTCGTAGGAGACAACTTTATAAATATCGTCTACAATCATTATGTCAATACGAGTACTGGAACGATCAGTATGGTGAGTAGAATTATGAGGTACAATCGAGAGTCCCGAAGAGTATACCAAAGATGTTAGATATTTAGAATAATTGGAAGTGAGATTTCGGTTAGTGTTAAAATCTCCAGTAAGGTTAATGATATTAAAGTTAGGAATAAATAGTGGGATGAGTAGCCACTGGACTCACTCCAACCACAGTTCCACTCAGACTATCATGCAGAAAAAGACAAACTCCACCACCCCTTCTCTCGTCTCTGTATCTTCGAAAGAGCAAATAGTTTTCAATCGCAATGAGGCTAGACGGTATATTTGGAGTTAACCAGGACTCAGAAACAGCTATTATATGGTAGGAACTTGTACTGAAAAAATGTTTCAATTCTAGAAAATGTGCCAAGAGAGACTGGGCGTTAGCATGGCAAATGCTTAAGGTATCCATTGATATATAAAGAGAAACATTTTATAGAAAAACAATTCAAAAATAAGAAGCTCACAAAGTATACGTAAAAAATGACTGTGACATTAACCATAATCAACACACCCCAAACTAAGTGATTGCAGTTAAAATTAGAAAATGTGTAATGGATATAAGTAAGGAACATACTAAAGGAATAACTAACAATGTCAAAAACAGTGGCGTAGATCCCTAGACAAATTCTCAACAAAAGTAGACATGATTTAGTAAGTCGATATCCGTGTATCCGGAGAGCTGTGTATATGAGAAAGGTATTGGAACAATTGAGGTATCCGAGATACAAAATTAAGTCTACTGTCATATAATTATTCTCAAAAAGACCAAAATCAAGATTTAATGCTACTAATTTAAATATGAGATCAAGTTTGCTATCTGAAGATACATATGTTTAAGGTACAACAAACTTCAATATATTAAAGGTATATTTACCAAAGGGCATCAATTAGCCAAACAATAACAATATCACACCATTGTGTGTAACCATTCCGTAAACAGCCTAATTGCTATTGGAATCATTCTATATGTTGTAGCAGTGACAGTGGAATCCTAGGCGTGCCATCATCCTTTCGACAGAAGATCTTTCCTGCTGCAATCCAAAGATATTTAATTTTCTTTTGTCTCCTTGAATCCAGTGCAGAAGCATAGATCCTTCGATTGAAGGGCGTCAAAGCCTCACGAATGAAAATAAAACTTTTGTCGTTATCTGGCCAGCCAAGATTGGTCGTACAAAAGTCTCGTACTTTTTTCCTCTTCTCGATTATCTTATCCCTCATCAACTGACTACTGAACTTGGCAACGATGATAGGTGCAAGCAGTGGATTGGATGTTGGGAATTTACGAATGCGATAAACTTTCAGAAGGTCATTTTTTGCAAAGGGATCATTAAGTACCTTGGCAACCGATTCCAGGACCGATAGGAGATCCTCATTAGGTTTCATAGGTGACCCGTGGATTTCAAGGGTGGTTTGAAGTGCAGCTTGCTCTTGATAGTTGAGGGAAGCTTCAAATGAGGCGACCTTCAATTTCAGCGAGTTTGCCTCCGTCTTGATGTTAGAGACGTCATCCGCACTACTAACAGTTGAACATTTAAGCAAATTGATTCTGCGAGAATTCTCAGAAACGTCTGTCTTAATCTCCTGAACCGTAGTGACAGGGGCAGGAGAAACTATTGTTAATAAAGGGTTAGCTACCTGATCCTTGCCGACAGGGTCGGTATCTGTACCTACATTACATATGTATCCTACATTGATGCAGGCTATGTGGCTAAATACACCAGACTTTTGGCAGGAAACGGCGCTCGCTGATCTCCTGGAGATTGACTCATTGCACTCAAGACAAGCACTCATCGTAAGATATACGTATCAGCTACACAAGTGCTGTCGAACTCAGAAACTGGAAAACAAGAATAGAATAGAGAATAGAGTAAGACGAAGCGGAGCACACGTCAAGAACCGAACAGGGCCGCACAGTATACGTTTGTAACGAAATTTTCCAAACTTCTTTTCGAATTCATTCTGGCTTACAATATGTTCGTTCATTTCCAAAAATTAAATTTAAACCTGATACAACTGTAACCTGAAGGTATTGATTACTGACTACTGACAAACATTAAGGCTAATTCAAATCGCAATTTATTTAGTGAGAGAAACTAATACGGTGGAGAGGTATAACTAGAAAGAGACCTATTGTCCTACAGAAGACGGCCCTTAAATGATTATCGTTAGGTTGGGGACATTCTAAAATGACTTCTAGAATTTTTTTTGCACCTGCACGTACATATTACAATATGCTGCCTGGGTTTTCAGGAAGGACATTTAACATTAGGAACTACATAGTACTAGGAGAGTAAACTCCAGGAATATGTTTTATCTGAAGTTGGATAAAACTGTTGGAAACATTTGAGAACTACAATTAACTAACTTCAGATAAATAATATCTCTGGGATTTACTGTGTGATATGTCCTTCATCAGAAATAGTAATCTAGAATAGACGGATTTTTCAGCTAAAATTTGTTTAACAAATCTTTAAAGATAATAGCAACTATCAAAGCTTGAAATATATATATATATTTTTAAAATAAAGATAGTATTATTACTATTTTTTTAATCATTAATAATGTAATTAACAGTTCACGCAATTTAAAATACAAATGTACCTTTCCTTTAAACAAAAGGTTCCACAGGTAAATTCGTATATTCGGCGCCGTTTAGCCAAGAACTTGGCTAAATGACGGACTCACCTACTGGGCTACGACATACATACATAAAAAAATCATCTCAAGATATTTAGCTTAGAGGCACGTTACACCTAACAGTATTCGTTCTCGAACGTTACGTAAGTTGAATGTGGTCTCCTCGAGAGTAAAAATGTCAATTTGACCACGCAATTATTTCCAGCTAACTTTTTCTTCTACAAGACTTCAAAGAGTGTAAAAAAAGCTTTTTTTAAAAAAGAAAGAAAAATTTGAAGTGGCATTTTTTCCAAAATAAATGAATAATCAATAATAATAATAATCAAATAATAAAAGTCCAATGGGATAACCCTAAAAGAAGTTACAGTAACGTGAAGGTGAAAAAGCACCTGAAGAAGTGAAAACTCCAGGCTCCTGTATATTGACAATCGGTTGATAAATGAACCTTTCGATGAATATTAAGTTTTAATATTTCCTATTTATTTTACAGCAGCAGAACAATTCTAAAATCACTTTTATACTCAATTTAAAATGCATCTTATAAATGCAACTTCCTTGCGCTACTTCGCGAAACTGCTGTAACCTAGAATTCAGATCCCAATTGCAATATACGTATTATTCATTGAATCGTTTAATAGAAAGAAAGATTATTTTACAGGAAAAAAATAAAAATAAAGTTAAATACAAAACTTATTTATTTACACAATTTTATTTTTGAATGAACTGTTTTTTCTCATTATTTCTCGAAATTTTTTTTAAATTGTTACCTAAAATTGATATTGATTTTAACGAATGATAACTTATTTTTTCAGGTAAAATATTTTCTTCTCCTTACAGAATATTTATAGATAAATTTTTCAGAGGCTCAAATTGTTAAAAAATAAATTTTCAAACAAAAATGATTTTAGACAGAAATCACTGTATTTGTTAACGAATATGCAAATAATGCTTTTAATTTTGCATTCATATTTTACTGCAATATAATATGAATCATTATAATGTAACAGTAAGGAAAATTGTTCACATGGTGCAGGCACACTAATTTCGATGTGACGTAAAAAGATTTTTCTTGTACTATCAGACTTTCATGATACATATTTATGGGTTAAATGTTGGTTGATCCAAGCGAATATTTTGATTGACCCGAGTCAAATTTTGGGTTAATTCCTAAACAATATTTTGATCGAGCCAAGAGAATATTTGAGGGTTCGGATGCCATAAGGGAACGATTGCTCGAAAACGCGAGAAATTATTGTCCAAGTGTCTCTTGATATCCAAATTTTAAAGATGAACATATTAAACTTTAAGAAATACGGGATTGTAGAGAATGACAAGACGGAACTTTCTTCTATTTGAAATTGTTTGCCCCATGAATATTTTTGATAACAAAATTGAAAAAGTAGAGAAAAAACTTTCCCTAATTCAATTACTTTTTACAACATAAATCGTCATAACTCAGCCAAGAATTATTCAAACCGTTTGAAATTGAATATACATGAACAGTATATCTCAGCGATGCCTACAACATAAAGTAAAAGATCATAACTGTCTATTGTTTGATAATAAATAGTTGCAAATTGAGACCAGTCGGTAAGCACGTTTTTTCAGTTTCGACGAAGAGAACTATCGAGGAAACTTTCACTTAAAACAGCTTTCTGTGAGAAATTTGTTTCTCAATATTGAAGGAAAATTTCTTTTTTTTTTAAGAAGAAAATTAGAAACACAATATTATCAAGTAAATTTGTGCAAAAATTCTATTTTTGAACAAAAAAACTCAGAAACATTATGAAACTAAAGATCAGTTATTTTTAAAAAACATATTCGAAAACCTCAATATATGCAAAAATAATTGCATAGAATGTCCTCAAAATATGTTTCCAAACAACGTTTTAATCGGCTCATTAGAGACAAGTATATAACTAGAGGAAAAAAGAGGGAGAGAATTGGAAAAAAGACAACCAAGCCATCCTCACTTTCATTTCCTTTCTCTTTCTCCGTGAAAAATTTTAGATAGATTCATTGAAAATTGGCGGAAATATCCATTTGGTACGAAGGCACGCGACGCCGTCTATGATTGCATCGTGAGGAGATTCAAGCGCTTCTCAATGTTCGCCCGGACCCTCATTTTAGTTAATTCAAATAAGTGTTCTTCAAAGATTCAGGTATATTCAACCAAAACTTGTAGTTCATACAATCATAAAGGTCGCAGCACAATTTACACTGTAATTGGCTTACTATGAAATTGTGTCATCTTGTATGAATTATTTAGAGGTTTATTTAACTACTAAATATCAAATAGTGAAACGATTCCACGGCAGGCCATTTTCAATATAAATTGTACAGGATCCCTTGACTATTTGATTCCCAAAATTGTTTCTTGTTTCATCAGAAACTTAATGATGAAATCTTAGGTAAATCACACAAATTCAAGAAATCTTGTGTATTTTTCACATAATCACTTTCCGATTTTGTTTCCGGATCACTTGTCTTGATAAGGATCACCGATATGCAATCGGATTTCATTTTTATGTTTTTTTCAGCGACGCTACGAACTCTGACACGTGGACTGTTATCTTGAGTTGGAGTACGCAATCGAAAAAGTGCGCAGATGCGTCTGTCACTTTAAAGATGCTTGCAACAAAATATTTTGTTTGAATCATCCAAATATTTTGCTTGATTCTAGTCAAATGAATTCATAAAGCAGCGTGTGAAGAAATATAGAGATCAGCTTATCGAGGAAAGTGGATTGATAATTATTAATTAATTATTAACGGCCATAACACGCTTCAAAAACCAGTTCTCGTTAGATCACTGAAGTTAAGCAGTGCTGAACCCGGTTAGTACTTGGATGGGTGACCATTCGGGAATACTACTGCGAGTTTTTGGCTCGTCGTGTGTGTGGTGAGCCCACACTTGTAGCTATTTACTACAAGAAACTATCCACCTAGAAACACTACCCGAATCGGATAGTGTCACGCCTACCCCGAAAGGGAAATGGCTTAATGGTATACATACATCCGTTCGTGGCAGTTAATCCAGACAAATTCATACGTAAGAATAGTATAAATAAAGTCCATACACCGCAAGGGAGAGGTTAATAAGTCATCAAAGTGCTCCATACTTGATATCGGATCACAACGTAAAGTTATCTCTGAAGAGAAACAAACGTTATTATTAAAGGAGGTTTTCCGGGTTTCAATCGTGTGAAAAACTATGAATCTTGCAGACGTTTCGTGAACATTGCAGTTCACTTCTTCAGGGCTGTTTCAGATAAACCCTGAAGAATTGAACTGCAATGTTCATAAATCATCATTAGGATTCGTCCTTTTTACACGACTGAAACCCGAAAAACCCCCTTAAACGTTATTATAAGAAAGTTGAGTGCCTTTTACGAATCGCACTTTAAAGCAGCTTTATTAGACAAGTATTTATATAAAAATTATTATTCTCACAACTTCCAAAAGAGTGGTTAAAATTGTAAAGAACCAGTACCAGTTTTGAAAGTATTACAAATTCTATTTATAAATAGAGAAGGACTGAATAATGTAATACAAAACTAGAAAGACTGTTATTTAGTAACCGAGCATAGTAAATTAATGCTCTAATGTGTTGCGCAATGTTGTGTTTGTTGTACTTTTAAAGTTTTCCTGTGGCATTCCTATACATATAGAAAGAAATATAATCAATTTTCATTAAAAATTAAAAAAACAATAGTTTTATTTATTGTCAAATACAAAACTTACGATACGTTACCAAGATTTGTTCTTGAATAGAAATTTGAACGTCAATCTTTTGTAAACACATGCATTCCCTTAAATCAATGAGAAAAATGCAGATTGCTACGATTTATGTATCTAAGTGAACAGAGTGTTGACTTAAACCGATTAAACGTTCAATGTGAAATCAATGCGTGGATAAATTTCTAACTTTTATTATCGTTGTCCCAGGTAGATGTGGTTTTCCCTTTAAAAATTTAGGAAACTGTACAGTTACTTCTTGTGGTGCAAATAAATCCTGGATATCGAATCCCTTAACCGCTAGAATGCCATCCAGTTTTACAACAAAGACACGAAGATTACTCCTTTCAACAATTTGTCTATCATTAGTTGAGCCTCCATACACTAGCGAAGAATAAGTCATTAAATCTCAGGTGAACCTCCAAAATAATTTTAAAAATTTTGTTTTTGCAGGCGCTGGAAGTCGCTTGTTGAATGCCGGGATTTTTACCGTATGGTATTGGTGTTTAAGTACCATCAATAACTACTCTTGCGCTTGTTAAGTTGTTTACTTGGCCAGCGATTGAGCTACGACCACTGTTTTGCCATGAAAACTATCCACGAATACACAATCCCGATGCAGACTTTACTAACATTAAAGTGTATTGCCAATTCAAAATCGGGTGTATTTCTTCTTAAGTTCTAAAGAACAAAAAACTGATCATCTAACCATAAACATATTACGTTTTTATCTGGATATTGTACGTCACTGTAAGAAAATCCTTATGTGGAACATACTACTTTGAAAGTTTCGTAGTCCTTTAAACCAGTGAAATAAATTTTCACCTTTTCGTATCAATTTTATTCAGAAAACAATGAGATACTTACCAAATATCCCACCCATTTATTTAATCACTTTGTAATCATTTTTGAGCATTTTCACGGAGGAATTCTTTGTTTTTCTAAGAATATATAATTCAAATTCTTCGCCAATATGCTGGACATTTTCTTTTGATAATCTTTTTAAGGATATGGTTCTAAAACTTTGAAAATGATAACATTTCTAAACTTGAGATCACTCGAGACACTGCTGCTTCCACAGCAAGAACAAAATTAAATCACTTGTCTGCAAACTTTACAAAGCGTTTATTACAAACTCTATAGTGCTTTAAATCGGTGAAGAATATTTTTTTATAGTCGCCTCTACTTACCTTGCCTCTTTTTACCTTGCCGCTTCTCCTTTCCCGATATAGCTCTTCCCCCACCATGACCGCGACGGCTCGGCGTCCAAGAATTGTTTCTCTCTCTCTATTTACATTGACGTCAATGTTTTAGATCTTTTAACGCAATTTTAAAATGCAAAACGTTATTATATGCTTTATTAATGAGGTTTACAACAGGATTATGAAATTGAATCTTTCATCTTTCATTGAAAACTGCCTAAAATTGAACACCGAAGACATTGATAGCTGTTTTGTTTCACTGCGCTGTGCGCGCTGATGCACGTGACAACGTAAACACAGAGCGAAACAAATCGCATCAAGCACTGGTCTAGGTCGAGAGTAGGGGAACATAGTCCCCACGAAAATTACTCCCCTACGGTCCCATCCGCGGCAAGGTGAATAGAGACGACTGTAATTCTTCAGAAAGAAACTCAATGCTACTCTATTATTATTTGCTATAATAAAGCGGAGGAAAATAATGGTTAAAAAAATATACATAAGCTACAAAATCCAAATCCTAACCTAAATCAGTCTCAAGAATGGTTATAAGAATTTTTCTTAATAATTTAAAACTTAAAGAGACGG
>CAKNXH010061039.1:0-70446 GCA_932178445.1 Andricus quercusramuli | reverse complement strand
TCGGCAAAGTTACTTTTCACAGAAGAAAGGCTCAGGTAACTCTTCTTCTCGCTGAGTATGGACGGTTAGCAAGTGGTGCAGTGCATCCTACTATTTGAAATTGTTCATCCTACTTTTTTAAAAAGTTAGTTCAACAAACCCGAACACAAAATAGTAATTTTAACCAAATTCACCGACAGAAAACTGCGCTTCAATTACAAGTATAGTTAGAAATACTAGTTTAGAGAGTCCTTCTAACGATCAACTTTTTTCAGTGTTGTTAAATACCTTCGACTAACGGTCACTCTCACTATAATTTAAAGAATATTCATCCGAAAACAAATTTTGTCAAACAAAAATTACACTATGTGGCTGTTTTTTAATGTCTTTTGTTTATAACAATTAAAACAGACAGTGATCAAAAAATTATTTGCATACTGGTAGTACTATTGCGTCGATTTAGGATGATTCTCATTTTATGAAAAGCTCTATTGAAAAGTGAATAATGATTTGGTGAGAAATCTCTACTTTCACATACTTCGAGTAAACATATAATAAATAAATACATGAAAAAGCAAGAATCTCTGACTAAGGTGCTCTTGGAAATTTAGCGCTCTCCAATTAAAAAAAAAAGTAATCGCGGATTGGGGCAAAATTGAAGGCTGTAGACCTTTCGAACGACAAAAATGCGTTTCTCCCATTGTGCGGTGTATCTTTGCATACTATCGTGTGCACTTCAAAGTTTCTATTATTACTGCAAATATTAACCGATTTTCATGAATCTTTTTTTCAATTTCTTATAATTATATGAATAAACTATGTATGCTAATTAAAATTCAATCACGCGACGTTTCCATAATTTCAGTTTTTTGAACTGGCCTGCATCTCATAACAATGAGAGGACGATTCGTTTCGGTTGATTCGACGCGTTCGAGTGTCTCCACCCGCGCGACGGGGCGTCTTCCTCGTAGCCGAGCTCTCCCCTTCGAGAAGGGTTGAGATTCAGGCCTCGAAAATACACATTCAGCTACTACTGAGCGTCACTGCATTTTTTTTCCATTGCACTTTTCTTTTTGTTTATAACGTTAAATATAAACAAAAATTCAAAAAACCGAGACTGAACTGCAAAAGAGAACAGTCTTTAGATGAGGTATGCAAAATATCAGGCGACAATATTCAACCGTGCGGCCGGAATCTGCCAATCCATTTTAGAACGCTGATAAATCCCCTTAACGGCTAGCTCGGGCAGCGGTGCACCACTCACGGCGCAAGTGAGTGGGGTATTGGCCCGCAGACGCAGTGCAAAAGTTAACAAGCGAGAATATTTTAGCGATGCTACTGGATGCGGGTTTCGCATGATTGACGCGTTTTCAGAAGCATATGTCTACAAGCGTGAACGACTACCGAAGCCGCGCTTGCGCTGTCGATTGTCAAAGGGACTTAACTTTCTTCGGCTGAATGCAGCGACTCAATTAATTCTAAGTCAAATGGCAGGTGGGGTTAGGACGCCCAGGCAACGAAAGGAAGAATCATGGATGTTTGCCAAATATTATTTGTGGTTATAAAATGAGGAAACTCATTTTTCTCTCAGGTAGCCCAATATGTCGAAGGCATTGTTGGTTAGAGTTGGATTTTTTGTTTGTTTGAATATTATGCACGGGCTTGCCCCGGTATGTATTATCAGTCATGGACGCATTATTATAATGCAATCAAGTGATCTGATAAGAGCGTGTGCCTTGACGTATTGGGCAAAGCCTGGTTTTTACCCCATCATTCACGGACTGGGTTGCAGTCAAGTGCATGATGGGGGGACCTACAGCTTAAGGTGGGTTCCGAACCACCAGAACCTCGGTAAAGGTACATAGAAAAATTTCAAGAGGTACCGGCGTCTAACCAACTGAGCCACCGAGGCTCTATTATTATATTATTTATAATTATATTATTATACATTTTTTTTTCATACTTTTTCTCGGATGAACCCGGTTTTTCGTCATAGCCACGGACTAAGTCAAGTGACTGATGAGATCAGGATGTTATAAGTTATTTCAATACGTTGTTTGAAATAATTTACGATGATGTTGTAGGTACAAAATTAGAAGCATGATGTAGTTTGCAGTTTGGCTTTGCCGCTGTTATCCTTACACAGCGGCCGTGAGTGTTGAAGGTGACACCAGTCGCCTCTGGATGCTTTCTTAGAGCTACCATGTTTTAAAAATTTTGTCCTTTTTTGCGTGATGTTTCAAACTTCGCACTTTCATAATAGAGACGCATCAATTCCTCATTCATTGTGGTATCCCACTTGATGCTCTCCCACGGTATTTCTGTTGAAGTGGTTGGCTGCAAATAGCTAACGCTAGCCAAAGCATCCTCAGCAGACGCAGTTGATGTTTCACTGCTTACCGTATGTCGCAGATGTTCTTGCTGGCCAGCTGTTTGATTAGTGAGATCTGCCTGACCATCTCGCAGCTCACCATCACCACCGTCCCGCATGCTGTGGCCCCCAGCGGTGGCTCCAGGGGCGCCCCGACGATCCTCGGGTAGCGACAAGCGTTTCAAAATTTTTAAAATACTCTCCATTATCATTTATGGGTTTTGGTGTTCCTCTTAGTCACTTTCCTCTTCGTTTTCTGCCTGTCTGGCATGGGAAACCCTGTCAGTAGCAATGCTACGGCCAACATAGCCTTCAAATTCATGAGAGGAAAGCTCAAGCCCTACCGCGACGACAACGCGGTAAAATTATTATTATTATTATTTATCGCCAACGGCGATACCACGCTGAAAACACCAGTTCTCGTAAGATCACTGAAGTTAAGCAGTCTTGGGCGCGATTAGTACTTGGATGGGTGACCGTTCGGGAATACTGCTTGCTGTTGGCCCGTCGTGGGTGTGGTGGGCCCACACTGGTAGTAAATATCCACCTAGGAACACTACCCAAATCGGATAGTGAGGCAATGAACTTTCGAGTTCGAATTGCTATCAATTTTTTTTTTTTTATAAATATTATTTATAAACATGAATATAATTTGGCGGACATCGAGGTTATGTAATTGAATATGGGCTATTATTTTTATAATGAAAGATTATCTTTTCTTTGAAATAACTCTATTCCAATTATGTAATATTTTCAAATGCTTGTGACGTTGTGAAATGACTCTATCTGAATTCAATTTTCAAAATGATATCTAAATATATTTTAATTTTTCATGGAATTAGTTTTCAAGGTCATAATAAATTAAATGTATGGAAATGCAATTTCAAAGAAAAAAATATATGTAATGTGAAAATTATTTGAATATTTTGATGAAAATAATTGTATAATTCTTTTATGTTATGAACTGATTAATTAATTATCAACTGATTCTATTGAAACTTATATTTTCTGGAATTAGTTTAAAAGGTTATTAATAAATCAAATATTCAGAAATGAAGGTTCAAATTTAAAAAAAAATATACAAAGTAAATATTATTTGAATGTTTTAATGAAAGTTATAGTTTAATGCTTCTTATTTTTTGAACCGATCGTCTCCAGCGCGAGCCGGAGACGAGTACTAAAAACAGACACAAGTCGAAAAAGTGCCTTTCCCCATTGGCGTATACGATATTTTTCATAACAAATGAATGATTGCAGACATTTTTCGAAATACAGTCATGATTTCAGTACATATGAGATTTTGAATGAAGAAGCATGAAATTTATGTTAACTTATTCCAAATTATCAAAAATTCAATAAAAATATTGCCGGAAATTTTTGGTATTTTACAATAATTTTAGATGTGATTTATGGTAACTTACCATAAATTGCCCAAAATTAAATAAAAAAATGTTTATAAATTTTCGGAAATTTATGGAAATTTCGGTAATTCATGGTAATTCTACAGGTGGACATGGTAACTTATCATAAATTACCAAAAATTTATTTTTAAACATTTATCTAAATTTCCAGAAATTTATGAAAATTTTCGGTCATTTATGGTAATTTTACAGGTAAACATGGTAACTGACCAAAAATTAACCAACATTTATTGTAAAAAATTTCTATAAATTGCCAGAAATTTATGAAAATTTTCGGTCATTTATGGTAATTTTACCAGTGAATGTGGTAACTGACCATAAATTAACTAATCTACATTTTCATAAATTTCCAATAATTTATGGTAATTTTACCGGTAAATATGGTAACTTACCATAAATTACACAAAATTCATTTTCTTAAATGTCCATAAATTTCCGGAAATTTAAGTGTCCGGACTCATATAGGTATATAAAAATAAAAAAATGAATCGAAAATTCCTTTCCCAAAAATCAGTTGAAGTTCTAGCTTTTCAGTTATTAAATATTTAAGCTGGACATCTCAGGCGCGCGGTATAAAGAGTCGTGCGTACGTGAGCGGCAGTCCAACGTAGTGTTATTGAAGCGAGCGCTGAGGTGGGGTTAGCGAAGGGAGAACAACAGTCACTGAACTACGTTAGAATCCCGTTCACGCACACACGACTGTTTATACGGCGCTCCTGATTGGTCTAGCTTAAATATTTTATAGTTGAAAATCTAAAACTTCAAATGATTTTTGGAAAAGGAGTTTTCGATTTATTTTTTTACTGTTTATACAGCCATATAAGTCCGGACACCTGAGTCTGGATCACCCTATATATGGCAACTTTCCATAAATAACCACAAAATTCTATCATCTGGAAGCAAAATTTCCTCACAGTTTTTACGATGAGTTGGCTAATAATCGTAAAATGCGAGCTCGTAGATGTATAATTCTCATTATTCACCTCTGACGTAATTTTTCAGTCGCTAGGGAGTAAAAAGTACTTTTCAGAACGCAATCATAAAAATGGCGTGTTTTCATACCTCCATAGACAAACGCAAAAGTACGCTTTTCGAGCGGCGTCTGGCGGTGCATTGGATGAGTTACAAAATAGGGTTCAGTTAGCACGGCGTGACGTAAAGTTAAAAAAAGAGCTTTGTTTGCAAATGCCCGAGTATTTTCGTAACGCTAGAGTTGGCTAGAGAGAGATCGTGGCAGACAAAGATAGAAAGAGAATTCATGGCGGATTAGTGAGTCGATGTTTCTAACGAAGAGTATAGCGTGTTCCTATCGCCTCGCACATTGTACATTGTTGTCTCATTCACGCTCGTTAGAACAAAAATGCAGCAGAGCTCATGCGTACCTTCGCCGTCTCAAAACGTGAATTTGCATTTTTCCATGGAGACAATGAAATCACGCCATTTATGATTTTGTTCTAAGAAGTAGCTCGTTTCAAAAAGGCCGTCAGTCCGCACTAGTTACGTAATATACTATTTTACTCCCTAATAAGCAAAAAGTAGAGCTTTAGCCCCGCTTCATAGACGTCGAAAAGGTCTAAAACTATGCATGCGTCATGAAAAAGGTTATTGATAAGTCAAATTTTCAGAAAAATAAATTGTACAAATTATTCGAATGCTTGAATGAAGATAATAATTTAATGCTTTTTATGTCCTGAACTGATTATTTAATTATTAGCTGATTAAATTCTTTAGATAATTATGAATCACTTAAAGATTGAATTTTAATTGTTTTCAGTTGTAACATAAATTTATTATTTACTTTAAAGTTGTGTATTTCAATATGGGCTGTGATTTGTATAATAGAAGTTTATTTTTTATTTGAAATACCTTCATTACAATTAGCCATACCACGCTGAAAACACCAGTTCTCGTTAGATCACTAAAGTTAAGCAGTGTTGGGTGCGGTTAGTACTTGGATGGGTGACCGTTCGGGAATACTGCTAACTTCGTGCTGTTGGCGTGTCGTGGGTGTGGTGAGCCCACACTTGTAGTTATTTATTACAAGAAACTATCCACCTAGAAACACTACCCGAATCGGGTAGTGTCACGCCTACCCCGAAAGGGAAATGGCTTAATGGTATACATACATACAAATGTGTGCGATATTGTGAAATGACTATCTGAATTCAATTTTTACTTTGTTGTGTAAATATTTTTTTATTTTTTTCAAATTACTATGAAAGTTTATTAATAAATAAAATGTTCAGAAATGAAAGTAAAAGAATAAAAATAAAAAGTAAAAATTATTTGAATGCCTTATGAAAATTAAAATTTAATGCTTTTTATGTTGTGAACAGATTAACTAATTATTGGCTGAGTAACTTTTTTCGCAATATTAAATTAAATAAAGATTAAGTTTTAATTTGTTTAACAATTGTACAATTTTTATAATTTTTTGTGAAGTTGTGAAATAAGTATCTGAATTTTGCTTTAAATATTATATGTATATGTATTTTACTTTTCGATGGAATTAGTTTGAAAGGTTATTATTAATTCAAATTTTCAGAGAAATATAAAGTAAAAACCTTTCGCAAATTTTAATGAAAATAACTTTTTACTGCTTTTTATGTTGTGAAACGATTAATTAATTATCAACTGATTTTAGTAAAACTTACATTTTCTGGAACGAGTTTGAAAGGTTATTAAGAAATTGAATTTTCAGAACTGACAAGGTGTGCCTCGACTGACTTTAACCCAAAAGGGTTTGCATATGCCGGTTTTATTCTGAATATACTTTTGGGATGCCCAACGATCATTTTGAGCCCAAAAAGAAAAAAAATCGTTTTGACCCTTTTTGAGAAAACTCTTTTTTCAATTTTTTTAAACAGGTTGTTCAATATATTTTAATGAAAATATGTTAAACGTGGAATTTAATTCGCTCAAACAATCCACTTTGGGATTCAAAAAAGGGCCACAGGTGCTGAACATCTTACGAGAACTGAAACCCTTCAATATTTTTGGAAAATGGTGGAAACAGTGGGAAAAAATCAGTTTTTTGAAAATGGCCTTATTCCAGTTTATCCTATGTCCCAAACGCCTTAACAAGAATTAAAGTGCTTGAAATTTTCAGCGAAATGAAAAAAATCAGATGTTCTATCTCTAAAAATTTGGGATTTGTGGTCCTAAGAAGTCGATTTTAAGCGAATAATTTGAATGCAAAAAAATATATGCATAGTCTTGGAGAAATAACTTGTTTCCTATACATATCTGGTAAAAATTTCCGAATAATTAATTGAAGGAGAGTTAATGTTGAGTAGATCTAAAAAAAAACATTGCTCTAGCTCTAATAGAATCAAAATGCAAAAGATTTCAGAAAGATACGGACGTGCGTAGCGTCGCTTCGTGTATTTCGTAGTTTTCTGGTTGTTAATTCGCGAATCATAGTTTCAAAAGTTCATAATAGTATAGATTCAGTGGCCCTTAACACCCCTAGCGAGTGTGAAGGGTGTCGAATGCGCCAGAATTGCAAACAAAAACTGATTGTGCAAAAAAGTGGTGACAGTGTGGATTATGGCAGATGTAAAGTCCTATCAGCGAAAAAATGCCATTAACTGGATTAAAGTGACCTTAAAGTGTAATGTGAGAAGTGAAACGCATGTGTTATGCTCTCCTGATGGATCTGAGCTGCATTTAGCGTTGAAACCGGTTGAAAACAGTTAATAACTGTATATTTCTGATATACGTATATCAACGCGTGATTTTCGGCTCTTCAGTGTGATGGCGAATTCTTTCTGAATTTTTGTTGTGATTGAGTTCGGGCTTTTTGTCTCTGGACACATATCGATAGTCAAATTGGACGCGAAATCGACTGTTAATTAAATAGAAAAGTATTTTTGCCACGCTAATTAAAAAAACTTGTGCTGTCTAATTCAAAAATGTCTAAGGATAACACAGATCGTTCCAAGCCAGATACAAAATCTATTCGGAAGGAATAATTGCAAAATGTTGCTCAGCATCTTCCAGACCCAGTTCTCCTAATACTGCTCTTCTAAAGGAATCACTCGAAGCACTTATGTCTAAATTCTTGGAAAACAATCTTCTGGCTATAAAAGAAGAACACGGTGATCTTGAATCGATCACAGGTATGACGAAACGATCAACCAAATCGGGTTGAACAGCTGTTTCCGCACTCGAACACAGATAAAAATACCGTTGGAATCAAAATCATAGCTGCTCCTTAACTCAAATCACATCAAAATGAATTATATTACCAGAATATCGCGATTTTCACATAAATCTATGCATACACTTCTATAAGGGCGTTAGATATAGGTTATATCACGGCTCGTGAAATGTTATTTGGTATTGAAATATCATCTTTTGAGTGTTGGCAACGGTAGAATTAGGTCGGCAAATAAAATTTCTCTCATTGTTATACAAATTCTTGATCTCTTTGCCTGAAAAATGCAGGATGAGTCAATAAAACCAGAACGATTACAGAAGTTTCCGCGTGCAATTCCAGTTGCTGCCGACGACTCGACTCGCCCGAGTGTCCGCCCGGCTGCCGCGCATGCGCAGACGTCATCCACTGCGTACACTCACTGATACTCACGTGACTCTCTTTCAAGCTCGTATATATTAAGTTTTAAACTACTGTGCATTGTGTTATATAGTAAATACAGAATACGTCCATTTTCATCATAATAAATTGTATAGCTTTATTGCTTATACTTATTACTCGAGTATACATTATTTTTTTATGATCAATAAACATACAACTACTTTTTTTCAGGAACCAAATATTTGTCACATATATTATCCAATAGGTTATACAAGTTGTGAATATATATTAGTTCTTCATTCAGAGTAAATTGTA
The DNA here is from genome assembly GCA_932178445.1 of Andricus quercusramuli. Taxonomy (NCBI): domain Eukaryota; kingdom Metazoa; phylum Arthropoda; class Insecta; order Hymenoptera; family Cynipidae; genus Andricus; species Andricus quercusramuli. The sequence continues at coordinate 61,820 of CAKNXH010061039.1, read as the reverse complement.
CAAATTAAGATATCTTTATTTGAAAAGACAGTGTATATTTTTATTTTATCTTTAACTAGTGCATATAATGCCGGCAACTCATCCTAGTTACAAATGTGATCATGAAGCGAACAGGTTAAAAGTATGCGCGACTTGTGGTAGGCAGATAACTTTTGGAATCTCAAATCCTTCAGTATTCAAAGAAACTGCTAAGTTAGAAGGACTCATTCAATCACATATAAATAAAAATTATAGTCTATCCAATGCAAAATTTCCGTTGGGTATTTGTGGCTATTGCCGTCTCGCTCTCTGTCAACGAAATCGTACGGAACCAATTGAAAAACTCAAACCATTTCAAAAAATGCCAAATTATGAAGACGTTCAATTGATTAAAGAAACTAGAAATATCAAAACTTGTTACTGCTATATATGCCGAACTGGTCGGAGTACTGTTCATGATAAAGTTAAAACAGGCAAAGGACATACTTTACAGCTATATAACGAAATAAATATTGACAATGGACTTATAGCTGCTACAGTCCCATCAAAACTCGTGCCCACTAATCAAAATAACAATAATCCATCTAGTACGACTATTTGTAATAATTGTCTTCAAAAAGTAGGAAGAGGCATCGCACATTCATGCAATCTACAAGCAGCACGTGAAAATGTGATTGGCTTCTTAGAAGCGTTACCTGAGAAACAACAAGAACAAGTTATAACACATTCGTTAAAGAAAAAAATGGATACTACAAAGACTGCTGTTGGAGATAACGCCTCAGTTCATAAAAATGAAATAATGTTGAGTACACGAGGATCAAAACTCAGAGTTTTTATTAATTCGAAGGAAAAAAAGCAATCTATTTTTAGTTATTACAGCTTAAGCAATTTTCAACTTCATACTGGCGTTTCTTCCAATCACATGAAAAAAATGGCCAACTTTTTGAGAAGCAACGCAGGCAGAAAATGCATTCCTCCGAATGTTAACCAGCATATGACTGAAACATCGAAAATATTAGAAAATATCTTCCACGAAAGTTCTGCTTTATTCGACGTAGATAATGGAAAAAAAGATCGGCCTGTTATTTGGGCAGACGCACAAACAAACAGAAAGTTTGTATCAAGATTTTAAACCTCTACCTCTCTTGAAGACATTACCGAAAAAAATTTACAAATAATTAATCAAATATAATTTTGGTTATTTTTGATGTGATTTGAGTTGAGGAGCAGCTAGGATTTTGATTCCAACAGAATTTTTATCTGTGTTCGAGTATGGAAACAGCTGTTCAATCCGATTTGGTTGAACGTTTCGTCATACCTGTGATCGATTCAAGATCACCGTGAGAACTAGCTAAAAATAAAGAAGATTTCAACATTACAATGCAGAATGTTTCCAGTAAATTGGACACAATCTCTGCTCTTCAGAAAGCCACAGATGAGTCTGTGGATCTTATCAAGACTCGACTTGATGCTGTGGAAGCAACGTTATAAGACATGGAAAATGTTAGCTCATCTGCCGAAACAAACGATGTAGTATCTGAAGTCCTGGATCGTCAGCTCAGAGTGAAGAACATAATTTTTTATGGAATTCCTGAATCCAATGCAACCACAGCCGAGTTGAGAATTGCTGATGACAGGACCAAACTAAATGACATTTTTGTCGCAGCTGAAATGTCACTGGACGTTTTGAAAATTTACAGGGTGGGCAAAAAAACTCACGAGAAACCTCGGCCAATCAAAGTCGTATTCTTCGATGCCGGCTCAGCCTTAAAGCTCCTGCGTAACAAATCTAAATATGATGGTCCGTATAGATTCCATGCTGACCAGACTGTGATGCAGAGAGAACAGTTCAAAAAAATGAAATTAGAACTACAAGAGCTCCGAAATAAAGGACAAGCTGATAGCACCATCCGTTTTTTTAATGGTGTTCCAAAAATTATTAGTGTCCAACTACCAGTATATCCGTTTACTACCAAAATGTGACAGGACTAAGAACGAAACTGCGCGTACTAGGAAACGCCATCTCAGTTTCATCTACTCGGTGGGATGCCATCGTATTTACGGAAACTTGGCTGCATCCTGGCATAAGCGATGCCGAACTCGGCCTTAATAATTATTCGTATTTCGGGCAGCTAAATCTTCAAATACCAGCGCTCTTGAAAGGGGCGGGTGTGTACTGATAGCCGTAAGTAATGAACTGCGTTGTAATCTTATACCTACCTCAGAAAATAGTGTTGAACAGATTTTTGTTAAAGTTCAAGTTCTTCATACCGATTATATAGTTAGCTCTACTTACATTCCCCCCGCTTCATCACATGAAGTTTACCTTAAACACTGTACCGAAATCAGCAATATCGCTATTAGATGTCCCCACGCTAAACTTTTACTTTTAGGTGACTACAATTTATCTGGGATCTCATGGTCAAACGACGAACTAGGTGTCTCAATGAATTCAGGACCCTTAGTTAGTGGCCGAGCACTCATTGCAGCTGAAACTATTGCAACCACTTATGGTTTCTTAAACCTTAAACAATTAAATGAAGTATCAAATAGTCTAGACAGAGTTTTAGATTTAGTATTTTCTGATATTCAAGAACTGTGTATACAGGTTGCAATTGATCCCTTAGTACGCTGAGATGCATTTCACCCTCCATTGAATATTTCTATTTTCAATAGTCTTCCAGGAGAAGATCCTTTTGCTATGGATTCATTTTTTATATTAGACTTTGATAAAGCAAATTTACAAGCGATTAACGAGTATCTAGGAGAGGTTAATTGGGCAACAGAACTACAAAATGATGAGATTGAGACATCTATCGAGCACTTTTACTATCATATAAACTTCGTGATAGAAAAGTATGTTCCTCATAGAAAAGTTTTCTCATCCACGTATCCCAGATGGTTTAACCAGGAACTAAAAAAACTAATGCGACTGACAAAAATAGCACATAAAAAATATAAACAAGCGCAAACTTCAACGAATTATGAGGTTTTTTTATCCCTTAGATCTAGATGTAAAACTTTAAGTGAAACATTGTACTGCGAGTATACAATCAGAATTGAGTATGATACAGAAAATAATGCAATGACCTTTTGGCGCTTCGTTAACAACAAACGTTCTAAAACATCTGTCCCAACAGTCTTAAGTCACAATGACGTAGAAACAAGCAATGGAAATGGAATCGCTCACATTTTTGCAGATTATTTTAAATCAGTTCATACTACTGGCGATTTTTCTTACTGCTTAAATGATCTCGAAAATAATAATGAATTATCGGACATACAATTAACTTCACAACAAATCTCTGACAAGATAAAGATCCTTGACCCGCATAAAAGCGCGGGATCAGATGGTGTACCTCCTCGGTTTTTTATAGAATGTGAATCCGTTATCGTTGAACCTTTGCGGTTGATATACAATGAATCATTAAGAACCGGAGTTTTCCCGAAGCGCTGGAAGGTTGCCATAGTTACCCCGATACATAAGGCTGGTACCCGACAACATGTAAATAACTACAGACCAATATCCACATTAAATGTAGCCTCTAAGACATTAGACGACATAATCGCAGACTGTCTCCAAAGTTCATTCAGAAATGTCTTACCAGATGAGCAACATGGTTTCCGCTCTCGTAGATCCACAGCAACTAACCTCACATTTTACAGACAATATATTACAATTTGTATGGACTCAGGTAACCAGGTAGATGCAATTTATACAGACCTCGCTAAAGCCTTCGATCGGGTTAATCACGATCTACTTTTGTCAAAATTAAAAGCTTATGGTGTTACAGGACCTTTGTTAAAATGGTTCAGCAGCTATTTGAATGAGAGATAACAATATGTAAAAGTAGGAGGGTTCGAATCTTACAGTTACTGCCCCAGTTCGGGAGTCCACCAGGGCTCGCACCTGGGGCCGATACAGTTCATCATATTTATCGATGACATCACTCGAGTAATAACTTTCGGGAAACTCTTGCTCTATGCTGACGATTTGAAATTATTTTCTATGGTAAGAACAACTGAGGACGCTCAACTCCTACAAAGGGATTTAGATAGTATCAGTCATTGGTGTCAAATAAATGGAATGTCTTTTAATAACGACAAGTGCCATGCTATCTCATTCTCGCGCAAATCTACAACTATAGAATATCAGTATTATATAAATGGATCCCCCTCCAAATAGCTGCAAGTATAAATGATTTGGGCATAATATATAGCAATGATCTTACTTTCACAGAACAATTTAGCAGCGTTGTCCTTGAAGCCTCAAAAATACTCGGACTTATACTCCGATCCTCTAAAGACGTCCGCCAAATAAAGACCTTAAAAACGCTTTTTGTGTCTTCTGTGATATGGGCCCCGTATCAAAAAGTCCATAAGGATAAAATTGAATCGATTCAAAATCGTTTCTCGCAAGCGATTGCGTTCAAGTTAAAGATCCCTAGAGAGACTGGTTACCTTAACATCGTAAATGAAATACTAAAACTCGAATCCTTAGACAATAGAAGAACTCCTGCAGGTGTAATATTCTTACATAAAATACTGAATGGCTACATTGACTGTTCTGCGATATTGCAACAAATTCCATTTTCAGCACCACCGAGAAGGTTGAGAGACGGTCAATTGTTCGAAATTCCTATTTATAACACGGAATACGCCTCGCACACCACAGTGTCGGAAATCTGCAGTGTATTCAATTCGATTAACAAGATTTCTTACGACGTAGATATATTTAACCAACCTATTAATCAATTTATTATTACGATCAATGCTTTTTCCTACACGTAACAGATTATATTGTCCCTGTAAGTCGGAACTTTCATTGATGAGTATATGTAACTTACCCGGTATTACTTCATAAACTCGCAAATATTTATGTTCAATACCCATAAGCTTTTTTAATTTATTTTGTAATACTTTAAGTAACGTCGTAAAGACTGAAAAAAACCTATTTATTTCATTATTGTTTATTCTTCTTTCACGGATACTAATGCTAAGTCTACTATTATTCAAACCAACAAAATATGTAAGTTACTATTTGTATGCTTTAAGCAAATCTTTGTACCAAGGTGAATTACCGTTAATAAAGTAAATCAATCAATCAATCAAAATTATGGCCTTTTGAGTATGACCCTTTTTTATGAAATTATGTTTAACATCAATTTTATAAATAAAATTTTTGGTTTTTCAAAAGAACTCATTTCCTCAGCGTATTCGGTGAAAGTTTCCAGTAAGTTATTTAAAAAAGACCTAATTTTCAGTAGATATAAAAGAAAAACAATGCGCTAGCTGTGATAGAACCAAAATTATGGCCTTCTGAATATGTCCCTTTTTTATGAAATTTTATTCAACATCAATTTTTCAAATAAAATTCATCGTTTTCGAGAAGAAATCAGTTTCCGAGCATTTCAGAAGAATGTTGCCACCAGACAGGTTAAAGAAGGCCTAATTTTTAGCAAATCTAAAGAAAAGTGCTCTAGCTCTAATCGCATCGAAATTATGGCCTCCGGAAAATCACACTTTTTATGGAATTTTGACATTTTCTTATTTTATTTTTTTTCTGGAGGATGAGACATGGAGAAACGTTTTTATCATATTTTGTATCTTGTGCTTGAATTAAATGAAGACTTAATTAATTTTATTATGAATTGAAAAATTTTATTAACGATATTCTGAAAATATGATTGTAAGCTTGAAATGAGTGAGGGCTATTACATAATAATTTTGGTTCTATTACAGTTAGAGCATTGTTTTTTTCTAGATCTACTCAAAATAAGGTCTTCTTTAATTAATTATTCGGAATTTTTGACCAAATATGCATAGGAAATAAGTTATTTCCCCAAAACTATATATATAAGTTCGGGAATACTGCGTGGTGTTGGTCCGTCGTGGGTGTGGTGGACCCACACTGGTAGTATTTATCCAGCTAGAAACACTACCTGAATCGGGTAGTGAGGCAATTAACTTTCGAGTTCGAACTGCTAATCAATTTTTTTTTTTTTTTTTTTTTTAATATCATGCACGGGTATATGAATATATACAATATATATATATATATAAATTGAATATATAGGAATTTCTTCGTGAGATTTTTTGGATATATATGAATATTTTATTATTTTTATTTATATAGACCACGGTAGCGAGTAGACGTGTTGTGTTTATGCTCCGGTGAACTTGAAATTGTGTGCATTGACTTGTCATATTTACAACTGAATTTTGAGACCGATAACTCCAGATCTTTTTTTTGAAAGTGCATAAAGCGTGCGGTGTCTTCAACGGTGCAAGCTCTGACTATTTGGATTAATATTTTCTAAGTGTTGTGCTGACAATGGATGGTTTCGATCTAAAGGAAGCGCTTGGCAACTTTGCAAAGAGCCTGGAGGAGCTCAGAAGTTCGCACAATGAGCTACGTAAAGAAGTACGTGAGTCTTGTAACATTTCGAAAGAATGGGGATTTTATCTGAAAAAGTGGTTGGGCTGGAAAAGAAAATAGATTCTGCAGAACGTAGGGAGAAAGAGAACAACATTGTTATCTTTGGTATGAAAGAAGATTACAATCGTACAGGCCTGCTCGCTACAATAATATCAACATTCCAGAGTGTGAATTTGGATTTACCTGAGGTGGCAATCGCGGATGTATTCAGACTAGGAAAAACTAAAGGTAACCGCCCGGTCCTTGTGATGTTCATTGCAGTAAGATGGGTGAAACTCATTTTTACTAGACTTTCGGACTTTAAAAAGCTTAACCTCGTCATTGCAAATGATCGTTCCAAGCAGGAAAGGGAGCAGAGAAAAGAACTTCGTATCCAGGAAGAGCGCTTGAAAGCGGCCGGAATCCATGCCAATAATAGAAGAAACAAGCTCCATGTTGGCGATAAAGAAATCGCAGCTGATGAGGTGGAATACTTAGTTAAAGGTAGTAAAAAGCGCAAGGTTCAGGACGACTCCAGTGATGTTGTAGAGCAGCTAGAAGATGGGAGCAAAATAAAGAAGAGAGGTCGAACATCAAATCGAGATCTTCTGACTGAGGACAAGAATAATAAAAGTATGAAGTCCTTCCTGACGGGGAATAAAATTGACCCCCTCCTCATTCTCAGATCCTGCAGGAGAATGATTCGGCAGCATAGCTTGAAGTCCCTGCCTTTAATTCCCAAGGTGAAGTGAATTCTGAGTTATTTCCTATGATCATCTTTTGGAACATGCACGGTTTCTCTAACCTGATGGATATTGAAAATACATTCAAGTATTCTGATATCTTGTGCGTATATGAAACTTGGTTGGAATCATTGAGTTTGCATACTACAGGTTTCTCCAGGGATATGCAGCTGTTCCATTCGCCAGCTTGGAGAGATGCAACCAAAGGCAGAGCAAAAGGCGGTATTTTGGTGGCTTTGAACACTCGGGTATATTCTGCACATTTAATTCACTCTTCTCATGATATTATTATTTTTAAGATTCGACGTGAATCGACAGAGTTATTATTGGGGGTTGTTTGCATCTTACCTCTTTAGAATGTCAATACTTTTTTAGAGGATCTCGATGTTGTGTTCTCCTCAATACATGATACGTATTCAAAGCTGCCTATAATTATAGGCGTTGATTTTAATTGCAGATTAGGTACGCTTAATGAATTAGACAAAAATATTGTTTTGAATTGCGACAACTTTCATGCTGCTAGGACTTCGAATGACCCTGTTATTAATAATAGAGGTAAGCGATTAGCTTTATATATGAGCAACAAAGGGTTTTGTCTTTTGAATGGTAGATCCCGAGCAGATTCACCTGCGAATTTCACTTTTAAAAGTCGTTTAGGTTCGAGCGTAATTGATCTCGTATGGGCTTCGGTAGAAGGGCTTGCATTTTTTTATCATTTTAATTTGTTGCCTGTTTTGACAATGTCTGATTACCTGCCTGTCTCTTTAATTTTACATTTTGTTCACCACTCCGAGTATTATAAACAAAGCCAGGGTAATAACTCTAAATATGTAAAGTTAATATTCAATAACAGTAAATCTGTCGATTTTACCGAAAGCATGAGATGTAAGGATGAGATTACACGTGTTAATGGAAATGTTGATATGTTGAATGATAACTTAATAACTACAATTTTCGAACCGGCAAAGGAATTAGGCATGACTTATAAAGTGTTTGGTAGGATGAGGATTAGATCCGCTGACAAGCCGTGGTTGGACAAGGATTGTCACGTAGCTAGAAGTAGCATGGTCGTAGCGTTTCAGGCCTTTCAGAGAAATGACAACAGCGAGATGAGTCGTGTGGCGTATTTTGATGCTATGAAAAGATATTTGAAACTTTTACAGAATAAGAGAATCGACTATGAAAATAATATTGCAGATGATATAATAGCTTCTGCCCATAGCTCATCTACCTTTTGGTCTATTATAAATAAGAGGCGTGAGAAATTCGCTGCACCTAACGTTATCAGTCTAGACACGTGGTACAAATGGCTGAGAGATCTATTTCCAATTAAAATAATTAGTCGGGGTCTGACGTAATTAGTTATAGTTATTTCAAAAGACTGCCTGAGAACTGGTTACTCTATTTGGAACAAATATTTAACAAAATTATGGAGACTGAAAAAGTGCCAAATGCGTGGGGGTGCATGACTTCGACGCTGCTACTTAAAAAGGGCGATGTCACCATTCCCGATAACTATAGACCGATAACATTGGTGAATTGTATTGCAAAAATGTTCACACAAATTTTAACTAATAGACTAAATACTTGGAGCGAAGAACGTAAGGCGATTCCCGATATTCAATCTGGTTTTAGAAAGGGTCGGGGCTGCCTGGATAACCTTTTTACCCTGCAATCGATAATTCAGATACACTTGAGACACCCTCGAAATGCAGTTTACGCTGCATTTTTAGACCTTAAAAGCGCATTCCCCTCAGTTCCGCATGATCTGTTATGGAACAAGCTGCATACTCTTGGTATAAGCTCGAAAATTCTAACTATTCTTAGAAATTTCTACGAAAATGCGTATACTTGTATAAGAACAAATAATTGTACAGCCGAATATGTTAAGGTGTCTCAGGGTGTTTTACAGGGAGATGTACCAAGTCCTCTATTATTTTCTTTATTTACTAGTGACTTCGAAACTTTTTTAGTAAATCAGGGTTGTAGAGGTCTCTCTGTAAATAGTTTGCTAGAAATTTTATTGTTGACTTATGCAGGTGACCTGATCCTTCTCTCAGATACACCTATGGAATTAAATAGGAAACTCGAGGCCCTGCGACTGTACGGGATACAAAATGGTCTGGTTGTGAACGCAAGTAAAACCAAGATTGTTATTTTTCGCAAGAGCGCCGGGAATTATGTAAAAAAGTTCATTTCTTTTAAGCTTGGCGATGATAGAATTGAGGTAACAGACAATTATAATTATCTTGGTGTAATTCATAGTAACTCTTGTAAGTATGTTGATGCCACGAGAAAATTGGTTAGTTCAGCAAATGCGGCTGCGGGTGCTACTTTGAAGGTCATAAACAGTTTTAGAATAGACTCTTGGTCAGCCTACATTAAATTGTTTGAAAGCTTGGTTAATAGTTCACTATTATACGGGGTCCAAGTATAGGGTCAGGCCTCTCTTGAGGCTCTGGAGAGGGTTCAGCTGAGTTTCTTTAAGAGACTGCTTCATTTACCAACCAACACTCCGAACTACGCAGTGAGATTAGAAGTGGGTAGAACATCATTGTCCTGTGTTGTCCTCACTAGGACTCTGTCTTGGATTGAAAAAATTTCTTGTATGGACTCTTCACGATATCCAAGACAGTGCTTAGAGAGAATAATTGGTCTGGCAAGGTCTAAGCCCAGAAATAATTATTCAAACTGGTATTCGCAAACTCAGACATTATTTTGAGGCATGTAACATGTTGCACTTATGGAGCGGGGCTTTTCTGGAAGGCCTGGCTTCTAGTGCGAGCGTAGTTTGGGTGGTTACATGAGGGCCTCGCTTAGAAGAGATTTGGAAGCTAGGACCCGTTCTAGGAGCCTGCAGGTCTGGCCTTATATTTCCTTACATCAGGGAACTCAGCCCTATCTCACTTGTAGAATGGACTTGAATTTTAAAAGTGGTTCATCTCAGCTAAGACTCGCAAATAATCACTCAGACATCCTTTTGTTTGGTAAACGGGATACATTTTTTAGTTCAGATTTATGTCTGTTTTGCTTTGCCGATGGTGTTGATCTTAACCATTTTCTTAATGAGTACCCTCGATTTACAGAACTTAAAACAATATATTTCACTGAATCGTCGACGTGTGCTGACCAAGTAATATTTTGGAAAGGTGTTTTATCTTCAATTGACACACTTAGCTGTAAAAAATTTATTAGAATGATTGTAGAAATGCTGGAAATACCACGATAGTTTTAGAAAAAAATTTCTCTGCAAATTTATTGTAATTATTTTTGTTACTGATATATTATTGTATATGTGATAGACGGTATAGTCTAAATAAACTTGAATTATTATTATAATTAGAATATAATTAATAATAATTTTAAAAAAATAATAATAATTGAAATATTATAAATTAAATTAATGTCTCAGGCTTAAGGTGGTAACAGCCCAATGTGTCAAAGGCATTTTTCGGTTAGAGTAGAATTTTCTAATTTTTGAATATTATGCCAACGGCCATACCACGCTGAAAAAACCAGTTCTCGTTAGATCACTGAATTTAAGCAGTGTTGGGCGCAGTTAGTATTTGGATGGGTGACCGTTCAGGAATACTACTAATTGCATGCTGTTGGCGTGTCGTGGGTGTTGTGAGCCAACACTTGTAGTTATTTACTGCAAGAAACTATCCACCTAGAAACAATACCCGAATCGGGTAGTTAAAACACTTTACCGCAAATGCTTTTTTTGGCGAAAAGCATGTAGTTTAACTAAAATTCAAGTTTTATGATTTTAGCTGAAAATTCATCTTTTTTAGATGAAAATTAAACTATTTGGTTAAGAATTCATGTCTTTTGTGGACAGTTTTTTAAGCTCAAATCGTAGAAATGTAAAATGTTTGTAATTCAGTCTAATTTACTATAGTATGCATATTTATTTTATATAAAAAGATTTATTCCTCTATTTGCTGCATTTTAACTAATTTAGAATAAGAGAGTACAAATAAATAATGTATGCATTATATGTAATATTGACGAGAGAATTAACCTAATTAAGGCAAAGCAAGCTGAAACAATATATTAATAAATTAGGGAATGGACAAGTGAAGGTTTAAAAATGTATTCTGTAAATAAATGCAAAAAAAAGTTAATAAACATGTCTCAAACAATTATATGAATTTTAGTTATTTTTAATGATTACTTTATTATTTATTATTTGATTTTTATTCTTATTTAATGTTCAAATTGACTTGGAGACAAACCTGAATCATTTGCGACATTTGTAACACTTGGGTCTGCGGGCAGTTAGGTAACTTGGGTCACGGATCACTTGGGTCTGGGGTGACTTGGGTCTTGGGTCAGTTGGGTCTAGCGTTACTTGGGTCTTGGGGGTCCTGGGGCACTTGGGTCTTCGGTGACTTGGATCTTGGGTGACTTGGGTCTTGGGTGACTTGCGTCTTGGGTGACTTGGGTCTTGGGTTACTTGGGTCTTGGGTGACTTGAGTCTTGGGTCACTTGGGTTTCAAAATACAACATTCTTTTAAAGAGCATCAAAAGCATTAATATCTATATCCTTGATTTAGACAACAGAATACATTGTTGATGCCCACATGCGTATAATTAATTTTGCAAAATATTAATAGAATATCCCAGAAAATGTATACATTTTTATATTAAATATGTTTCATCGGGAAGTATTCTCGAACCAGGAGGCTCGCTCGGTGTAGACGCTTGCCTGCACCGAACAGTGTTCGCGAACGTTCGTTTGTATTCGTCCGTGTTCGGTCACTTGTCGGTAACTCGATGAACCATCAAAGGGATTGAGAGTTCGTTGCGCGTCCGGTGTAAACGGTACTTCTATAGGAGCACGCACAGCATTTTTCGGATTGCATCGAATTTATTGTTTTTATTGTAAACCATAGAGTGGGATAACGAAAAGTGCCTGGAAATAATTGGCTTTTCAAAGATTTCCGTTTCAAATTCTTTAAAATATTAAAAACTGGAATCCGCTATAGTTGAATCATTTGTTTAATAAAATTATTCAGTTTTTATTTTTTTACATCTTCATGTTTGAAATCTTAATACTAAACAAAAGAATAGTTAAATAAATTTCTTCAAAACTGAAATTCAAATTTGGTTCTTATCATTATATCATATTATTATATTAATAAAATTAATATAATATTAATCACATTTCATGAAATAGTACAATTTTCAATTATTTTCGTTTGAAATTCTTTAGAATTTTGAAAAGAAGCGACTGTAGTTGATTCATTTGTTTAATAAAATTATCCTTTTTTTTTGACATCTACATGTTTGAAATATTAATACTAAACAAAAGAATAGATAAATAAATGTCTTTAAAAATGAAATTCAAATTTGGTTCTTACCATTATATCGTATTATTATATTAATTATATCAATATTATATTTAAAAAATTAATATTATATTAATCACATTTCATGAAATAGTACATATTTCAATTATTTTCGTTTGAAATTCTTTAGAATTTTGAAAATGGAAAGCGGCTGTAGTTGATTCATTTGTTTAATAAAATTATTCTTTTTTTTTTGACATTATCATGTTCGAAATATTAATACTAAACAAAAGAATAGATAAATAAGTGTCTTTAAAAATGAAATTCAAATTTGGTTCTTACCATTATATCGTATTATTATATTAATCATATCAATATTATATTTAAAAAATTAATATTATATTAATCACATTTCATGAAATAGTACATATTTGAATTATTTTCGTTTAAAATTCTTTAAAATTTTGAAAATGGGAAGCGGCTGTAGTTGATTCATTTGTTTAATAAAATTATTCTTTTTTTTGACATCTTCATGTTTAAAATATTAATACTGAACAAAATAATAGATAAATAAATGTCTTCAAAAATGAAATTCAAATTTGGTTCTTACCATTATATCATATTATTATATTAATTATATCAATATTATATTAATAAAATTAATATCATATTAATCACATTTCATGAAATAGTACAATTTTCAATTATCTTCATTTGAAATTCTTTAAAATTTGGAAAAAATTGATAGCTTTGATAATGTTAGAAAAAAACTAAAATTATATTTTTAGGAGAAGATGTAGACATAGAGGCTTTACTGGCATTAGAGCCGTCGAACAATTCTATGACCCTGCCGATTAAACAGCACTGAAACGGCACTCAAACGGCACAGTTTAAAATTGAAGAATTTCCAGATTTTAACGTTAAAAATTAAACTGTTTCAATTTGAAAGACTTAGTAGTAAAATGTAAACGTCCGATTGAAACATTATAAACTTTTTACAATTTAAAAATAACTTCAAAATAATGTATTCATAATTGAAGGCTTTTATTAAATTTCAAATATTTTTCAAATCTACAATTTGAAAATAAATATTTTTTTAATTAAGAAGAAGAACAATTTCCTAACATTTAGAAATATTCGACTGTCCTTTTAAAATCAGCAATCATCAATAAAATATTCAAACCAAACAAAAAAGTAAAATTTTGCACGTTACCATTTCAATTATTCTATTTAATGAATTTGAATTTTCAAATAAAATTGTTGAATTTTCATGTATAAATAAATATTGAACACCTACCATTCATAGAAAAAATTCGATTAAGTTGAAGTAATATTTAGAAGTTTTAAAAAGATTAAAAATTAGTATGAATTTTGAAGTAATTTGAAACAATTTGAAGGAAGTGACTACGTATACCGACAAAATCAGTCTATTCGTACCGAAATTTCATTGCAAATAGCCCACTGCCCAATTTGAAACAAAATATAATTTTTGCAGATTTCGAATACAAAATTTAGAAGCTTTTTAAGAATTGTGAAAGGCTTCGAAAGAATAAAAAAACATTTTCTTAAGAATCCTAGGAAAATTGAAAACGATTTTTTATTTTGAAAAATTAATTTTTCGAGAATATTCAAAAAGATTGCCAACATGTTCACAAATGAATCTGGAACATTTTGAAGATTTTTTTTCTATTTGCAAGATTTTTCTTACAAAATTTCAGGATAAATTTGAATCATTTAAAAAGAAATTTATAAGTTCTGGAAAAATTTCAAACATAATTTGAAATTTGAGAAAATTTAAAACAACATGTAGATTTTTGAAGATGTTAGAATAAAATTTTGAAGCTTTTTGAGGATTTTTAAACTATTTAAAATAAAAATAGTTAGATTTTTAATGTTCTTAGCTGAAAATTGTTCAAAATGATTCGCAGCGCAGTTTTTATTACTTCAAATGGAAACATTTTTAGCTTTAGATTTCGAACTTTTCACTTTCATTGACCGTGAAAAATGTTTGCGAACCTGGAAAACCCCGGAAAATGACCGGGATTTTTTTTCTTTGATTAAAACGGCCAACATAAAGTAATCTGCAAGCTTATTAAAGTAGATAGGTAGGGCCGGTTCTAGACCACTTTTTTCCGTACGATTAGCAACTTGCGGCTAGACTGTAGAATGCTGTGAGATTGGTTTTGCTCCTTGTGCTGACTTGCGAATCACAGTGTTGAGATGCCCAATATAATATAATATATAATATAATATATCATAATATAATATAATATAATATAATTTATATAGCGTGTGTGTGAGGAAAGTTAAGAGTGCTAGGAGATGAGTCATCATCCCTCGTGAGCCGCCGCTCGGGAGATAAGGTGATGACGTAGACGGTGGTGTTGCATTTCAACCCCCGTATATAATTGCTTGTTATTGTCAAGATAATTCTGAGAACAAAAATAGTCGGTGCCTTTGAAGTCGGGGTGCGTATGTGCTATGATTATTTTTAGGGCGTAAATACTTTCAAGGTTATATTTTACAAGTTTAAACAGGTTTCAGAAGAAGAGTGCATGTACATTCCTCATGCACCATAGCATAATATTGCCAGCCAAAATAAATATTTAATTAAAATTACCCTTTGACATTTGCCGACATCATGCGTTAGGGGTATCAAATTTCATATAATGTTAAACAGTTCTTGGTGAACAAAATTCGATTCTGATGACGTCATCTTATTTCCAGGAATCCTTATCTACAGCTACATCCTGATTTGACAATATGAATTTGATTTATTGCTTCCTTTTAGATAAAACATTTTAATTTAAGACAAAATCCCCTTTGACTCTTGCCGACATCATGCGTCAGTGGGTATCAAATTTCATATAATATTAAACAATTCCTGGTAAACAAAATTCCAGGAATCCTTATCTACAGGGGGTTACCCTATGATGCAACATTGATGATATATAAGGGGGCGCTCTCCCCTTCATTTTACCAGTACAATACTGACACCGATCAAGACTGCTTGTTGAATAGCAAGAAAAAGTGTGTTCAATACCTACTTACAAGCAAATTTTCTCTGTGATTTCGGAAAAAGAACTAATAACAAACGTGCACTAGTGAACTTGAAATCTGCAAAGTGTTTTTCATAAGTATCTGCTGATTTTTCAGTTTAATTTGAAATTGGATTTGGAAATTCAATTCTGATGACGTCATCATAGTTCCAGGAATCCTTATCTACAGGGTTGCCATATTTCACCAATTTTGACACTACCCACAGTGTTGTCATATTTCATTAATTTTGAGACTACCTACGGTGCTGCCATCTTTCATCAATTCTGAGACTATATATGGGAGCGCTCTTCTCTTTATTTTGTCAGTGCAACACCAACACCTGTCAAGTGTGTGTGCTTATCGAATAAAAAAGTGTGTGTTGAGGACTATTTAGAAGCAGAATTTTTCTGTGCTTCCCAAAAACTGATTTTGTAGTAGTGAGCTTTGAAAATCTACGAACTGTTTCTTCATAAGCTTCTGCTGATCTGACTATAACTTGCAAAATGGATGTCAATGAATATAACAAATTCCTATAAACCATGAAGGCGGGGTATCAACTCATACTTGAGAAGCAATCTCCATCAGACGATGAAATTAGATGGTGGACGAGGGAAGGAACGAGGAACATAAGAATACTAAACAAAATGCTGAGGAAGAACAAATATACATCTCTGGGTCAAAAACGGGCGATTATGGCATTGATCGCTAGTCTGAAGACAGCAAGTAGAAGATTTAAGAAGTTGGTGAAAACCGGAGCTGGCATGAGTGAAGTTTTGATGAAACTGCGAGAGAGAGTAATTTGGGATGATGTGGAGAGTGCGTTTAAATCGCGAATAAGAACGGGAGTGATATCCAAACGAATGTTCATTCCACGAATTAAAAACACTTTGAATAGTTTAGGCAATATTAAAGTTTGTATTGATTTCACTGGGATTTTCAAGGCAATAGTGGCTGGTGAAGAAAAAATAAGTGAAAAAAGTGTTTCAACTCAGAATTACCCTATTCTAACAACGGCAAATGTTGGTGGATGGTTTGAGGAAAATGTGAGAGAACAGGTTCAAGCTAAAATTGACAAACTGAAAACGACAGATTCGGGTTGGACTTTAATAGAAATTGTGAACTTAAGGGTAAATCTCAATAGATACGCCCCTTTTCAGGTTGGGTCTTCACCTTTCGTTGAATTCCCCGATTTTATTCAGAGAAAAGAAGCTGTTATCAACATAAAAAATAAAGATTCATATTGTTTTCTCTGGTCAGTAATGGCAGCTCTTTACCCTGCCACAATTCATTCTGATCGAACTAGTTCTTATCCCCAGATTAATGGCTCAGAACTGAAATATAATGATATCGAATTTACAATTACTTTGGAGGATATTCCGAAATTTGAAAAAATGATTGGCCTCAGTATAAATGTCTATGGTCTAGAGTTTGATGAATACAGCAAGAAGGAGGAAATTGGTCCAATTTTTCTAAACCATGAAAAATCCGAGAAACCTATTATTCACCTTCTCATGATTGAAAATACTGAATTTGATTCAGATACCGAAGTGTATCATTTTTGTTTCATTAAAAATCTATCTCGACTAGTAACGACACAAGTAACGAAATCTGAACATAGCACTTACTTTTGCTAAAGGTGTTTGAGCCATTTTAAATTCGAGAAATCTCTCGAAAAACATAAAGTTGCTTGTGAAAGCCTGAATAATTGCACACTAGTACTTCCCACGGAAAAAGATAACATTTTAAAGTTTAAAAATCATAAATATAAAGAGAGGGTTCAATTTGTAGTATATGCTGATATAGAGTGTTTGTTAGAGCCAGTTACCAATATTCCAGGAAATGCTTATCAAAAACATATACCTACAAGTGTGGCTTACTACACAAAATGCAGCTTTGACGATTCACAATCTGAACCTCAAGTTTATCGTGAAAAAGACTGCATCATGTGGTTCGTCAACGAGTTGAAAAATTTAGCTGAGAATGTAGATACTTGTCTCAAGAATCCTGTGTCAATGGGCCCCTTAACTGCGAAGCAAGACTATGATTTCAAAAATGCCAAAGTTTGTCATATTTGTGAGCAAGATTTTACCAAAGATGATGTGAAACATCGAGATCACTGTCATTTTACGGGGAAATACCGTGGCCCTGCTCACGACAGATGTAATGTAAACTACCAAGACTCACATACAATTCCCATAGTATTTCACAATTTATCCGGTTATGACGCTCATTTTTTCATAAAAGAATTGGCCACAAGCTTCGATGGTGGTATCTCATTATTACCCATCAATAAGGAAAAATATATATCCTTTACCAAGAGTGTGCAAAATACAAACGTAAAACTGAGATTTATTGACTCTTTTCGCTTCATGCCAAGCAGCTTGTCCAAATTAGCTTCAAACCTGAGCAATGATGAAAAATTTATAACAAGAAAATATTGTAAAACTGATGGGGAATTTGCATTACTAACGAGAAAAGGTGTATTTCCGTACGATTATGTTGATAACTGGCAGAAATTGGATGAAGATCGTCTACCAGCAAAAGAGGAATTTTATTCAAAATTAAACGATGAGGGTATAACAGATGAGGATTATAGTCATGCTTGCAAGGTTTGGGATGAATTTAATTTAAAAACTTTAGGTGAATATTCAGACTTGTACTTGAAAAATGATGTTTTTCTTTTGGCAGACATTTTCGAAAGTTTTAGATGTCGTTGTATTGAAACTTATAATTTAGACCCACTGCACTACTTTACAGCACCTGGACTTTCCTTCGATGCTATGCTAAAGTATACTGGGATTGAACTCGATCTATTAACAGATGTAGAAATGTTATTACTGATTGAAAGTGCAATCAGAGGTGGTGTGTCTCAGTGCTCCAATAGGTATGCGAAGGCGAATAATAGATTCATGGGCTTGAATTTTAATCCATTGGAACCCGAATCTTACATAATGTATTTTGATATAAATAATCAGTACGGACAAGCAATGAGTCAAAGTTTGCCCTATCGTGATTTCAAATGGTTTACAAATTTTGAAAACGAGCCAAATTTTTGCAATATTCCTGATGATTCAGAAATAGGCTATATTGTCGAAGTAGATTTGGAATATCCTGAAGAACTCCATGATTTGCATAAGGACCTGCCATTATGTCCAGAGCATTTTGTACCTCCTCTTCCCACATCTAAAATTCCTAAACTAATAACCAATTTGAAATCAAAGACAAAATACGTTCTCCATTATCAAAATCTGAAACAGTATTTAAAGTTGGGAATGAAACTCGTTAAAGTTCACCGAGTTTTACAATTCGAGCAAAAACCTTGGCTAAAAGGCTATATTGATTTGAATACAGAATTGAGAAAGCAGGCAAAAAAATGAGTTTGAAAAAAATTTTTTTAAACTCATGAATAACTCAGTTTTCGGCAAGACCATGGAGAACGTAAGGAAGCATAAAGATGTTAGGTTAGTAACAAAGTGGGAGGGTAGATGGGGTGCAAAAGCCCTTATTGCCAAACCAAACTTTCATAGCTGCACTATCTTTGGTGAAGACATGGTGATAATTGAAATGAATAAAACCAAAATTACTTTCAATAAACCAATTTATATTGGATTCACAGTTCTCGACCTATCAAAGATAATGATTTATGACTTTCATTACAATTAAATGAAGTACACCTTCAATGACAAGGCGAAATTACTCTATACTGACACAGACAGCTTGATTCACCACACTACAGTTCCAAACTTTTATGAATATATTAAAAGTGATTCGGCCAAATTTGACACCTCAGACTATCCACCAAATAATATCTATGATATTAAATTATTGAACAAAAAAGTCTTGGGGCTCATGAAAGACGAATGTAGCGGAAAAATTGTAACAGAATTTGTCGGGCTAAGATCAAAATTGTATGCCTATAAAGTTTTGGGGAATGACGAGGGGAACAAGAGAGCTAAAGGTATTGAAGGGTCCACATTAAGGACAATAACGTTTGATGACTACAAGCCCTCAACGGTTGATTCGAAACCGAAAACATGAAGTTCACTCGATTGAACAAAACAAGATTGCTCTCAGCTGGCGAGATGATAAGAGGATGCTGCTTCCTCGTACAACCGACACACTTCCATGGGGCTATAAAACTCAATCACAGGAGGCAATGGCTGTGGATAAAGAGTAATATTCATTTTTCGATAAATGAATTCCAATTCTCAAAGAAGAGTTGGGGAAAAAAAATATGTACAACGATTTCCGAAACATGTGTAAATGTTCATTTTTTATAAATGAATTTGATTCTCAAAGGAGAGTTGAAATTATGTACAGCGATTCTAAGAAAACTTGTGTAAATGTTCATTTTTCCAATGAATGAATTTAATTCTCAAAGGAGAGTTGAAATTATGTACAGCGATTCTAAGAAAACTTGTGTAAATGTTCATTTTTTCCAATGAATGAATTCCAATTCTCAAAGAAGAATTCAAATTATGTACAACGATTATTAAAACTTGTACATAAGTATTAACGAAAGACATATATACATAAATTGACGTATATAATGAAGAAAAGATATATGAGTAGAAACAAGCGAGGCGATGAGCGATATATGAGTGGAGGATTGAGAGAGATAGAAATTAGTATATGTACTGCATACAAACTTCGATGTAGTAGATATAGTCTGCAGTGATTTGGAATGAATCATCTTTATAGCATAAATAATGTACATTTTATATACATGTAAATTGAAAAAATTTACACCTGTTTTTGTCTAAAATACAAGTTGAATCTGAAAAAATTGATGTTTTTTATTGATTACAACCTGAAAATCAGATATTTTTAAGCAAAAACTTTCTTCTAATTGGAAAAATTCGATGCCGAGTCCATGAAGTCAACGATGCTCACTTGTCTGCCCATTTGCTTATCTACCATTCGCACTTATTATTATAAGAACAAGGAACTCTTGAAAACAACACAAAAATTTCATTTTCATTTTCTTTTTTATTTATTCTCAAAAACACAGTACATTATACATACAAAATAAGTAGATTACAATTAAATATAAATAGAAAATATTTTTCTTTTGCTTATCTCTATAAATTAAAACAACTAATCTAACAGAGCTATTCCTGAGACATCCAGTTTTTCAATAAGAGTACATTTTCACTTGCGCAATTAAAGTAATTTGAATTCATATGATTCGTACATTTAATATTGCTAGTTGCAAACATTTCACGCAATCCCTGTAGCGAGGGGCATTCCAAATCAAGCATATCAACAATTTCATTCGATACTTCTAAAAATTGCTGCAGCCAATTCTTCTTCTCCAATCCTTTCACATAAATTTTTGTTGCATCTTTTAAAACACTCTCGAGTATTACAGGCACTAGAGAATACGGTAAATCACCAGAATTCCAAGGTATTCCATGATGTTTCCGCTCTGCCCAAATGTTTACAGATTTATATTTTGACGGAACGTTGCTCCACTTGCGGGGTGATTGAAAGAGAAAAGAATACGGCTTTTTGACCGTATCATCGCAGATTGGTAATATTGCCAATTCTTTCAAGACAAATTGATTAACTGGCAACTTGAAGCCCTGCATATCCGCCAAGTACTGCATCTTGAATGCAACTAAACTATTTCTTCGTGCTTACAGCAGTTTTATACCAACTTTTTCACCACACCACTGATTGGCTTATACTCAACTATACGATCATGCAAAATTAAGCAATATGCTGACGTTTGAGCGGGAAAATTTTCACTTGTTTGAAATTCCAAACGAACATCAACTGGGCCGTATTTCAGCGACTCATTTTGCTTAGAACAGTCAATTACTACTAGAGGTGCATACTGTATAAATTCTCCTCTCGATAGCAATGGTTGCGCTTCTTTACCATAGTAATTAGCTTGAAAGTTTGTGTACAGTTCATAGAGAAGAGCGTACAGATTCCGATTAATATCAAGATTCAAATTACTATAAGGATAGCACTGATCATTTAAAAGTAGTTTGACATTAGTCAGATTGCAATGATCAAAGTTGCTGGAACTTCTAGCAGTATTATTTTTTCTGTTTGTTTGAAATCCTAGTATGACAAATCTCGGTTTTTCCAATTGTGTTGAGGTTTTCACAGTCCAAACATGGTTTGACGTAGTCGGAAGTAGAGGATATTCATACAGTTCCCAAGTTCGAAAACTTATTGGAATAGGTGGATCTTTTTCAATATATTTTAGCAACTGAAATTTTCGTGAATCTGACAGTCTAACGCTAGGCAATAACCACTCTATTTTATTATTTCAATTTTACACTGCTCAATGGGAGCCGCTTACAAGATGGCATTTGCATCACTTTTTGATCTTGTTAAAATAAGTTCATGCTTAGCATTGACAGTGATTTTGTGATAATCTTCAGCAAAACCAAAT
The DNA here is from genome assembly GCA_932178445.1 of Andricus quercusramuli. NCBI lineage: Eukaryota > Metazoa > Arthropoda > Insecta > Hymenoptera > Cynipidae > Andricus > Andricus quercusramuli. The sequence goes on along the minus strand of CAKNXH010061039.1, from coordinate 39,938 downwards.
ATCATGTTACGCGTTATGGCTACATCAAAGTAACCAGTATCGATGGTTAGCGATTGATTATTATCATTTATTGCAAGCCAGCCAGTATTCTGTATGTAACGTGATTGCCCAGGATTTAGAGATACATAGTTTTTCATGAGACTAGTGAGTCCGACATTTTTGTTTCGATCAATTTCTATTGCGTTGATTTCATATCTAGCTTGGTCAAACAAATGACAGATGGCATTAGAAACTAAAACTGTGTTTGTCACTGCTGCTCCATCAATTCTTGTGATTTTTCCATGCACGTGAAGTGAACTTTTGCTGGGCAGGAGACAGTGGTCCTGATTTTGAACAGCAATCCGTATTTCATCACTGTTGTTGAAGGTCTATGAGGCATAAGGCTGATATGCATGAATTTCGCAGTGTGCAACTGACTCATCAAAGATGATTGGTGCTTGAATATTTAAAATTTCCCCCTCCATGACAGATAATCAGGCGCTGATAGACAAATTCACAGATGCAGGTGCAAAAAATCTTGAATCTCTCTATTCTCCTCTTCTTCTTTTGAGCTTCAGACCTTGACTTTTTAGGAAGAGGGCGCTTTGAGGTGTTAACCCTTTGACTGCTCTTCGCTGACTGATTAGTTTGTGACATTGTGCTGGTTTATTATAACCAAAGCCAATCTTCTTGTTGAAAACGATACCCATTATGATCAGAGAGGCTTGATGTGTAGTCTAATTGTTATAACTTCTCCGCGAAAATTAACCAAATGTTCGTCTTGATCAACTATACGGAGCTGTATATGATCTATTGTCTGCACGGCGACTGGCAGGTAAATGACATGAGATGGTACTTCCACTATCTTATATCCAGGTGGCACTACAGGAAAAAATTCATGAATCGTATGTACTTTCTGGCCATTAATGTATGCACCTGTAGTTATGCTACACTCAATACTCAAAGAATTCACTTTTATGATTGATACTGGTTGATCAGATTCATAAGCTTGTTTAGCTTCTAGTCTAAGTGGAGAGAAACCCAGCAAATGACCAATAGAATCTTTAGGTTCGAAATTTATATTGTGACTGCAATAAATTTCACTTTTTAACGTATTATTGTTTGGTTTAATATGAATTTCAATGCCCTTTTTTACTCAAGCATTCTGCAAATAGCGCTTTATGTCACTTATTTCATAACTTCCTGTAGGTATTTCAATTATTTCATCGCCCACATAAAATTTATTTTGACCAATATCTACATTGGGTATCGAATTGAAGGTTAGAAATTCAACGAGTCCAAGCGCGTAATTTTTATAAGGAGACAACTCAATCGGAGGAAAATAGTTCGTTTCCAGAATCGAAGAACTGCCCGACAATGTTAGTGTCAATGAATCATCCATGATGGCTGCCAGCGTTCAACTGACTTTATATTGCAAATATCAGCACTTATATAGATTAAACGTATTTTTAGATTTTAATTGATTGCACAGAAATTGCAAACATAAATGCCCACACACGAATGTATCGTAATTTTGATATCTCTCGTGATTATACTTTATGCTACCAACACCGAAATATTTGAAGAGATCCCAAGGTGGCCGGATATTACCGAAGCTATCAAAGTACATTATTTTACTGTCAATCTTTTTATAAGCACACCAGTGTGTTCCTGGTCCTTTTTCATCGTCAAGATTAACAATAGCACATTCATATTTACGCGACTCACCCTCTGGTAATCCATTTCGCATGAAAACACCTTGAAAATACGGAATCTTCAAAGATTTTGCGAATTTGAGTAAATCCGCATCAGTCAGGGCTCGATGAGGTAGCTTCACTTGGAGTTTTTTGACTTGCGTTTAAGTCCTGCTCCTTGTTTATACGGTTTTAGATGAAGCCAAAATCCTTGCCTATGTTGCTTCAAGTAGAGGCCTTTTCCCAAAGAAATTGCTTCCATCGTTTCATTGTGACGTTTACTCTCTGAAAGTTGTTGTTTTGCCGAATTTGCATCATTCACAGCCTTAGCTATTCCTGCAGCTCCACCAGCTAGCGCCCCGGCAGCACTGAGACCCACAAGAACGGGTATGAGAAAGGGTGAAAATCCTCCTACTTTGCCTGGTACAGGTAGAATACGAGGTTTATTCACATTTGTTCTCCCACCAGCCTTCATTACAGCTGCGCGTGCGCCTCTGAGTGCTGATTTAATGGCAGTTTGCGCATTATTGCTTGAAACCATTGACTTTTTAGCTGCAGCGGAAATTTTTCTCCGTGTAGCGGTAGGTTTTTTATTCCTGAGGCCCATTCCCAATTTTGATTTCATCTTCATTGTGTTTGTTATTCCCCAAGCAGCCGCCTTTTCACATATTCCTGCGTCCTGGGCCAAGACACGTTCCCAAGCTTTTTCAACTAATACACGGTCAGCTGAGTTTCTGGCCTCTATATTCTCTCTATTCTGTGAGTAGGCTATATCGTGCTCTTTGCAAGCAGCGTCCAGTGGATTGATGCCTGGATCACCTCGTGCTAATCGCTTGGCTAGTTTAGTACCTGGTCCACAGTACTGGTAACCAGGCAAGTGCAACTCAAACGGCAAATTGTTGATGATTCTGTTGAGCAAACCTATTCCACGTCTTGCCTGCTCCACAGTTCGTTTACAATTGACTCGTTTGCCTCTGTGAACGATCATATCTATGCGAGGGATACCTTCAGACTGAAGGGTCAACCTATATAACCAGGATATTTATAGGCTTTCCAGTCAGTCTTTGTCAAGATGCAGTTTGAAGCACAACCTGTAAAACTACCTGTCCAGAATTTTGATTCGCTTGTTCAAAAGGAGAATAGGGAAAAACGACATGGGCATTTGCTGCCAAACAGTGTGCGAGCAATATTTTGTGGACCTTCCAACTGTGGAAAGACAAATGCTTTGCTGGCTCTACTGATACATCCAAATGGCCTAAGATTTGAAAAGATTTACATCTACTCAAAATCGCTAAAACAGCCAAAGTATGCATTTTTGGAAAAAGTCCTTCAATCTGTAGATGGTGTTGAGTACTATCCTTTCAATGAGCATGAAGAGGTTATAATGCCCAGTGAAGCAAAAGCAAATTCAGTCATTGTATTCGATGACGTGGCTTGTGAGAAACAAGATAATATGAGAGCATTTTTTTCCATGGGTAGATACAGGGATGTCGACTGTTTTTACTGGAGCCAGACATATGTGCATATTCCTAAACATCTTGTACGCGATAATATAAATTTACTTGTGTTATTTAAACAAGATGAAATGAATCTAAAGCATATTTATGATGACCATGTGAATACTGATATGACTTTTTCACAATTTAAGCATATGTATTTAGCTTGCTGGAATCAAGAGAAGTATGGATTCGTTGTAATTGACAAGGATAGAGATCTTAGCCTGAGTAGATATAGGAAAGGTTTTGATTGTTTTATAAATCTTGAAAAGTAATATATACATGTGTAGTGATCAATATAGAAACAGTCGCACCTTAGACGTCGATGTATCAATATGTCTTCACGTGAGGAGAATTTTCAAAAGCAAAAAGATATTTTGCTTCAAATTGCTAGAGCTAGCGAATCAATTCGGCGGAAACATAGGTTAATAAAGTTGGGCAAAGAAACCGTTGAGCGCACATTAAGCGACACTTTTAAGCCCATTGTTAATCCACTAGAGAAAATTGTTGGTTGTCTCAAGAATATGAAAAAAGTTGAGCCAATTAAAAAGAGAGAAAAAGAGGAGGCAAAGAGTGAAGTAGAAGAAAGTATTGATGATTTATCATGTAAATCAATTTATGATGAAGCAGACGAGACTGATGAAGCAGATGGGCCTGAAGATTTCAGTAACTTGGAGCTGTCAGCTCGTAGTGAAGCGGAAAATGCCTCAGAAATACCTACATCTTCATGGATTGTTGATGATGATGCCAACAAGTATCTCATATTGTTGGGTGAAAAAAGTAGAGAACTTGATAGTATGTATGGAGTGAGAAAATTAACGAGAGATAGATTAATGATTGGAGATTCTCCGATAAATTTTAGCCAAAACTATATTCATGTGCGTAATTTGAATATTCCCAAAAGTAAAGGCTTGCTTGAACTTTTATTCAAAAAGGTTCCCGAAGAGCCCTCTATAACTTCCAGTGATCTTGAAAATTATAAGCAAATTATCGTTGCAACAAACGCGTATAAAAAGAATTATAAACCAGATGGCGAAATTCGTGACAATAAAACCTTTAAATATAAAAATTGTATAAAGAAATTGATTCCCGTAGCAAAAAATACAGAGAGACGGAGTAAGAACAGGAAATCATTATCAGGTAAAGGTTTGATCCCGCAACACATGATTGCTAGAGAGGGAAGTCAGATGGACTACATTTACTGGGATGACCCGAATGAATTGGTCGATCGATTACGCTTATTGCTAGCATCTCAAGTAGCTGGAAATACAAGTCACTCAAATGAAATTGTATCAATAATTGAAGAGCTGCGAGAAGCTGGAATTATATATTAATGAGTGTGTTATCGAGATTTTCGTCATTTGCAAGATGAGCATCGATGTATTCGGACGTCATTCCAAGCCAGCAGAGAGTACAAGTCGTGGCCCACCTGGACTTGGTTTCAAAGTCACATCTGACGGAGATTATGACATGAATAATAAAAGGCTATGCAAAGTGGTTGATGCTCAAGAGCAGAATGATGCTGTTAATCTGAATATGGTGCAACATATGATACAACGTGAACTTCAGACTATCTACGATGTTATAGCTTCCTTGCGAACTGAAGTAGTCAATAATAATATGATGATTGAAAGTTTGGAAAATTCCACAGACAAACATTTTAAAACTGTAAAAATTGATGTTGAATCAATTCAAAACCTAGTGTATCGAAATTCAGAGCTCATTAGTCAAGTAGACACCAGAGTGAATGCACTCAAAAATGGACATTGAGAAGCTGCAGTTGGTGAAGGAGCTGCACAAGCCGGCTAGAAAAAATTACCAGCGTCGACATTTCGATATCCGTGGCATTGATGAGACCTGGCAAGCTGATCTTGTTGAAGTGCAACCATACGAGAGAGTAAACAAAGGATACAAGTACATATTGACTGTGACTGATGTATTTTCAAAATTTACTTGGGCTGTTCCCGTTAAATCGAAGAAGGGCGAAGATGTAGCTGCAGCCATGGAATCTTTACTTGATGAAGGACGCGTACCAAAAAATTTATAAGTTGATAGAGGTACGGAATTTTACAACTCGCATTTTAAAAATCTTATGAAGCAATATAAGATAAATTTGTACTCGACATTTAGCAATTTAAAAGCATCAATTTGCGAGCGATTTAATCGTACCCTGAAAAATAAAATGTGGATGCAATTTAGCTTGCAGGGTAATTATAAGTGGACAGATATTTTGAAAGATTTAATTTCGTCTTACAACGATGCTAAAAATCAGACTATTAGAATGAGGCCGAACGATGTTACTAAGCAGAATGAGAAAAAATTGTTGTTCGATGTTTACAAAAAAGATGGCAGTGTGAAACAAGCAGTTAAGAAAACGAAATTGAAAATTGGCGATAGAGTACGTATAAGTAAGTTTAAGCATGTTTTTGAGAAAGGCTACGCACCGAATTGGACAACTGAAATATTTACTATAAGTAATGTTAAGAATAACGAACCTGTGACGTACATACTTAAAGATTATAAAGATGAAGCTATTGCAGGTAGTTTTTATGAACAAGAACTTGGCAAAGTTAGGCAACCAGACATTTATCTTGTGGAAAAAGTACTGAAAAAGCGGGGAAATAAGCTATTTGTAAAATGGCTAGGTTTCGACGACTCTCACAATAGTTGGATAGATAAATCTAGTTTATAAGCATCTTTTGTATTAATATTAAGTTTTTCTGAATAAAGTTGATTATTTTCAAACATATATATATATATATATATATCTCTTTTTTCTTACACATCTACCCTACCCTTAATCTAGTAAATGAAAAAAGACGAATCTGGTTTTAAATCACATTTTTTATTCAGATTTTTTTTTCCTCACTCTCAACATAGATACAATTTTAATGTATAGAGATCACATTTCTCAATCACTTCTTCACACACATTTCGATTGTAAAAAGTAATCATTTCAAGAAACAGACTTTCAAATTACATGAGATTCGTGAATACAAGTTTCTTCATTGCCTTACTCTTTAAACTTATATAATTTTCTCTAATATAAGATTTTACACTTTTTATACAAGGTGATGCCAAATTACACCAGGCACTTTCAGCGATGGTTTCAATGATGGCGTCCTTTGTCAGCTGGAACGGCATGACACTCTGTTCCAGAAGATACCGGTCGATACAAGCACTGACTTCCTAGAGAACAGCAAACGTCGTTTCTCGTAGTACAAATGGATAATTTTTTTGCGTTTCTTCAATTTGCTCCAAAGTCACTATATAATCTCCAAAAGATATAGTCATGTGTATCCGGAAATTTCCACAGTCCATGCATTGCAACTTCTCTTCACCATCGAAGAACAGTGAAATGAGACTGAAGTAACTTTTAAATAATTTCCACTCTTCAGGATTTAGGGTTATGCTTGCACAGGGATGACTGGCCTGCAGTTTCACTGATGAGGCGAGCTTTCCATCTTTTTTAAATTCAGCACCGACGATAACTTGCTTTGTGAACGATGAATTTAGATTGTATGTGGTGGAATGTAGCATTTGATTTCGAGGCGTATAAGACATGTTGATTGCACTGAAGGCTTTCAGGCACTGAGCAATAATTGAAAACTGCACACTTTATATATTTGTCTTGATAAATTCGATGGAACACTCCAAACTGCGTTGTTGCTTTCCTGATGTTTGTGATTTCGTAGTTTTTATTGAGTTCTAGGTCCTTGAGCTTCCTTTTTGGTAGGAAATCGTTGTTGACTGCGATTTTGTTGAGTTTTGAGAAGTCCATCTTCAATCTTTAATATTCAGTGTATTAAATTTTCTCGCAAGATTTTGTAAATCTGTTCGCACTTGTATCGCTTGCTTTAGTTCTCCAATGTTCTTTAGAAATACGTTTAAGCGACTTTTTAGCTCCTGCTGCTTTTCTTCTTTACAATCTGGCATGTACCAACAAACTGTTGAGAGAGAAGAGCTGACCTTCGTTTTATAGACACTTACCCCCACCCTTACCAAATTTCTAAAGACCTGCGCAGTATTACGCTATATGATGCAATAATTCCTGGAACGAGGATGACGTCATCAGAATGGAATTTTGTTTACCAGGAATTGTTTGCACTCACTCCCACCCTTATCAAATTTCTAAAAACTTTTGCGCAGTATTACGCTATATGATGCAATAATTCCTGGAAATAGGATGACGTCATCAGAATGGAATTTTGTTTACCAGGAATTGTTTAATATTATATGAAATTTGATACCCCATGACGCATGATGTCGGCAAAACTCAAAGGGGATTTCAATTAAATTAAAATGTTTTATCTAAAAGGAAGCAATAAATCAAATTCATATTGTCAAAACAGGATGTAGCTGTAGATAAGGATTCCTGGAAATAAGATGACGTCATCAGAATCGAATTTTGTTTACCAAGAACTGTTTAACATTATATGAAATTTGATACCCCTAACGCATGATGTCGGCAAATATCAAAGGGTAATTTTAATTAAATATTTATTTTGGCTGGCAATATTACGCTATGGTGCATGAGGAACGTACATGCACTATACTTCTGAAACCTGTTTAAACTTGCAAAATATAACCTTGAAAGTATTTACGCCCTAAAAATAATCATATCACATACACACCCCGACTTCAAAGGCACCGACTATTTTTGTTCTCAGAATTATCTTGACAATAACAAGCAATTATATACGGGGGTTGAAATGCAACACCACCGTCTACGTCATCACCTTATCTCCCGAGCGGCGGCTCACGAGGGATGATGACTCATCTCCTAGCACTCTTAACTTTCCTCACACACACGCTATATAAATTATATTATATTATATTATATTATATTATGATATATTATATTATATTATATTATGATATATTATATTATATATTATATTATATTGGGCATCTCAACACTGTGATTCGCAAGTCAGCACAAGGAGCGAAACCAATCTCACAGCATTCTACAGTCTAGCCGCAAGTTGCTAATCGTACGGAAAAAGTGGTCTTTAACCGGCCCTACCTATCTACTTATTAATGACAAAATGATTAAAAAAATATATAAGGGCATTCATTATGTTTTTGATATTGCAGACTTGAGAAATGAGTTTTTAGATAATGCGGACGTACAGTGGATAAAACACAACAAGGAACCTTGGGAAGATGTGCTTAAGCACTGGAAAAAGTGTGCTGAAGTGAGGCTGAGAGATTTCCAGTGTTCTCATGGTTCAGTTCATAAGATTTATGAGCAATGGCCTGTGCTGGGACAATCACAGGGATATGTGTTGGTAAGATTCTGATTCCTTGAAATTGAGAAAATACATACGTCAATACAACGCCACTACACCCAGATAACATTCTGTTGGCACACTGATGGCGCATGTGCACATATGACATATGCGTCATCAATTGCCTGGCATATGTCTAGCAGAATCTGACGCATAATCTGCTACGCATATCGCTAGCAGATCTGTTACGCAACTGTTATATGCAACTTATATAAATGTAACTTAGATAAATATCATCCTAAATATAATTGTAAATACACACACTGAGAAACTAATGAAGTGTATAAAAATGAGAACAAAAATGAATATCATAAATATCACGTTGGTTTGCCGGTACATGTGCATGCATATAAAGTGCACATGTACCGGCGAACCATACGTCTTGAACTACGATTTCAAGGGAAAAAACCGCATTTCCAAGATTTTTTGGAATAGTAAAATCTTTCGATGTAATGGAAGATGGAAAAAAGATCACGGCACAAAACATAACCCGATTTTATAATTATTAAGAAATTGGACGATTTCACGTGTTTGTATGTTGCGTTAGATTTTCTCGCCATGCGACCTGTATGTGACAAAGGAAAATGGTTACCTTAACTTTTAATCTGTTTTTCGTGCAGAGATCTAACCACGCAGCACCAAATGATGCGAAAATATACAAATAAGTGTGAAAACAAAGTGACTTGCGAGCTCGATGAAATTCGCAAACTCGACATTAGCCTGCATGCGCGCGCATTTCTCGAGAAATGGTTCCCGCGAATTTTAAAAAACTATAATTTTCAAAGAAATCTTTATTTGAGTAGACTAATAAATTTTTCGTAAGATTGATATTGATTCGGCGAACTTCATTAATCTATTTTCATAATATTCAATACATTCAGCATGGCCTGGAAACATGGAGGAGATAAATCATTTTTTCAACAAGGTTGTGTATAAATACCGGAACCGACAAAAAAAATGCGCAATATCACCTAAAAAATAACGAAAATTTGGTTATATTTTGAAAATGAATTTTGCCAAAAAAATATACATAGAAATCATAATTTCGGAAATTTTGGAGATTTCGAAAATTTTTCGAAATAAAGTAAATTTTTGAACATTTTTGGATACTTTATATTTTTGTACATTTCCGGAAAATGAACGAAAGTTTTCAATTTTTCAACATTACAAAAGTTTCAAAAAATCCCAAATTTTTTTAAATATTTCCAAAAATCCGCAAAATTAAAAAAAAAGTTATTAAAAAAATGTCCGTATTGTTTTGAAAATGGTTCATATAACTTTCTAATAACATTTAATTTTATAAGTAATAACTATAGCAAAATTAAATGTTATTAGAAAGAATTCTGCCCTCATAGTTACTGCAGACTCTGCGTCGCATTCTCACGGCATTGTGTGATGCAGAGTGTGTTGGCCAAATGCGACTCATAGCGCTCGCAGATGTGTGCTCGACAGTCCATGCTGGCGAGATGAGTGCGTTATTGCACGCAGAACCTGACAATCACAATCTGCGGGTGGTCTGCGTCGCACAATTGTTATGCAAATTTTACTTGAAATATTTTTTGGCAGATCACAAGTGACTTTGTACACAAATATGGCCGAGAAACCTCGTTCTTCAAGGAATGGCCAAGTTTTTCAAAAAACATCCACCAAATAATGAAAACTCAAATAAAATATGGCTATTCGCTAGAAATTTTACAAATTCTTGACTTAGATAAGATATCTGAAGGTATATTATAATTATTTTCCTTTGTCGGGATGGCCGCTGGACCGAAAAACCGAAAATTTTTTAAAACCGGGTAAGGAGAGTAATTTTTTTTGCCCAGGAATTTAATAAAATCTGAGAAGAAAAACGCATGCAATCACTTGAAATATCAAAAATTTCATATCACATGATATAATACAATTTAAAATATTTCATTTTTAACCATTTCAATGTGAAACTATATAATATTTAGCAACATTTGACTGTTGATTTAAAATTAGCAATTATAAATGAAATGTTCAAAACTAAAAACTTTGAAAGAGTATTTTTTCAGAAAGAAAAACATGAATCAGAAAAACTTCGAAGTGCTAAATTGAAACTTTGAAACTTGAAATGATTTCAAAAAATAAAAAAATAAATACAGATTTTTGAAGATTTCGAAATCAAATTTCGAATCTATTCAAGGAGTTTAAAAGGTTTTGAGATAATAAAAATTTGTCTTAGGATTCATTAAAAAATTTTAGTTTGTTGAAAAATTAATTTCAACAGCATACTTGAAAAGATTTCCCAAATTGTAAAAAAATAATCCGGAAGGTTTCAAAATACAAAAAAAAATAGATTCCCGGGACATTTGACTTAAAACCAAAATATTGTAAGAGAATATTCAGAAACATTTCAAATCAAATTTTGATGTATAAATAACAGTTGATTATCAATTTGTAATTACTCAAAATTAAAATAATTTAACATCTAAATTAAAAACTATTCAGTTTGAATAGGAAAAGTATAATGTTTCTTTTTTCTAAAGTTTCTGACGTATAATTAATTGAAATGATATAATTTTAAAACTTCACAAGTTTTTGGATTCATTCTTCAATTAAGAGCACTGAAAATGATAGCATCGATTTTTGTTTTTCAACCCCAATCCTTTAAGATTGGAGAATCTTTAAGCTTTAATTTTGAAAGTTCGAAGTTCAAAAGAGTTCTACTTTGAAAGTTTCAATTTGCAGTTCAGTTTTCATAACATTAAAGGAAAAAAATGTGCCTTCAAGAGTTTGAATCGTTAAATTTCAATGACCGCGAAAAATTGATTTGAACTATGAAAACCCCGATAAATGATGGGGATTTTTTTTCCTCTGTCAAAACGGTCACCCTGTTCCTATAAATGCCATTTTAATGATTATTTAATATATTTATTTGACGTTATATAATTGTATGTAACTTTAAAATACTTTTCTCAGTTTGGGTTCTTATATGCAGATAAGAAGAACGTCCAGCTCCTTATGCTGTTACCAGCACTCTGTCCACCTGTGTGCAGGATTCGAAAGCCCAAGTCAAAGGAAGAATGGAAGCCCACCATCGCTGAATCCCTGGATAGTTTTATTTTGCATGTAAAGGTTGATATAAGAAATAAATTCATAATAAATTCGTGAAAAGTATACAAGGTTTTTTACAATTAATTAAAAATTTGTAATTTATTTTACAGATTCCTGGAGATGTTAAGAATAAACTAGAGGATTTGCGGAACAAGCGTGTTCTATGGACTCTTCAGCTCCAGCCTCTGATTGTTGTGGTAGGGCCAAATTTATCAAGAATCCACACAATTTATGTAGTTGTTGACGAGACGAGATACCAGGTGGAAAGTATTCTAGAGGCCGTGGATATTTGCTTCAAATGTTTCCACACACTTCATGCGAAGTATCCAAATCAGTGTGAACAGTTTTGGCTCTTTATTCAGAAGTCAATATACGATCTTACAACCAGGTGGGATAGAAAAATACCAAACGTCACTACCACTATTGCTCGTTTGAAAGATATTGCGAAATAGTTGCTATTTAACATCAGCTTTTTTAAAATTTAAATACCAAAGTCAAATTACTGTACTTAACAAGTGTTTAATTATTCAGCGTATGTACCTGCGTCTAGTATAGCGTGACTTTAATCAGTATTGCAAAAAGTTTTGATCTTTAAGTAACAAAATGTTTCTGTGTTACATTTGTAACGGCAAATTGGAGAGTTCTAATTTTCTTCTGCGTCACTTATGTATTAAGGAATTCCAAGATGCACATGCCTTTAAAAAACACCTGGATAGAAAACACAATGTATACGAGAAAACTGATAGCCATGAAAAAACTACGAATTTTTCTCTTAGCTTGCAAAGTAGTGAAGCTATTTCTTTCTCTTTAAACTCATAAGAAAATAAAGTAGCTCAAACATCTCAGAACACTTGCGAAGTACCTACTGTTCCCAAGATAACAGCAAAAGAGTTAAAGAACTTTATTGAAAATTCAACATCACACTTAATCGCGAAGTTGTACAATAATACATCGATTCCCCGTAATGTCGTACAACATGTTGTGGACTATAGTAGTGAATTACATGGTTCGGGGCATTTAAATCTTTTAAAAAGAGAAGTAATCCGTATTATCGATAAAGAAACTATCTCAGCAGAAGATAAAACACATTAAGAGACTTTATTCCATATTTGCGAAAATTCCTATGAACAATATGGAAGCGAATACAAAAGATTTCAATATATTGAAAGTACTCAATATTTTATTTTACCTCAAGCCTATTAATTAGGAACAACTGATGTCAGAAAGATAGTTAATGGTATTGTAACTAACGTTCCTACCGACATTTGTGGTCAGTCTATTTCGACTGAAGCAGTGTTAAAGGGTTTCTTTCGGGAACCAGGGGTCTTAGAAGAAACTTGAGAATATATGAGCAAACTATACAACGAAGATAATTCTAATTATATGAGCAATATTATTCAAGGAGAGTTATGGAAAAGTATAAAAACCAATTATAATGGCAGAATTGTGATATCATTAATGCTTAACTTTGATGAGTATAAGACTAATAACCTTACAAGTTATCATACAGGAGTGCATAAAATGGCAGCTACATATATCCTGCTCCTAACCTTACCACAAAAGTATCAATCTGCTTTAAAAAATATTTGTTTAGCTTTTATTTTGTACGACCAGGATAGAAAACAGTTTGGAAATAGAGCCTGTTTTGATCGCCTTATAAAAGAAATCACCAAATTGGAAGTCGAAAGATTAGTTATATGTGGTAGACGAATTTTTATTTGTTGTATTTTGGTAACAGGAGATCTTTTAGGGATTCACGAAATTTGTGGATTAGTGAAAAGCTTTTCTGCCAACTATCCTGGCCGCGCATGTAAAATCACTAAAGAAGAACTTCATAGGCAGATAACTGAAAATCCTAATTAAATAAGAACAATTGATGATTACAAACAAGATCTCTTAAAGGATAATGTTTCTCAAACAGGTATGGAAGAACGATGTGTATGGAACGATCTGCCGTCTTTTCACATTTTATCAAATGCTTATTTTGATGTGTTTCACGATTTCTGGGAAGGCGCTGTTCCACACGATATGAGTGCTTTGATTTTGCATTATATACGACACAATTTTTTTTCCTTAGACTTGTTAAGTGACAGGATAATGGGCTTTAATTTTGGTCCGGTGGATAAGGGAAACTTGCCAAGCCATTTGTCAAAAGAAAAATTATTGAATCAAAAATTAGGTTTTTATGGTTAGGAAACGATGACTTTTCTGAAATATTTCGGATTACACATTGGAGATCGTGTTTCTGAGGATAATGAACATTGGCAACTATACACGAGCCTACGAAATATTGCTGACATTTTTACTATGCGGGTTTTTGACAGAGGGTGCATCGCGCTTCTCAAAATTCTGATCACTGAACACTACCAGATTTATATCAGATTATTTGGCGAATATTTAAAACCAAAGCACCACTTTTTGCTACACTACCCTAGAATTATTTATCGTATAGGTCCCGTATTGAATATTTGGTGCATGCGAACGGAAGCTAAACACAAGACGATCCAAAAGAACTGCTCACGTTTCACAGTCTCGAATTAATTTACCCTACACGTTAGCAACGAAACATCAATTGCAGTTAAGCTACACTCTTATGACGAACGATTCTTTCAACAGTCCGATAGAATATGGCCACGAAATAGTACTTGATCATGAAATTTTTCTAAATTTTCAACCGTTTCTACCAGTAAATTTCCAAACCAATTCTGTTCTTTACTCAGTTCCGTGGATAAGAATCGATAATATTACTTATAAGCCATCTATGGTTGTTATGGTAAATTATGAAAACCAGTTGCCAGTTTTCTCCTCGATAGTAGACATTTTAGTTAATACTGAAAAACATTGTGCTTTTATAGGAAAACGAATGATAACTATATAAGATGTTATGGTGTTGACCAGGGTGTAATATATATTATTGAAGATGGAAAGTAATGTAGATTACTGGTCAAATTTTATTTTAATTTATGTCTGAGAGACTCTCAGATCATAAACGTTACAATACGTTTCGACTGCTCGTCGACAGTCCTCATCAGTACAAATTGTTCTACTGTAAATGCAAACCTGTGGGATAAAAATACATAACTAGTAAGCATAAAGACTTAAAAGGACAGATATAGCGTCGGTTTTTGAAACAGTAAGTATGAACTAAGTATGAACAATGATAATACAAATTGGAGCAGGAGTATAATTAATTGCAGTGTCGTGACAATTAAGATAAAGAGAGAAAAATCATAGAATTAATATTATTAAAAGTTATTACCTGTTGTTATAATTGTAATTTTTGAAGGTTTTACATACTATTCTATTGACTCCGTCTGCTGGACGGACTTAGTTATAGATTGAAATTATTGTTGACATACTAAAACACATTTTTTCTCTTGCCGTCCAGCAGACGGAATGAAAACGGCAAGAAACACAGGTGATATATAATTGAGAGGTTGATTCACATTGACATGGTAGTATATTGAGTATATCTATGGCGCATGACGTATCTCTTATGAAGCGTGAACGGTACATTGTTGTAAAAGAGAAGTGAAATATGATGATGATAAGTGAAATAGAACAAAAATTTCCAAATGAATGCACTATCTTCATTAACTCTCAACTACAAAAGTTTTCTGATTTTGGTAAAGTACTTAGGGGTCGTGCATAAATTACGTAAAACTTTTTGGGGGGAGGGGGGCCTAGCTGAGTGTTACATAATGGTGAAAAACTACAGGGAAAAGTCGGAAAAAGCGTTACATAGGGGGGGGGGGTCAAAATTTCGGAAAATTGCGTTACGTAATTTATGCACGAGCCCTTATTTCTGCTTCTATAAAAAAATTAGAATGGCTTAAATTTCGATACTATGGTCAGCGTAAGAATGTTATCAATCCCTCATGGATTATGAACAAAACAAAAACTAAGTTACCGAAAAACGTTGAATATCACCTTAGCCTAGGTAAAAACTTTTGTTTACCATCTAGCAATAAGAACTCATTCGTAAAAGATACCTTATGTAATACTGAAATCAATATACATCTTATAGAGGAAAATAGTAAGGATGAATTTAGATCTGAATTAGCTTTCAATTTACAACGTTTTCTTACAAATAAAGAACACAGTAATTTTAAATCTCAGTTTACACAACTAGCCATCGAAACCAAAGAATTCTTATCTAAAAACAAAAACATCATTGTTACCACAGCTGATAAAAGAAATGTTACCGTTCTTTTAGACAATATAGAGTATACCAATAAATCCTTAGCTCTTTTAAATGACACATCTACCTATAAATTACTTAATAGAGATCCTACCAGGCAAATACAAATTGAACTTAATAAAATAATCGATGAGCTTTTCCTTCTTGGTATAATTAATATAGACGCTACTAGGACCCTGAAATGTACTAATGGTTTTGTTCCAAAGTTCTATGGACTCCCTAAGATTCATAAACTGGATTGTCCATTACGTCCAGTAACATCATTTATAGGATCACCTTTATATTACATTTCAAGGTATTTAACAAAGTCTAATAAAGCGATTTTAGGTAATACTTCTCGGCATGTTAAAGATAGCTGGAACTTTGTGGAAAAGGTTTCTGAGTTTACAATCCCTGATGGATATGAATTATTTAGTCTTGACGTCAAATCACTTTTCACTAACATTCCACACGATCTTGTTCTTGATGTTGTAAAAAACAAATGGAACTTAATCAAAAACCATACTAAATTACCTTGTGAATTTTTTATACAATTATTGGAATTCTGTTTGAAGGATGCTTCCCAAGTGCGAATTGCCGGAACTGAAAACATGGCCCAGGCTTGGTCCAATTTCGGCAGCCAAAGATCGGCTAATGTTATTGGGCCAATATCGGCATTTTAATCGGCCCAGTGTTGTGCCCGAACTGGTTGCCTATATTGGCTATTCAAATTTGTCGATCTACCGCCGATGCTTGGCCCAGTGATGGCACATTACTGGACCAAGTGTTACTTTTATCACGGCAAAGCATGTTTTATCAGGAAAAGCCAGAGATCGGCCCAGACGCGGCGGATTACTGTTCCAAACTTCGTCTTTACTCTAGCAAAACATGTTTTAATAAGAAAGGCCGGAGTCTGGCCCAGCAAAGGCGCATCACTGCGCCCAGTGTGAATGTTACTAGGGCAAACCATGTTTTAAGATGAGAAGCCAGAGTTCGGCCCAGACTCGGCGCACTGCTGTTCCCAACTTCGTCTTTATTTTGGCTAAACATGTTTCAATAGGAAAAGCCAAGGTCTGGCCCGACAAAGGCCGGAATGAGGTGCCAAGTACAGGCCAAGTACCAAGTACATTTATTCAGATTTATGTGTTCTCTAATGGCTAAGAACTATAATTACAACTGTCTCGAATGCAACTTTTTTCCTGATTTTTTTTAAGAAAAAAATTCTAAGTTCCATTTTTATGTAAAATTGTAAATGTTCAGTCAATCTTAAACGTTGTAAAATGGTCTAAAACACCTAAAAACCAAAACTTACAGTGAAGTTAAAAAAAATTTGTTATTAAAAAATTGTCAAAGTTCACGATGAAATTTCTAAGTTCCGTCATTAAAAAATTTTAATGTTCATAAAAAATTACACTTCCTGTCATTGTAGAAAGTTGTAAAGTAGTCTAAAACGCCAAAAAACGACATATTACACGAAGAAAAATTGTAATCGATATAAATTATTTATTTAAAAATTATTTTATTGATATTCCTGTTAACAGTTCGTATATTTTTCATCTATACATAACGTCGTATGATAATAAATATTTAATTAGAAAAAGAGAGTTTAAAATTTGGTGTTTTAACTTTTTTGAGCTGTAGCTTATGAGGATGGATTTTTTATCAGTCTCAACTCGTAGGTTCAGCGCAATGGTTAAAACTCCCTACTGCTATGCGATAGATTTAAAATATAGATGTAGGTTCGATACCCCGTAGCGTTAGAAATTTTATTTATAATATAATATTTAAATATGTAATATGTATTCACTCTACACCAGGACCCATTAATATTCAAAGTCAAATTACTCGCAATCAATTATTATTTATTTTTTAAATACCTTTTTTGTCATATCGTTAGAGTATAGCAGTAGTGAGTGCTAAAGTTAAACAAAATGTTTGAATGAAATTTCTGTTATGAAATTTTAACATATATTCGGACGTTATGCAGTCGAATATAGATGCGTCCTAAAGCAATTCAATGATTTTGTATTATTTTTTTAATTAACTCCGGTGATGGCGGCCAGAGTCTGGGCCAGAATTGGCCGCCAAGTACATACCGTAGTTACATCCAGCTATGGCCCAATACTGGCAGCCGAATTTCGGCAACATTTTTGCCAATAGTGGGCCAGTGTTGGGCCGTATTGGAATTCGCACTTGGGTTATTGCACCTTTCAAGGAAGATTTTATAAACAGACATATGACGTACCTATGGGTTCACCTATCTCTGCCGCAGTACCTGATTTGGTAATGGAATCCTTGGAACATGATGTTCTCTCTCAAAATCAAAATATTTCTCCATTGTTTCTCTATAGATATGTCGACGACATCTTGTCTTGTGTATCTCGCAACCAAATTGAAATTTTCAAAGATTTGTTCAATAAATATCACAACAGATTACAATTCACGATCGAATATGAGCAAGACAAAAGTATTTCCTTTTTAGATGTACAACTCTCCAATAATAATGGTAAAATTTACACTAACTGGTTCCGTAAACCTACTTGGTCTGGCAGATACACCAATTTCTATTCCATTACTTATCCTGCTTATAAAACTAGTATTATTAACAATTTAGTTGACAGAGCCGTAAAACTTTCCCATGTCTCTTTCCACCAGAAAAATTTAGAAATCGTTTCGCACACACTTAAAATCAATGGTTTTCCAGAAAAACTTGTTAATAAATTAATAGAACAGAGGGTTAACAAAATTCGGACTCATCATAATATCAACGATGGATTAAACAACGACTTGAACTTAGATCGGTCGATTGTTTTACCTTAGATTCCACAAATGTCCAGAGTTCTTCAAAAATTATACAAGAAACAAGATATCAAAATCATTTTCAAACCTGTTCAAGATCCCTTCAAATTGTTCAGAAACCAAAAAGATCCAATTCAGAAAAACAAAATTACGAATGTAGTTTATAAATTAACATGCTTGGATTGTGAGCAATGTTATATCGGCGAATCCAAACGTTACATTGATGTAAGAATAAAGGTACACGTGAGAGATTGTAACAACAATAGACTCAACACCGTACTCTCCAAACACGCAACTTTAAACAGACATTCCTTTGATTTCTAAAACGTTACTATTCTAGCTAAAGAAGCACACTATTTCAAACGTATGTTCATGGAAATGTTTTACATTATTAAGAATACTAATAATGTTAATTTCCAAACTGACGTAGATAATATGAGCATAACATACAGTAGCCTCACCCATGCCTCCCAATGATATATTTTTTCTTCATTCTCAACTCTTCATGTTACACCTCGAAAATAACTGCTCCTTCATCTTGCTTATCTCTCTCTTTTCCTTCTCTTTTACAACAATGTACCGTTCACGCTTCGTAAGAGATACGTCATGCGCCATAGATATACTCAATATACTACCATGTCAATGTGAATCAACCTCTCAATTATATATCACCTGTGTTTCTTGCCGTTTTCATTCCGTCTGCTGGACGGCAAGAGAACAAATGTGTTTTAGTATGTCAACAATAATCTTAATCTATAACTAAGTCCGTCCAGCAGACGGAGTCAATAGAATAGTATGTAAAACCTTCAAAAATTACAATTATAACAACAGGTAATAACTTTTAATAATATTAATTCTATGATTTTTCTATCTTTATCTTAATTGTCACGACACTGCAATTAATTATACTCCTGCTCCAATTTGTATTATCATTGTTCATACTTAGTTCATACTTACTGTTTCAAAAACCGACGCTATATCTGTCCTTTTAAGTCTTTATGCTTACTAGTTATGTATTTTTATCACACAGGTTTGCATTTACAGTAGAACAATTTGTACTGATGAGGACTGTCGACCAGCAGTCGAAACGTATTGTAACGTTTATGATCTGAGAGTCTCTCAGACATAAATTAAAATAAAATTTTACCAGTAATCTACATTACTTTCCACCTTCAATAATAAACGAATGATAACTTTAGGGTTGTGTTCACACGTCTGCGCTTACGAATTCACATTTACTAGCGATTTCATCGGCTTGACCGCACAAAATTTGTTCACCAAATTCCCTACTTTTGACCAACATTCAGCTCACGGAAAATTCTTCGTAATTTATAATGATAGCTAAAGAAGCCGCAAATTAAAGAGACTTTCATGCAACATAACTATTCAACTGTTTACGAGATTTTCGCGAAAAGCTTTTATACGTATGAATATGACTCTCGTATATATTGTGTTTATATGCGAAAACCAGCTTGAACTCCAATGTTTCGTACTAGCCATAATTTAAGTTCTTAAGATTACCAGATTATCAGATTTAAGATTATCAGTTTCAAGATCTTGAAATATGAGTTTTCCTACGTTAGTCTCATAAAGTATAAATTATATATCATATTGCGTTTAGTCGACTTTATATTGGATGCAAAATTGTATGAGACTGATTGTATAAAAACTAAAAAGTGTGATTAAGACAGAATGTAAAACAGTGCAATTTTCAGAATAAATTATCATTAATTTATTTCCAACCTATTAATTTGTATATTTAACCCAAAAGTATAAGGCCATTCTACTGGACCTTTTTTCACATCGTGTGGCTCAAGTTATTGAATTTTTCTTAACCTCTTTGGTGGAAGTGAATTTACTTCCATCAAAAAGGTTAAGAAAAATAAAATGACTTCATCCACGATGCGAAAAAGGTCAAGTTTTTCTTTTATATCGAATAGAATTATTTTCCACAAACAAAATATTTATTATAATTAACCAAACTTTATTAACCAAAAATTTGGTTGAATCAACCAAACATTTGATTGGCCATATAGCAATGTATTTATTTGTTTGATCCAACCAAATGTTTGTTGTATCAACCAAACTTTTTTCTGAGTGAAATTTATTAGTTTATTGTCATCCGTCCTATGTAGTCTTGTTGTATATCCAATGCAATTGTTTAAGATTGCTTAAGATATGAAATGTTCGTGCATGTTTTCTTGTGCCTGCAACGTACGATGAAGATATATTTCAAGACGACTTCAGAAAGTTTTCCGAATGTTTTGAGATCCGAAGAAGTGGACAAGAAATAAAACATATAATGTTCTTGTAAATGACATACAATTGTATGTACGGCAAATCGATAGTCGATACTGCCGGTATATAGTAAGTTATATCATTTTTATTGTGTCTAAGTTTGTTTTTTATTATTTTTTATTTTCTAAGTGCAAAAGTGTAGGAAAATTTCACATTTAAGTGCATTATAATTATTATTATTATTTATTATACCATTAAGCCATTTCCCTTATATGGTATAAGGTAGATAGGTGTTAAATCTAGAAAAACTCTATTTCTGCAATCATAAATTTAATTTACATTGCACAAAGTTATCTTTGATTTATTCGAGTCAGATCTGTTCAACCGTCTTTACATTTTTGTTTATATAAGGAAAAATGACTTTATTGCCCAAAATAATGGACGAAATTTATATGTTATGAAAAACCAAAAAAGCAAAATTTTGCAATACTTTCGTAAAGTTATTAAAATCAAGATATTAGTCTTTTTTTAATGAAACATTTTTCCTCAGAAGCCCAAGTGCGAATTACCGGAACTGAACACACAGTGCAGGCTTGGTCCAATTTCGGCATACAAAGATCGGCTAATCTTACTGGGCCAATATGTCACTTTTAACACGGCAAAGCATGTTTTTTGAGGAAAAGCCAGAGATCTATTCAGACGCGGCGCATTACTGTTCCAAACTTCGTCTTTACTCTGGCAAAACATGTTTTAATAGGAAAAGCCGGAGTCTGGCCCAGCAAAAGCGCATCACTAGGCCCAGGTTTACTTTTACTACGGCAAACCATGTTTTAATAGGAAAAGCCAGAGTCTGGCCCAGCAAAGGAGCATCACTGGGCCCAGTGTGATTTTTACTACGCCAAACCATGTTTTAAGAGGAAGAGTCAGAGTTTGGCCCAGACTCGGTGCACTACTGTTCCAAACTTCGTCTTTACTTTGGCTAAAGATGTTTCAATAGGAAAAGCCAAGTACAGGCCAAAGCATTTATTCAGATCACGGTGCGATATTGACGGTCGAGGTTGGGCCATTATTGGTATCCACTGGTGAGCCGACGACCCAGGTGGAAATTTTCGCACTCCGCCGGAGTTCACCACAGGTGCAGTATTGACCCATTACTAGTCAAGAGTACAGATAATCGGCCATTACCCCAGTACTGGCTAACGGCTGGCTCCACGATCAGCGCAGTACTATGCCAAAAGTATAAATGTAACGCGATCTAAAGAAAAAACCCTAAGCGGCCAAACGTAAATTTTAGAGAAGAAGCAGGAGAAGTGGCGACGGGCCGATAGGACTCTTCCCGAACGACAATGTTTAAACGCTTGTACTGAATAAATTATTAATGATGAAACTTTTTTAACTATATCATCTTAAAGAGCAAGTTCGAATCTACGTAAGACATTAAAAATCAGAGAATCGAGAATCGATTGTTCGTGTCTTCTAAAATGTCTAAGAACTATAAATAAAACTGTCGTGAACACAACGGTGTTCCTGTTTTTTTTAAAGACAAAAATTCTAAGTTCCATCTTTATGTCAATCTTAAAAGATGTAAAATGGTCTAAGACACCTAAAAACCAAAACCTTACAAGGAAGTTTGAAAAAATTTGTTATTAAAACATTGTCAACGTTCACGATCAAATTTCTAAGTTCCGTCGTTATAACATTTGAATGTTCCTGAAAAATTACATTTCTTGTCATTGTAGAAAGTTGTAAAGCAGTCTAAAACGCGAAAAAATGAAATATTACACGAAGAAAAAGTGTAATCAATATAAATTATTTTCAATTGATATTCCTGTTAGCAGTTCGTATATTTTACATTTAAATAACGTCGTATGATAATAAATATTTAATTAGAAAAAGAGAGTTTAAAATTTGGTGTTTTAACTTTTTTGAGCTGTAGCTTATGAGGATGGCTTTTTTATCAGTCTCAACTCGTAGGTTCAGCGCAATGGTTAAAACTCCCTACTGCTAGGCGATAGATTTAAAATATAGATGTAGGTTCGATACCCCGCAGCGTTAGAAATTTTATTTGTAATATAATAATTAATAATGTAATATATGTATTTACTCTACATATATGGGTAATTGTCAAATTGAAGGCAAACTCGAAGTCCCAGTAATATAACATTAACTTAGAAACTCGTGCTGATTTTTAAAATTTTAATAAACACTTATTATCATCCTCTACAAAATGGTCAGTTCTTTTTTTTTCTTTTTTTTTTCCTATTTACTTTAATTTAATATAAGAACACCGGAAACGTCATTACCGTACGGCGTCCCAACCTCACTTTGCACAAGGATAAACCGATTTTCTCCTTTTTTTAGACAGTAACCCGAAAAACGCTTAACGTATCAAATTTGTAAACTTCACATGAACATAAATTTAATGTATGCACATTTTTTAAGTCAAATAAATAATATTGCAAAAGCCTTGAAGTATGTCCCTCAATTTTTGCCATTTCAGACGTCATTACTGTACGTCTTTTTTTCTAGTAAAACATCGTAGTTACAGATGAGTAATAAATACAGAAATATTAGACATATCGTTTAATACAAGATTTTATAAAATTGAGCTTAAAATATTAACTCTCTTTTCTTTGAATCCGATATTGAAACTGAAAACTGCATCTTGATAACAAAAACGTCATTCCCGTACGTGCGTTAAAAACCATTTTCGGGGTGAAAAGAAACTATAAAAACCATTCCGTTACTTGCTTGGCAGTGTTTTCTTTCATAAGTAGGTGACTTTTTATAATTGAAATCTGTTATTTTTTTATAAATATTAAGAAAGGTTGAACGTTAACATTTTTCTCGCATCATTATCGTACGGCACAATAGAACAGCGTACGACTGATTATATGCGCGTGCGCATGGATTCATTATCACATTATTGTGATGGCGGCCAGAAGTGGCCGCCAAGTATAAATTGGGGTTATCATTCCAGCAATGGCACGATATTAGCAGCCGAGATCGGGCTGATATCAGTACCCATTGCTGAGCCAATAATGGCAGCCAGTAACGCATAAGTGATGGCGGCCAGAGTCTGGGCCAGAATTGGCCGCCAAGTGCATACCGGAGTTATCATTCCAGCAACGGTACGATATTGGCAGCCGATCTTCGGCAATATTTTTGCCGATACTGGGCCAGTGCTGGGCCGTATCTAATTTCGCACTTGGGAGATACAATTTTTTAATTTATGTATAATAAGAGCTTTTTTTAATTTCCGAACCAAAATATGAAAATCTTCACTTTTAAACCCGTCACTTAATGGATTTTCCACTTTTTTGGGTATGAATATCTCTTAGGAAGAAAAACAAAAAATCCGGGATTCACAAGATATTTAAATCAGTTCATGGACCTAATAACCCTGTTAATTATGCTTTCGGCTCGAGATTTTTTCTCGAGTGAGAAAATATGTACAGTATAAATATAAAAAATATAAAGGTGTAAAATGAAAAAAATTGTTAAGTAATAAATCTCATGAAGAAAATAAAATGAACAAAACGTTTGAAAATGTTTAAAAATGGTCACTTATTTTTTTTCCTAAACTTCGTCCATTAACTTGACAATAAGTTACTTTTGCTTATTTAAATAAAAAAAATATAGACTTTTGTTATAATACTTATGACTTGATTAAATTTAATTGCAGATGGTAGAAATAGCGTTTTCTCTATTTTATAGTAAGCGCACAGGTTGCGTGACGGGGTACCCGGGTAACCCTTGTGTCTTTTAACTGAAATTATTTCATGCCAGACACATGCTTCAAAGCTAAAACTTCTTGAGAGAACGTAACTTAATGTATATAATATATATTCTTACAAGTTTTCGTCCAGTAAATATATTGGGGAGAATTGGCGAGATTAGAATTTTGTTTACACCTTTATCGGTGTGCCGCGTTACACGGGTACCCTCATGTACCTACTTTGTATGCTGCGTGACTATCAATACAAAAATGAATCAATAGGAATAATTACCATGCTTTTGTTCATTCTTTGAAGCTTTAGAAGCAGGTGTTACATACTGCCTGATTGACGAATTTTCATCACGTTCAGGTGACTTTCGGGGGTTGTTGAATATTATTATGGGGTTGAAAATATAATTTGGGGTTTTGTGAAGGTGACTTGGGTGATTATTTTCAATTTTTAAATTTTGTGTGTGTATGTATGCATGTATGTATATTTAATCTCTCCCTTTTACGGGTTTGAGGGCCTCCGCTCCCTGTACATATATTTACACTTCATCCTTAGTCTATCTTATCCGCTGCTTATATTCTAATGCTTCGCCTTACATAATAACAATAATATTAATACAATTCTTCTTAAACTTCTAAAATGAGCGATCTTCCAGGGCTTCCGTTTTCTCTTACCATCAAATGCATTTTCACCGATTTAAAATTAAAAAAATTTTACTGGTTACTTTCCTTTAAACAGGATTACCCGTTTGGCTCTGCCCTGATCCCTTGCTTTCTCTTAATTCTTCCAGTTTTTTCACCCACATCACTCCCTGTCCATTACCATCCAAGATCCATCTCACACACTCATCCACAGTCAACTGTCCATCTTCCTATCCTGTACACCTCTCTAACACATGTGCCCATGACTCCACTTCGTAACCACATACTCTGCACAGATTGTCCTCTTTATCCATCCAATATCTACAAGTTCTCACTCCTTCCCCCATTCTAAACCATACCCCCCTATTCCATTTTCCTTCCTTTTTTATCTTTTGCAAATATTCTGGTTCCGTCAACTCTTTGACCATCATATACCATCTATTGTACCTAGAATCCATAATCTTTCTCCATCTCTCTTCTCCTTGTCTTACTAATAGCTCTAATTCTATGTTCTGTCAATCCAGAACCCCTTATTGTATCTCACAAACCCTCCTCATTCTTGTCCTTTCTTCCTCCCATTTCGAGTTTCCCAAATTTCCTCTCGTCTCCTTGTTCCGAACTTCGTCCAAGCATACTTGTGCTATTCTGCTCCCCTCTCCCCTTTTCAGCTTCTCTTCGAACCTCCAGGCTCTCTTAATTTGTCTCGTTACCATTTTCTCCCTTCTTAGTTCTTACCTCAACATGTATCCTGGGCAACTCTTTGGATTTGTTCTTGGCAGAAGTGATAGCAGTGGATTTCAGGGGTTGCTCAATATTATTATGGGGTTAGAAATATATTTGGAGGCTGTCTGAACGTTGAACTGAGTGATCATTTCACATTTTTTGAGTGTTTTACTTGCAGGGTCTTCGGATTTCTTCAGGGGAAAGTGGTTGTGGTGGTCTTAGGGGGTTGTTAAATAGTATTATGGGATCGGAAATATAATTTGGGATTTTCTGAAGGTGAATTGGGTAATTATTTCAAATTTTTAAATTTTTTGATTGTTTTACATGGAGGCACTTAGGATTTGTCCAGGTAAAAATGGATGCGGTGGTATTAGGGGGTTGTTAAATATTATTATGGGGTTGGAAATCTAGTTCGAAGTTTCCTGAAGGTAAATTGTGTGATCATTTCAAATTTTTAAATTTTTTAAGTGTTTTACGTGGAGGCTCTTCAGATTTATTGAGGCAAAAATGGAAGAGGTGGTTTTAGAGGGTTGTTGAACATTATCATGGGGTTAAGAATATAACTTGTGGTTTTATAAACTTGACTTGGGTGATTATTTTAATTTTTTTAGTTTGCTGAGTATTTTACGTGGAAGCTCTTCGGATTTGTTAAAGTAAAAGTAGTAGTGGTGGTCTTAGAGGGTTGTTGAATATTGTTATGAGGTTGGAAATATTATTATTATTATTTTATTGTCTTCATTGTATACTTTTACAGTTTTTACAATATTTTTCCCCCTCTTAAATAATTAAATAAAACGGAGATACATATTTTCTCTCTTAGAATTTTTACCTGAGCAGATAACAATTAAATCATCACATATTTCTATATCTATATTACAGTTTCTCCTGGCCTTAGGCTATGCTACTCCTTTATATCACTATTTTCTTCCGACTCAACCCCAACATCTAGATTTTTGATGACACTCTCTCTCACAAGTCTATCGAATTCTTTCGCATATCTGCAGAGCTCAGAGCTCAATTCTTCTTTCAGAATATTTATTAGCTTCTGTTCAATTTCGTCATGCGGATCTTTTTGTAACCTAGAATCAACCTCCTTGAACAGGTCCATTTTAATTATTCTTCTTGCTTCTTCGCAAATCCAAATGTGAGCCAAACTTTCTTCCGATACTCCACACAATCTACATAATGTATTGCTGTACCCTTTATTTCCTGACAAACCTACGTTCCCACATCTCAGTCTTGCCCACTGTTCCTTTAACTCCCCATTTGCCTTCTTTAAATCCCAGTATTTCTCCTTTGAAATCTTTGTACTTTGCCTTCACTTCCTTCATTCCTCATTAAGCGTAATGTTTCCCCGTCTCCTACTTCGGCCGTTGCTTTTTTCAATACTTCTCCTCATTTGGATGCGTTATTATTATCAATCGCTCTTAATTCCTCCATCAGGCAAATCCTAGGTAGTCTATCTCGTCCCATTCTCAAAATTTCTAAAATGTATCTGCTTGCCCTTCTTCTCGCCTCAATTTCTAGACTTCTTCTCCCTGCTTCCATTCTCCAAATATAATTTGGCGTATTTCTATCTAATCCCATTATCATTTTTATATATCTTCCTTGCACTTTTTCCATAACCTCTGACCTTTCCCACCCCCATATTTCAACCCCGTATAGGGCCCCTGATTTTGCTAAAGTGTCTAACAAGTAGAGTCTTCTTCCTAAATTATTTATTCTTGCCCTTTTCATCACCCCCCATGCTGCGTTGATAGCTTTCTGTGCTTTTCCTGCTAAAGTTTGTAGATGCTTATTAAAAGTCCCCGCTGTAGAAAACCAAAAACCCAAGTACTTATATCGATCCACTGCTTCTAGTTCTTCTCCAAATATTTTCCATTTTTCCTCTTTCTTTCTCCTCCCTCCTTTCCGAAATATCATGTTTTACGTGGAGGGTCTTCGGACTTGTTCAGGTAAAAGTGGTAAGGATGTTCATAGGGGTTTTTTGATTATTACTATTACAGGGTGGGAAATATAACTTGGGATATTCTGTGCTACGGAACAATTTTCAAGCAGATATAATGGATCCTTTAATGTTCCGCAGGTTAGTTCTCCTCTTACAAATTAAGAAATTTTTAAAAAGGGAGGTGGATAGCCGGCTACTCCGTTACACCGATGGAGCTGTTTTTTTTTGTCACACACATAAGGGTTAATTTGTAAACTAAATTTCGAAATAAAAATAAAATATAGTTAATTTGTTTGTGAAATAACTTCTAAAAACCTGTTTGATTATTATACTGAGGTATTAACATTTAAAAAAATAGGCTGCAACCGAATTAAACCAATTAAAATTTAATGAAAATTTTCATATGCAAAACTCATTAAAATTACTACAAAATAAGTTATTTGGAAATATGTTGGTGTTTAATTATTAAGTTATAATAAATTTCAAATGAATGACGAATGGTTCTTAAAACCGAGATATTTTATTTTGCTTTACCGCTGACCCTGACTGTTTCTCTCTTTGTCCTTACCAGGCCTCAGTTTCTCGTCGGTCTTTGAGCTGAGCGTATTTCTAAGAGCTTTTCTAAATGAGAACTAAGAATCCATTTCTTTGTTACTGCATACGAGAACATCAACGATTTATGGGTTACCGCATATAAGAACATCAACGATTTATATGTTACCGCGTTTGAGAAAATCATCGAATTGTGTGTTACCGCTTCTAAAAAAATCATCGATTCTTGAAATTTCCCTCTGATTGTTAGTAAGTCAAAATTCATTTAAGTCCACAAGGTATGAGAAAATCACGCCCTTGAAGCTCAAGTAAACCCGATAGCTTACAAGGTACCTTGTGGACATACTTATTTTTGGGAATTTCATTCTCTTTTTCTTGTAAATATAATGTAGTTTCACTTCTCAAAAAGTATTAGAACCGCTAATCATCTTGAAACATTATAAGAGATTTTGTGCCGAAGAAAATAAACGTTACTTGAAATGTGATTCTGTGTTTGGATTCACTTTGATCATCAAGACCAGTTTTCAACTAGTGTGGTTTAACAGTTGGTGATTATTCCTTGATCACGAGGGAATTATTTAACAATTTAACATCTTTTTAAAAGCTATCATGTGTAAACATCTTCGGTAAACGTTAACTGAAATCGAAATCTTACACAAAGCAAATAATAACTCACGCGGGTGTAGGAGTATAAAAATTTATTTCTCTTATATGTAATGTCGTGCAAAAATTTCTGGACATCTATTTTCCAATAGGTTGAACAACAACCCTAGTTTTAATAATAATAAATTGTAGATTTTCTCTCAATTATTGCATAAAAGTCGTTTTATGGGCATAAATGAAAGCCAGTATGTGTTAATTTTATTAGCAGTTGTTTCAAAAAACGTGAAATGTTAATCTTTCCGGAAAGTATCAATAAATTCGGAAATAACCAATTTTTTATTGTTTTTGGGCTAATTTTGGAGATAATTTTCTGCAAGTTTGTTAGAATACTGTTCTATTAATTTGTTTTAATTCAGTTAGGAAAACCTGACTTTATATCAATATTGATAAGTTCTTTAAATTAAGCTTAGGTTTAGATTGCATCGAGGGAAAAATTCTAGAAATATCTTATCAAGTCACTTAAATAATTAAAAGAATTATCTTTAAAACTAGTGCAAAGAGATTAAAAATTTTAATTGCTTTTTGATTTATTAACATTTTTCAGACACATTAAAATTTAGAGTTGAATATTTTTAAAACGAGAGTGCTTTTATAAAGTATTGAAAAATATAGGTCCAGAAACTTTTGCATAGTAGTGTATTACATTCTCTTATAAACTATCCAATGTAGGTATATTCTATTTTTGTAAAATTAAAATCTGTCACTTACGCCCCAAAAATAATAATTTTCCACGATTTTAAGAAAAATATAATTCCTAAACGAATAATAATTGTTTGAATATTAAAAAATTATCTACAAAATACTTGGAATCTCGTCCCTCAACAAATAAAAATAATACTTGTTGAAAAAATCCAATGAATGCCGTTTTTAGTATGAATATAATAGAAAACTGCTATTTTGCAGTTTTTGTGTCACTTTCCAAACACAATAACAATGGCTTGAAAGGGGGTGGGGAGTCAAAATTATAACTTACTGGGTGGGAATTATTCTTTAAACATGCGTTAAGAGGTTTTAATACTTTAATTCACAAAAAGTTTATAACAAGTAGCGCGTTTTCCATTTTTTTTTAAATCAAGCTTTTCCCATTTAAAACCCCACGTTAATTTCAAAGGCTCCGACGCACGGGTTAACTTTGACAAAAAAAAAGAAAACAAGAAAAATGTGGAGTCGATAAACTGTTAGGGCTCGTCCATGAACTATGTAGCCCGTTTTGAGTCATTTTTGGAGTCCCCCCTCCCCCCTCGTAGATTGCCGTGGATTTTTCACTACCCCCCCCCCCCAAATCTACGTAGTTTTTCATTATATACTCCCCCTTCTAAATCGATATTTTGCTGAAGAAGGTGTTATTTTATCGTATATATTTACTTTACGTTCAACACAAATCCATATAATTTAATAATAAAAACCAAGTGTCAATTGTGAACACATTAAATAATTGAGTTTATCGTTTAAATAAATATTTTTATAAATTATTTTATAGAAACTAAATTTTTTTTGAATTGAACATTTGATACTAGCTACACTAGTAACGCCGCACAGAGGACCTTTTTTTAAATTCTGTCTCAAAATCGTAGAACTTTGAATCGGAATGACCTAGAGGGATATTTTTTTTTTCATTAAAAAAAACCTTTCCGAATACAGAAAAATTATAGAGAAAGTCAGAAAACACTTAGATCCCACATTTTATGTGCTATACATGTTTTTGTATAGATTTTTGCATGCCCAATCTGAATCTGACATGTAAATCGTTGTAAGACAAAATCCAAAATGGCGGGGCCAATATGGCAGACTAAAATTGTAAAACGAAACCGATTTGACTAAAATTTGCTATAAGGTGGTTTTTTAGGTCGCTGATTACAAATTCAAGGTCAAAATTAAAGAATTAAAAATGGTGGATCCAATATGGCGGCCTAAAATAGGAAAAGGAAACCGATTTGACTAAAATTTGCTACAAGGGGGTTATTCTGATCGGTGATTTCAAAGCCGGGGTCAAAATAGAAAAATTCAAAATGTTGGACCAAAGTGTGCAAAAAAACAGATTTGACCGCTTTTTTAAATTCCGGAATTTTGAACTTGGATTTCAAATCAGCCACCTGCAAACCCTTCGATAGGCTATTTAAAGTCAAATAAATTTTGTAGCAAATTTTAGTCAAATCGGTTTCCTTTCACAATTTTGGTCCACCGTATTGGTTCACCCATTTCGAATTTTTCAATTTTGATCCTGCATTTGAAATCAGCGACCCGAAAGACCCCCTTGTAACAAATTTTAGTCAAATCGGTTTTCTTTTCAAATTTTGGTTCGCCATATCGGATCCGCATTTTCTAATTTTTTAATTTTGACCTTGGATTTGTAATTAGCGACCTGAAAAACCACCTTGTAGCAAATTTCAACCAAATCGGTTTCGTTTTACAATTTTAGTCTGCCATATTGGCTCCGCCATTTTGGATTTTGTCTTACAACGATTTACTTGTCGGATTCGGATTGAGTATCAAATTTGAATAGAAGTGTGTGTGAGGAGATGGGAGGAGAATTAGACGTTGTGGAGGAGTGTGCCAGGAGTCAATGGACTCCTGCCAGACACGATATAATGAATGCGTTCAAGTATACGGAGGAGGGTCGAAGAAACATTCAAGACCTCAAGGATGTGCTGGAGGAGATGCAGAAATTCTGGAACTCCAAACGAAATATGTTTATGCCCATTAGGGACGGACTGGAAAAGGCGCAGAATGTGATGGGGGATTTGGAAAGATCCCTGCGGTGGATGGATGCATGTTACCAAGACGCGATAACATACTCGGCAAAGAAGGTAGTGAAAAAGTACCTACACAAAGGAAAAAAGACGAGAGAAGGTTTGAGCCAGAGCGGTACTCAAAATGAAGAAGCCGTGGAGGCTCCAACTAACCATCTTGGGAAGCGCGGAAGGGAGCCTTAAATGAGTCCCGTGGAGACAAATGCTGTCAGGCAGAAGAAGAAACTGAGGACCCGCAATACCATTGCGGCGTCCTCGACACTGAAGGGCGGGTACGCAGAGGAGAACACTCCTGCACCCCCAACCACGGAGAAGGAGAAGCTTAAGAGAGCCCGACCCGAGGCGGTCTTGATAAGACCGGCTGAGGGTTCGAACTATGCGGAGGTCCTGAGGAACCTCAAACAGAGGGTGAAGCCGGACACCCTTGGCGTAAAAATCAGGGGGGTCAGGCAGACCCGAAGGGGAGAGGTTCTGGTGGAGGTAGGGCCGGCTACGGACGGCAGATCGAAGCTGTCCGCGGCCATTAAGGAAGCAATAAGGAGTAGGGGGAACGTACGCGATCTCGTTCCCCGCATCGAAGTTGAGGTCCTGGACCTCGACCTTATTACGGATGCAGAAGATGTGGAGGCTGCGGTCCGAAAGCTTTTCGGGAAAGCAGCAACTGGAGAGGTGAAGGTTGGCATGACGAGGAAGGCCTTCAGAGGTAATCTGAGGGCCTTTGTCCAAATGAAGGAGGACCTGGCGAAGAGACTTCTCCGCACGGGACACCTCAAAGTGGGGTGGGTGTCCTGTCGTGTGCGGAGGAAGACAGAGTCTACAAGGTGTTACCGCTGCCTGGGCTTTGGCCATATGGCCGCGGGATGCAAGGGTCCGGACCAGACCCAGGCCTGCTGGAGATGCGGCAAAGAGGACCATAGGGCCGCGGCGTGCGAAAGTGCGCCGCAGTGCTACCTCTGCGCCGCTAAAGGAGAGAAATTCCGGACGGACCATCTGCCCGGGACTATGAGGTGTTGGTCGTTCCGAGAGGCAGCCTCATCGAGGAAACCTCAAGGACGACGAAGCTAAAGAATATCGCCCAGCCAGGATGCCGAAAGCCGGCGAGCCCGGGTTGTGATACCACCACACCGCTGAGGACGATGCGTGCATCTTGGTCGGGTGATGGTTTGAAGAATGCCAAGCTGGCAGGTAAAAGTAGAAGCCGAAGCACGGCTTAATGGCCTTTGGCCTCGGACTCCGAAGCAATGTCTACCGCATTGCTTCGGAGCCCTATGCCAAAAACCTGGGACTCTGAAGTAATGCGATAAGCGGTTCCACACTCACCTTCGTTCCTTCTGGACTGCGCGCCCATGTGTGCATCTCACGTGTATATATTTTAAATGTATATGCGTGGGATGCATATATTGGGCTCGTGGTCCCCAAAGTTCGAATGTGGTTAGCGCATGAGCATTTTTCCGTTTTTACTCCTTTGAATAGAAAGAAAAAAAGAATGACAGGCCAATAACTTGCCTGATCACACGGTATAAGATCTTCACAGCTATCCTAAATGATAGGATTGTTCGAATAATTGGACCTGTGTGGCGAGAGATGTACGAACAACGCGGCTGAAAGAAAGGCGTAGCAGGATGTCGGGAGAACCTGCTCATCGATATATTTGTCTGTAAAGACGCAGCATCCCATCACTAACAGTGTCACCTTTCAGAGAGGTGTGTTTCAGAGCGAGACCATGAGCCCTCTCCTCTTTCGCCTCACATTATTGCCACTATCTCTCACACTTCGCCATTCCGAAGGGTACCTCCACGGCAAACCTGGAGATCGAAAGCATAAGGTCACTCATGTATTTTAGATGGATGATCTCATGATCTATGCTAAAAATAAAGAATAGCTACATCTAGCTCTAGGTATTGTCAAAAATACACTCAAGAGATTGGAATGGAGTCCGGGTTAGAGAAGCGCGCCAAGGTTCATTTTAAGAAAGGAATACTTAATGGCATGCATACCTGGGCGTGCCACAGAGCCGCAAACAGGACGTGACACCTATAAAGGATACTCTCCGATGCAGATACAAACGTCTGACCCGATGGATATGGTCTTCCGAACTGTCGGCGAGGAACAAAGTATCTGCGACGAACATGCTTGCCTTCCCAGTAGTACTCTATCCACTTGGAGTGGTTCAATGGGCGAAGGACGAGCTCAAATGCCTTGATATCGGGACGCGAAAGGTTTTGCACATGATCAAAAGCATGCAACTTAGGTCTTCTGTTCCGCGACTTTACATCTCACGCCGCCTAGGTGGTCGCGGAATACTGAATCTTGAATTTATTTACAACAGGATTATTATGGGTACAGCACATATAGTTGCAAATGGACAAGACCCTCTTCTTAAAATGGTTAGGAAACATGAAGAAGCGGGCAAAGGGGCGTTTTTGTACAAAGCAGCGGAGGAGGCTGCTGAGACACTCCGCCTTGACTTAAATACCCGGGGTGAGCAAAATGCATCAAATCTTATCCATCTTGAATACTCACTTCTGAAGGCCCACATCAAGAAGGCACAGGAGAAAAACTTCCGCGAAGAGCTCCTCGACAAGAAGATGCACGGCATCTTACACAGAAATGTGGAGGATCAGTCGATGTCATATGAGCTAACGTATGCTTTCCTTAAATCATCCGGATTGAAGTTGGGCACGGAGGGTTTCATTTCGGCATGTCAAGACGGTGTCATTTCCACTCTAGCATACCGTCGCCACATTTTGAGCCAAGATATTCCCGATGGTAGCTGCAGAGCGTGTCATGCACACCCTGAGCACCTAGGACACATACTATCTAGTTGTCTAACTCATGCGAGAAAGACCTACATCCAAAAGCGGAATGCCGCACTAAGAGTGCTTTATTACCATATCTGTCACTCTTACGGAATTAGCCCAAATACCGCTCCGCTTAACGCTCCTAGGGAAATAGAGTCAATTGTCGGAAATGAGAGGTGCCATATATACTGGAACTTCATATTCTCGGCAATTGTTTCTATTGCGCACTCGAGGCCTGACATAGTTCTCCTTGACTTCGAGAAAGGAACCATGTTCGTTATCGAATTTTCGGCACCAGCTGACAAAAACGTCAGAGCCAAGGAGAAAGGAAAGAAGGAGAGGTATAAAGATCTTATAAGGGAGTTGCGACGGTTATACCCCGAATATTCTGTCAAGCTAACCGTCCTAATCATCGGCGCTCTTGGAGGTGCCACAGTTTCACTGGTTAATAGCCTGAGAAGCATCTTTCTGTGTCAACAAAATGCTGAGACACTTGCGGGGAGAATGCAGATGGCGGTCGTCCTTGGGTCGCTCCGTGTCCTCAGGGTCCACGAGACTTTGGCCGGATCATCGTATTGAATTCATCACAGACTGTAACCGCCTATCTCACGGTCGTGAGGCGTGGTTGCGGCTGAAATTTTCCCGCGATTTCGCTGGGGGGGAGTGCAATTTTTAAGATTAGCATCCGCTCCCGGCGAAGTCTTGCGGTTGTCCTTATGACCAACTTTTAACTATATATATAATTAAAAAAAAAGTTAAACCACCGCAGGGTACCACTAAGAGCAACTGCCATCTAAAAAGAAAATGTCAATAGCCCCCAGTAGAACCGCGGTAAAATACACCTATGCCCACGTCTCACATCCATGAGATGGGTGGTCACAGGGCACGACGAAATCACAACGACAGGCCGGCGAAACCCTCGTGTGTCTTGAGGACACGAAGCGACCCAAGGATGACAGCTTTCTGCATCCATCTCGCAAGTGCCTTGGCATATTTTTGGCACGCGGGTATGGCTTTAAGGTTACGAACCAGTGATAATTTAGCACCTCCGAGAGCACCTATCACAAGGACAACTACTAGTACCGAATATTTTGGGTACAGTCGTTGCAGCTCTCTTTTAAGGTCTTGATACCTCTCCTCTTTTTCTTTTTCCTTTGCAGTGATGTTGTATTCGGACGGAGTCGAGAATTCGATCACGAATATCGCTCGTTTCTCGAAGTCTTGGAGAACAATGTCAGGCCTCGAGTGCGCAACGGAGACTGCTGCCCGAAAATCGAAGTTCCAGAAAATCTGGCACTTCTCGTTTCGGACAATTGACTCTATATCCCTTGGAGCGTTCGGCAGGGCAGGGTCGCGTCCAACACCGTAAGAGCGACAAAGGTGGTAATAAAGTACTCTCAGGGCCGCATTATGTCTATAGATATACGTTGTTAATGCGTGGGTCGGACAGACTCGTGGGTCGTGTCTCTACAGACACACCTGTCAATTAGCAGGTTCTCTCCACAGCCTGCTACACCTTTTTTCGAGCGTCGTTGTTCGTACATCTCTCGCCATACAGGCTCAATTCGTCGAACGATCCTGTTGTTTAGGACAGCTGTCAAGATCTTATACAGTGTGTTTAAACAAGTTATTGGCCTGTAATTCTCTGGTCTGGACAAGTTGCCTTTTTTCGGTAGGAGTTTAGTGCGTCCTAACACCAGCCACTGCGGAATGGGCGTCTCCAACTTTAAATATTAGGTGAATATGCGGGCCAAATGTTGGTGTATAGAAGTAAACTTCTTCCACCAAAAGTTCTTAATACAATCTGGTCCAGCACCGGAAAAGTTCTTCGTGCCTCTAAGTGCTTTTTTCACCTCTTCGGCAGTGACTGATGGGCACTCCTTCTCAGATTTTATGAGGCTGTGGCAAAACTCCTTGAAGGGGATGATATTGTCAGTATCTTCTTTCAACTCTAGTGTTTTCGGGATCTTGTACACCTCTCTCCAAAAAGTCTCTACTTCCTTGGGCTTGGGTGGATTTTTTACAAAAACAGGGGGATCACTGAAGAGGCGTGATGAGTCAGCAAGAAACTGTTGATTCTCCCTGTTCCATCTCTCCCTCTTCTGTATCCTCCTCCGTTCGTCAGATAACAGCCTTATTTTGTCAACAATATGCTGCTTGATTGTCAGCAGCTTTGACTTGTTTAGTGTGTGATTCAAGGTCCTTAGTTCTTGGGCGAACCCTCGAACCCTTTCCGTGAACCGTCTGCCAGATGTTATGTAGTCAATCACACATTGAACACGGGACGCATTCTGTCTTGCCCATCCAATTTTCTTGTTCAGTTGATGCAAGCGTCTTCTGGTCTTCTGATCCATCGTCGGTTTCAGCCTTCGATTTGAATCAGCCAAAGCTCTCGCAGCACCATAAACTGAGCAATTGATGGTCCAGTGGTCGGACTCTTGCGAGATATCTCCACGAAAGGAGGCATCCATTTCAGCCAGATATTGGGGCTTAAGAGGAACTTGCATGTTGATGTTCCTCCTTGCACTGAAATTGCGATCATCTTCCAGAAGGTGCCTGCTTTCTGCGGTTGGTCTTAATGTCGTTTCATCTTCGTCTGCAGCTTGTTCAAGCAGCGGTTGAGGAAGCGCTCCGCGTACATATCCATTTTTCCGG
Source organism: Andricus quercusramuli (assembly GCA_932178445.1). Taxonomy (NCBI): domain Eukaryota; kingdom Metazoa; phylum Arthropoda; class Insecta; order Hymenoptera; family Cynipidae; genus Andricus; species Andricus quercusramuli. Next base: position 2,722 of record CAKNXH010061039.1, on the reverse strand, counting down.
AGGTAGTCGGCTTGATTTCGCAAAGACTGATGCGAAACGTATTGAAGCTCTGGGTGTTTCTGGCACCACAGAGTATGTATACGCGCCATAAAGCCTCCGCGAACAGGGATAATACTGGCATCGTAGCAGTCTAGCACGTCATTCTTAAGTTGATCCGTCCACTGAATGTGGGCGTTTCGCCGGTTCGTCGTCGTGTTTCCATCTAAATTATTTTCAGCACCCCGAACTCTAGGATGATCGGCATTGTTTGCCGATCCATTGTCGGGTGTCCTGCGCGTTCGATCGTTTTGAACCGCATCTACAACATTTTGGAGGTTTTTTGGTTTCAATGTTGTTCCCACGAGCAGCTAGGAAAAGGGTTTGTTAATCCTTGTAGAGCCCCGCGTGCAAGGATAAGGCTGATACTCTGAGACGTCGCCCGGTATCCCAGAGTTACCGTTAAAGACACCTCTCCCAGGTGCCATGCAGCTTCCGGCACGGTTCTCACACCTTCGCTTAGGGGTTATTCCTTCGGGACCATCCCTGGACAATTGTCCGCGACTGCTTATTAATTATTGTAACCATATTCAGCAGAAGCCCCTGGTACGGGGACCCTCTATCCGCAACCCGAGGACGCGTTCGGTGGCTTTGTCATAAGCCCTTCGGTTCTATTCCAAGGGAATCGAAACCGAAACCGAAATCGCGGTAAAATTTCAGCTGTAACCACGTCTGACGACCGTGAGACAAGTGGTTGCAGTCTTCGACGAATTCAATACGATGATCCGGAAAAAGTTTCGTGCACCCTGAGGACACGTAGCGACCCAAGGACGACCGCCTTCTGCATTTTCCCCGCAAGTGTCTCAGCATTTTGTTGACACACAGGAATGCTTTTCAGGCTATTAACCTGTGAAAATTTGGCACCTTGCAGAGCGCCAATGATTAAGATGATTAGCGTAACAGAATATTCGGGGTATAACCGTCGCAACTCCCTTATAAGATCTTTATACCTCTGTTTCTTTTCTTTCTCCTTGGCTGTGACCTTTTTGACAGCTGGTGTAGAAAATTCGATAACGAACATGGTTCTTTTCTCGAAGTCAAGGAGAACTATGTCAGGCCTTGAGTGCGCAACAGAAACAATTGCCGTGTGTACTTGAGCGAGATTTCAACGCAGTGTTATCGAAGCGAGCGCAGAGGTGGGGTTAGCGACGGGAGAACACTACGTTGGAATCCCGTTCACGCACACACGGCTGTTTATACAGCGCTTCTGATTGGTCCAGCTTAAATGTTTTAGAACTAAAAAAGTAAAACTTCAACTGATTTTTGGAAAAGGAATTTTCTATTCATTTTTTTAATTTCTAAATAAGTCCGGACACTTGAGTCTGGGACACCCTGTATACGGCACTTCTCATTTTCGACAATTGATTCTATTTCCCTAAGAGTGTGTAACGGAGCGGTATTTGGGCTAATTCCGTAAAAGTGACAGAGATGGTAATCAAGCACTCTCAGTGCCGCATTGTGCCTTTGGATGTAGGTCGTTCTCGCATGAGTGGACAACTAGATAGTGTGTGTCCTAGATGCTCGGGGTGTGCATGACACGCTCTGCAGCTATCATCGGAAATATCTTGACTCAAAATGTGGCGACGGTATGCTAGAGTGGAAATAACACCGTCTTGACATGCCAAAATGAAACCATCCGTGCCCGACTACAATAAGGATGATTTAAGGAAAGCATACGTTAGCTCATACGACATCGACTAATCCTCCACATTTCTGTGGAAGATGCCGTGCATCCTCTTGTCGAGAAGTTCTTCGCGGAAGTTTTTCTCCTGTGCTTTCTTAATCCGGACCTTCTGGAGTGAGTATTCAAGATGCATAAGATTTGATGTATTTCTCTTACCCCTGATATTGAAGACAAGGCCGAGTGTTTCAGCAGCCTCCTCCGCTGCTTTGAACAGAAACGCCCCTTCGCCTACTTTTCGTGTTTCCTGACCATTTTAAGAAGAGGGTCTTGTCCATTTGCAACCATATGTGCTGTACCCAGAATATTCCTATTGTGAAGACATTCATGGTGAATCCACACTAAGCCCATTCCGTTCCGCGCGGCGTGGTACCGCACGTGCGTTTGCCTTGCGTTCTAAGTAGTACCAACCTCCGGGTAGAGAAGTGAAAGTTACTAGGGGGAAATATGGCCGCCACAGATTGCTGGAGCATAGCTTTAACTTGAGGAGGCATGTAGTCATGAATTCATAAAGTTAAAGTTTCACACTGCTGATTCAGGTTAGGGAAGGGAGAATATATTTAAATATAATCATCGTTAATAAATCAATACGGATATGCTGTTTCCACAATTCAGAATTCGTTCAGACAGTAGATTTTGCTTTATTTTCAACGTACACGTCTGTAAAGAAGTTAGGCAAATCCTTCCCTCAACATATTTTGAGGTATTTCTTAGTAGACTTTGTCAAGTGACATCATGTGTTATTAATTTTGATAAATTAATTAATTAAAATATACTCCCAACCAAACAGCTCAATTTTTAACTACAGTTACGATGAATATACAACTGCAATCATTGCCTAATCAGTTAAAATAATTGATTTTCAATTTTTACAAACACATTAAAGCTGAAGAATGAATTTGTCTGTAAAACAGTTGAATTTTTAACCCAAGCATATGCATTTTCCAGTAAATAAGCAAGGATTATTAATTTCCTCCAAAACACGAATTTTTATGCAAAAAAAAA